>KZ308174.1:1581149-1711906 GCA_000376725.2 Ladona fulva
TATATTTATAATAAAATCGATATTGTTAGGCGTGACTTCGTGGAAAGCCATAATGCAATGAAAGCAAAGCACTAATATTTACATTTAAATTATTATTTATGTACTTTCAATGCATATTTAGCACATTTAATCATTAGCTTAGTAGCCTAATTGGATTGATAAATATTTCATTAGGTTAAGCGAACAAAATTTGGACAATTAACCCATTTATTAATAACTTAAGCAGTTAAATGTCAATTTCAATAGTACATTCTGTTGCGTAATTATTAATGAAAATTAAGTGTAACGAAAGCAGAATATTAGGTAAATGGATAGATATTGATTTAATGAAATATTTAGGCAAAACACTGATCGGAAAACAAAGGAAGGTGTCAACTCTTATACAGATTTGTTTTGGGATTAAACGATAGGGGCTTTATCTCGCTGCACCTTGGCTTTTTATAGGCATATGATTTGATTAAAATCTAGTAGTCTCCATTACGCAAATTTGCATAAAAAAAGAAGAAAGGAATTTAAACGAGGATGAAATCAAGAATTGAGAAATGCCAAGAAATTATTATAAAATTTTACGCCGTTAACAGAAATTTACACTTTGTACATTTATCATTTAATGGATGGAAATAGTTTGAAAATAAAGGATTTCATAAATTAATTTATTACACAATTTACGTACTACTTAGTAATACACTAAATGAAGCTTAACTTAATGTACTCAAATTCATATCGTATGTTTCTGTTATAATCAATCGAAATCAATATTATGCAAAGCATGATGTATAAATAACAGAGTTATTTCCTACCCTAATAGATTTTTTTTTGTAATTTGAGACATTGGTAAGTATTTTATTTTTTCATTTTTAGCTGTCCATTTTGAAATAGATGTAGCGTGTGGAAAATGTTAGCTCTCTGTTAAACCAAGATATTATTATCATTGGATTTTATTGTTAATTTACAGTCTAAATTATGATAAATTAGTAATATTATATTCCATCGTATCTTTAAATACATGATTAAATAGAACTTTTAGTTTTTACCGGTGAAGGATGTAATAATTGTTTTCTTTTTACCGTTATCTATGAAGTTTATTTTTACTTTATATATCACCAAACGTTGTTGCAGAAAATAACTGGAAGAACTTACTTTAAATTAAGTAAGTTTAACTTGATCAAATAAAACTTATTACTTTATCCCGGATGCCAACAATATTTTACAGCTAAGTATTTCTTATGGTAGCAATATTAAGGAACATGATTTCCGCTACCGATGAGGTGCATTGAGCAACACATGCTTAAGTATTCGTCTCATTTCACGGATATTCTGGAGCGTAGAAAACTAATGCTCCTTTTTTTAACAACCCTTACTGCTGATCTATGATTCACTGTTTCAGGACATCGAGAGAGGAAATTCCTATGCTTCGCGTCACTTGTTTCTGATGACCCTTTCTTCCTTAAATGCGCACTTAAAATGGTTAAGGACGCGAGTTCAAACAATTGGAAGATTTTGCCGATATTTTCTATTTAGAATGCGCCAGAAGTTCCAGATGTTCTCAATCTCCTCGTCCTAAACGGCGGGACAGGAAGGATATCCACCGGTGTACTAAAAATGGTAATTGGAAGCTTACTGCCTTCCTCTATGAGTATTCATCCTGTACAATCAGAAACGTACGGAACGTTTTCTGGTTTAAGTTAAAATCAGCTCCGTATCATGAAAATCTCCGCACACTTGTGACGTGTCGTTCAGGAGGTCGGGAGGAAAATAAAATAAATCACAGTAGATTTCAAAGTTCGTTAGCGCGGACTCCTGGTTTTTGTCATCGCTAGCGTGCGGAATGCGATTTGAGGGATAAAATCTCGGGCGACATAAAGCAGTAGTTAAGGGAGAAGCAAGGGAGGAGGACGCATGGGATAAAGGCTTGAGGGAAGCGAGGAAGTGGGAGGGAAATGTTTTAATTTCCGTTCCTAGAGTAAGGCGGAGCGCCCTCTTCCGGCGAGAACTCTTCATCATCGCCAAGGACAGACGTCCAACGGGATCTAAAGAAAGGACAAACAACGTCGCGTAAAATGAATGGAAGAAGAACGCCGAGGATAGGATTAGAATGAAATGTTTGATCAGTTTATGAAGAAGGCACCTAAGGAGTTTGCCGAGGTATAAGGAAAGACGTAATGAGAGTAACGCGTAGGAAACTTCGTTCGCGAAAACTTGGAGCGAATATGGACGAGAGACCCCGAAGGCGTTTCGAATGAAGAAGCTTTTGCGGTGATAATTTGATAATCAGAGGACGAAAATGATTTCGAAATTTCAGGGATAAAAATCATAATGAAGTGCCATCCGGCCGCTGCTTCAATTCAAATGTAGGCTGCGTAAACTTTGATTCCATTCGGTGTTTCGTTATTTCTTACTGTGTTACGGTCTTTAAACTTCAGAACGTTTGCATTATCGTTTCCGGGAGCCAGGAGAGATCTTATAAGTCTTCATTTTTCAAAAATTCTAGAGTTTGAATTTGGCGAGCAGAGTATAATTTGTAGATTAATCAAGCTGTTTCATAGAATCTTCGAAAAGCCCATTTCAATGCACAATTTCCATCTTAAATTTTAGTGAGTCATATGAGGTTTTGATTTTCCACTTGTTGACATTTTTAATTCTGCAAAAAAATTAGACCTACAAAGGGAACCGCGATTAACAACTTTTATTTGTGATTGAATGTAGTTTGTCATCCGCAAAGCTCGTAAACCGGAACTGTTTTTGCCTTAGAAATCAATGTAAAATAGATTAATCCGTTCCTGGACCCAAATAATTGTAGTAGTAGTATTATTAAAAGTGCTTCGACAGCTAAGATCATTTCCCACGTGAATTCCCACCGAGAATCGAACCCGGGTCCGCTTTCACCGAAAACGAGCGCGTTGCCCACTTGGCTACCTGGGAGCCGTCAAATAGTTGTTTATTTAAATTTTTGTAATGCTAATTTCTGCAAGTTTCACTCCACAGGCTACATTGGCCAGAAGACAACATTGAGTAGATGGTACATATAGCCTTACTTTTGATGTAATTGGCCTTACCATTGATGTAAATGGTACATATGGCCTTACTCCTTCCTTATCTTACAAGTGATGGCTTTGCGCTTGAGTACATATTGCCTACTAAATGTCAGTGGATTAAAAAAGTATTCCCTGATAGCCAAGTACGCAACGCGTTCGACTTTGGTGAAAGCCTACTGGTGGGAGCCTACGAGCGAAATGACATCAGTTGTCGAAGCACTTTTAACAATGCTACTATTAACAAAGTATTCTTATTTCAACCGAAAGCAATTGGCACGCTACCGCCATCACACCCATATCCCAAGAAAAAATGTATTTTTTTTCGTTTCCATTTCTTCTTGAGATTCTCCTAGTTGCACGCCTTTACATGCGAAGTTACCTCTACCCTTTTCTTTGGTCCTAAATGCCTTATTTCGATTTATTAGTCGTATTAAACCTTGACTTTGAAATTTAGTATTAATACTATAACTTTGAAATATTTGAAGTATTTAAAATATTTTCCAACTACTTGAAGGTCAAAAGAAATTTTAAGGAACTGTTACAGGCGAAACATTTGTTTTGTTAGTAGAGAAGATTTAGAAATTAAGGACGTTGAGCAACTGGAATCATAGTTTTATCTTTTATAATTTTATATTTATTTCTCCAAATATATGTTAATTTATCTGTTAAAAAAGATTATAGCTACAGTTCTACTTATTCCAGAGAAAGTATAGTCATCCGATTTCGTAACGCATTCCTATCACTACCTTCATTGCGTTATACCAGGGGTGGCGAACCTATGACACGCGTGCCAAAAGTGGCACGCGGAGCAATTATTTCGGCACGCGGAGCTGGGAGGGCGCAACGGGCAATTTCACGGGGAGTTTAGATTACAGGGTCCAAATAACAACTAAAATTGATCTGACTAGGTTGCAGATGGGAAGACAAAGAAGAGCGCCGTATACGTTTTTTAATCATAAGGAGTACTTTTCTGTTGTATTACTTGCTTTGGTTGATGCCAACTGTAAATTTATAGCAATAGATAGATGTTGGGTCATGTGGAAAAGAGGGGGACAGTGGAATTTTTGCGAAGTCTGTCATGGGGAAACAAGCGCTTTCGGGAAATATATTTCCTCCAGATGAGAGACTTCCTGGTTCGAATAAAGTAGTGCCCTATGTTATAGTTGGAGATGAAGCTTTCAGGTTACACAAACATAGCATGAAACCATACTGTAATTATATACAAATTAAATAACAGTTCGAGGAGAAACATTTAAAGTTATCTTCTACTACAGGTTAACTCGTGCTCACAAAGTAACGGAAAATGCGTTTGGGCTATTGAGCCAAATTTTTTAAATGTATTCTACTCTCCCGTTACTGTCACACCTGAAACATGTGAACAACTTGTAATTGCAGCATGTTGTTTGCACAATATACTGAGGAATGGCTATTTAGAGCACCGTCAGTGGTCACATTATGAATAGGATTCAAGTATAGATCCACCGGCAAGTATGGTATGCAAGAGCAGATGGTTTTGAAGTTAGAGAAACATTCATGAAATTTTACAACGAAGAAGGAGCGCTACATTGGCAAGATGAACGTGTATTTAGATTCATCAGCAGCCATTGATGGCATTTGACTGTTCTGTGTACTTAATTGGCAATGCTTGTAAGTAAATGAATATTCATTAAAATTTTCACTTTATCATTCTTTCCAAGTTCTAAAGGAAATGACAACCCAATTGTTCTCCTTAATCTGAAAATCTTTGAAGTATTTATGTTGATGATTGTAAATGCACGGATGGTTTCTAACTTTTTCGAATAACTTCTCATCATTTCAGCACAAAATCGCTGTGCCATGGCGATACAGAAATATCACTGGACTGCCTGACTAGACGTCCGCGTCTTGACTACTCACGCAGCAGTCGAGACTTGGGCATCGGGCGTCCACAGTCAAACGCGACGGCCAAGTCGTCTCAGCGAAACCAATACCATTTGATATACATTAAATGAGTACACGGCAGTGACTTCCGACTGCTCCAGTGAAACCAAACCTTTAGTGGCCTCTGCCATCGGAACAATCCTTTTGACTTGGAGTCGTTAAACATTTTCTGCACCGTCTTTTTCCTTTTTGTTTAATATAAATTATAATTTTATTATAATATCATGTTATTCTACACCGAATAAAAATGTAATAAATGACTCAAATTATGAGATTTTCTATCGTATTTAATTTATATAGTTACCTTTGTTATGCACTCTTAATAAAATATTTAAACTTCAAAACAAATAATTGTGAATACCATTTAAAAAATTGGTTTTTTGTTATAAAAACATCCTTTGCCTCTTATAGACATAAAAATAATCGATACCTCTATCTCACTCATAAACTTTGACACTCAATCTTCAAAAGGTTCGCCACCCCTGCGTTATACCGAAATAGGAATGTATCCTGGAGGACATGCAACCAGTGATACTCATGTGCTTCACAGGTTGACTTCCCATCAGGCGTTCATCGAGGAGTTTCATTCGGAAGGAGCCGAAGTAGTAGTAATATTTTTAAAAGTGCTTCGACTTCTTAGGTCATTTCGCACGTAGGCTCCCACCGGGAATCGAACCCGGGAACGCTTTCACCAAAGTCGAACTCGTTTTCCGCTTGGCTGTCCGAGAGCCCCGGAAGGAGCCGAAGTCAATCATGTACTCCATCAATATACTCCAATAGTCAATAATATACTTACTTTACTTAAGTGTTCTACCTTTCGGTAGGTCCATGAGACCTAATATTCCCTATTCATAGCATTTTCTTTCGTTACCTGTTAACTCACCCCACCCTTTGTCATCTAACATTTTTTGCCTCTTCCTTCCCCTCTGTCTTTTCCCTTGCATTCTACCCTATTACATTTTCAGCAATCCCTCTCTTCTTAATATTTGACCCACCCATTTCTTCTGTCGGCGCATAAGTTCCCTCCCATTATCCTCTAAGGCCTTATTGTTACTTACCGGGAATATTTGGGATGGAGAATCTCATTGCTGTCTAGTATTTTTTTTGCGGAGTCTATCAATTTTATAGGAAGGAATAACATAATGTAAAAGAACAGAAAATTGATTTTAATTGGCAAGTAAAGAAACCTATCGCTGTGTTTCAACTACTTACTCCATTGTTGTACTGGAAATTTAATTTATAGGTATGTAGGTATGGTAGGTATACATTTATTTCGTATGCTCTAAAACGAGATTTTATTCGAGATGAAAACTAAATATAAAATGGTATACTGTTACAGTAAAAGATGAAGTGCCTGTTCGATTGCTAAGGTTCTCCAGAGAGACATTCGATAGCCTTCGCGGAATCGAGTAGGTCAATCCCACTAAGTTTTCCTCAGAATGGTAAGAATATAATGCTTCTCAGTTCGTCAGCATTTAGTATTAATTCTAGACTCCTATCAAGATCAGGAACATATAGTAAAGGGACATATTGCCTGTCCAAGTAAATTGGTGGCTACGTCTTAAAATATAACTTGTTACACTATTTCAACTTTTCCTGCATTATTTGGGTTGATTACTTCCTTGAAATATAGATACACTCCAAAAGAAAATAATGAAATGTTTCAGTATTGTTTAATTTAACAACTCAAGATGAACGGCTTCCACATCCGTATGACAGGTTATTTCTTTGCGACAAGTAATTTCCGTTTGTGGCTGGCGGTTTATGCCAGTATCTGAACATTGGGGCATTTATAGACATGATTATTTTCCTTAATTCTTAACGAAAGTAGAGAGAGACTGGGAAGTTACAAATTTGAAGCAAAGTTTGATTACTGGAAGATGTCAGGGCATCAAAAAATCTTGATGTAAATGGGTCAAGCAGCAATTTGTCCCGAGTAAGTAGATATGATTCAGTATTTTCATGCAAATTTCACAAATATTATAGCCGATAATGATGACTAGTGAATGCATTATCTTATATCGAGGTTAATTTTTATAAATTTCTCAGTAACGTGTATAAATGTTACTTTGATGATATTTAAGAAGATAAAATGTTATACACATCTTCATCAAATCTACAAACTTTGTGTTGTATTCAATGTGTTTGCTTTGAATGGCACTGGAGTGAACAATAGTATATAAATCAGCTAAGAAGACTATTTAGGCCTACCAAAGTAACTTTCAACCATGCAGTGGAAGTAGGTATAACAATATGGCTCTTTATAGTAATAAGGAGAATTCGACTACAAAAGTTACAGCCAAGTCTGTCGTTGTTTCATTCATAAATTTTCTGTTATACGCTCGATTTATTTTCTTTGTAATAGTTTGTTTAAAAATTAAGATAGAAAACATAGCATGACTTTGGGACAAGTATTTCATACGCAGTTCGTCGAAACTTGCGCCAGCGCATTATCGGCATAATAGAAGAAGCATATGAAACAGATTTCCTTAAAAATATTTGCCTTGAGACCAATTCAAGGGGACACTGTTTTATAAAACAATTTGCACGAAGATATAAGATACTCTGTTGTAGAAGATCCACAAGAGACAATGTATTCTATTATGTTATGCTTTAAAGGGCAAACAAATTTTGTACACTTTATTCATATCTCTCAAATACGGCATAGTAGTAGCACGTAACATTTTGGAGAGAGGAGGGAGGAGAATATACGTAGCATAAATATAAATGAAATGGAAGGGCGTTGTGGGTTTGAGGGCACAGTACGTATGAGCGTAAGGAGCAGAGATCCACATTCTCATTCGCAGCACTCTGCTCGAACCCGGATCATTTGTCCGGCTCTTTCAAAGGGAGACACTGGACGCTCGTCGAGTGAAAAGATATTTCATTATTGCATCCAAGAGATCTTTCTTTCTTCATTTCGAAATTAATCTGAGACCAGGGTCCTTGGAAATAAAAACTACAAAAAAGGCGACGAACAATGGGAAATTACGGAAGTTGAGGCCGAGCGAAAGAGTCTGGAAGAGGATGAAGAATAAAAAGGAGTGAATGGAAGGGCGGAGCAAGAGCGAGAGGTAATGGCAGTAGAAGGCGGTGCAAGACGTGAGAGGAATAGATAGTGTCCCTAGGGGATGAAAACAGGGATTCGGCAGCGGACGTTAGACAAGAGGAGATAGGGACGGAAAGTGGGAGATGAGGCACAGGAGATGGGCGCGCAAAAAAGCCTGCAAGATGGATAAAGAAATGTTTCTCGTACGAAGACGTGTCTGCAGGGAAAAGTTAACGACACTCGGGCGGGAGTCCACGGACGATATCGTGTACGGACCTGCTCTCTATGGGAACCTTTTCTTGCTTATACTCTGGCGTTGATACTTGATGTTGGGGAAACAAGTGGTAATTTAATGGTATACTCGACACACAGATGTGGATCCAAATGAAGGGAATTCGACCCCGCCGTCCTCCGCGTTACATTCGATATCGGAGCAAGTTATTTCGGGGCCCTCGAGGGAAGAATGAGTCTCTCATAATTTGAGTCATAAAATAACGGACGTGAAATGCCGCTATGCCTCTGGAATAACCAAAGCGGATTTCTTGTTATGGAAGTGATGAGGATGAATGAACCTAAAAACAAACTATGAATTAATATGCATCAATAATTCGGAATAAAAAGATTGTTTTGCGTTTATCGACGCTAACAAACAGAATCAGTAAACACAACATTGTTACTCGTGTTTATTTCTTCGGGTTCTGCTGTTTATTAAGTATGGTCTTTCTTGGCCATAAAACTTTTACCAAATGTTCCGTTAGGTAATGTGCATGTTTTCTCTATACAAATATATGATAATGTTAATACTATAACGCTTAATGTAACATGGAATAGGATAAACAAGATGCATTGAAAATTCTATTGGAACGTATACGAAACCTCGATCAATACATTTTTTTCTCTGTTGCCAGTTCAAGGGAAGGTATTTTCGTTACATAGTTAACAAATGCTTACGGAAATAACATGAACACAAAAGAATACTTTTTAAGGGGAAATTAATAAGTTATCCTAGCTATCATTTAAAGGCATTATATATGTCAGTAATCAAAGGAAAGTGAATTTTAGATGCAATTTCTCTATTAAGTGCGTGTTATTCATCAATGGATAGGATAAATACATCAAAAAGATACGGTGAACGTCAACAAGATACTTATACTTATATGTGCGAATGTTGCCATTGCATCAGCAATAAATCCGAGTTTTGCTCCTCAGAGATGTAGTCCGTTATCTGTTTTCCTCATACCAGCTGTGAATTGCGTAGCAATAAAAGAAATAGCTGCAGAATGGTTACCAGTCATCTACCGTGAAGTTTTTGATTGCGATGAACTCTGTACCGTATATTTTCTCTGCGTTCGTATCCAACTGAAAGCAATTTTAACTGAGTTTCATTGTGTTATAAGTGTTAACTGTGTTAATTGTTATCGTGTTGGGTTGATTTTCCAGAAAAAATAAGCCAATGTTCAATATGTTTTACTTAATTTCAATACTTATTACATATTAATATTGGTGGTGGTACATACATAAAAATGTATTAATTATATATAGATCAAGCACTCGAGACTCCTGTTTTGGATCCTTAAGTTGAATGTAAGGACTGTTGTAATCATTAGCATTTTTTTAAATTGTAAATTTCCTTGTCGCGTGCTTGAGGGTACTGAAAGATAAAAATCCCGATGTGAAATAAAAAAAGTAATGCGAGGTTATAGTGGTTCTTACAATTTTCACAGAAGCTTGAAATTCAATGAGGGTTTCTGAATGATAAACTAAGGATGTTTTTAAAACATGGTTTGGAAGGAAAACTAACTTTTCATCTCACTTTTATTACTTAGTGTTTCATTTTTTCCTGTGTCATTTGTGTCAGTAGTAAGAATTTACTTTTTTATGTATTATTGCATTCACTAAAATTGAGAGTTACTTTGAATTGTATGTACCAAACGGGACTTTATTTCTACAAATTTAGTATTAATTATTTGCCTTTTCTTTACTTTTTATTTGATGATCCTTTCTGCTGTAAAATCTGAGTAATTTTTATTATTTCTATTTACACTGTTCTATGAGAATTTCCCAGAGGAAAATAAAAATATTATTATCGTTATTAGTTGTGTCTATATTCACAACCTTCGTTGCCAAGAAATTAATATCGGATTCAAGAATATTTAGAATGTCATATTAAGAGATTTCCTAACGGAAATTATCAAGCCAATCTAACAAGTTGTAAGTAAAAAATTCAACTATATTGTTCAAGGTTTATACAAATTATCTTCTTTAGAAAGATTAAAAATGTCAGAGCTTAATATGAAAGATTTCCTTCATTGGCAAGGGTAGGGTTAAAAAGACAGTCTAACATCAGTTTACATACCTGCATTAATCTTTTACCTCTCATCATGCTCATGTGCCGTAAAATTCCCCATTTAACCCCTTTTTCCTTCTTGAAGACCAATCTTTACCTTTATATCATCCATTAACTTTTGCCTTTGTCTTTCATGCTGTCTTTTCTCCAGCGTCCTACATTTACTTTCTTTCATTAGCGTCTTTACTTTACTCAATGTGTGGCTCACTCATTACCTCCAGCCTGAATTTTATTTACTCGACGAAATTTCGTTTTACTACCATTTTATTCAGCACTTTTTCGATCATTTTTCGTATCATACCTCTTAATTCACTTTTTCTGCCCTATGCCACACCCCCGCCTCAAGGGCTCTAGATCTTTTACCATTCTAATTTCTTTTGGTTCTCGTTTCACAAAACTAGAGCAAAACCACTCAATGCTTAAGATATTACCAATTTTCTTTTGATTACCTCATCAAGACCCTTCGTCATCAGTTCCTTTCACTTCACCGAAGTTCTTTTCATACAACCACTTCTCCTTTTACCTCATTTGTGTAGCTTTCGTCCCAACAAAGAACACATCGTGTCCTAAGGAACTATCATGCTTTATTGTGGGAATGTTTTCGTATGTTTCATGGTTTCTCCACCAGATTTAGTGGTTAAATTTACTTTTCTTCCCTTAATGAATATCGTTCAGTGCTATTAATTTTAGTCCAATAATTGAATGAAGAGAGAAAATATGTTATACAGAAGGATAGAGAGTAATAATTTACGTAAGGCTAAATGTCACGCATATAATGGTTTAGGAAAAAAATCTGACGTTGAATTCATGCATTATGCTATAATTAGAAAAAGGGGTTGTTATTGATTACTTGGTTTGGCTTGATTATTTCATTACCTGCAATGCTGACGAAAAGGAAATAAAATTATTTGCAGCATCAAATTGTCATAAATCTAGGCTGTTGGGGTAAAGTAGCAGTGAATTATTCAACTAATGTTTGAAATGCAAAATAATAATTTATGACGATAGTGACGGATTTGCAAATTTTATACGTGAAAAAAATAGTAACAGGTTCATTGATCCAGAATTACAGAACATTGATCGAAATCAAGTAGTGTACATAGTATGAAACGTTCGTCGGTCACTTCTAAGCTAGAGCTTAATTCTAAAAGTAAACCGAATATCGATACATATTTTGTTTCGTCTGATGAATCAAAGATTGTATTTTGTGACTGAATTTATTCTGTGTTAATGTAAGTATTTGAACCCTACTTCTAATGTAAAAAAACAATAATCGGAAAAATTGAAATACCCACACTGCTTTCCCATGAATCTGCAGACATGAAAGAACAGTGCTGCTTCTAGGAGGTAGAGGTAACATTTGAACAGCACGATTTCGGAAGATGTAGAACTCTGGGAAGGGAAGGTTTAAATAAATAAGAAGCGCTCAAAAGAGGAAATAGAAATAATTGGAGGGTGGAGAGCGGGCCTCTTCACGTATTTGAATTCAGCTTTGGGTGGGGAATTCGTCAATTTGCGGCTTTCGAGAGAGCTGCGGACTGTTTTTTTTTCATAAGAGGGTGGCTGAGGGTAGAAATAAGGTAAGAGGAAATAGCTGCGAAGTAAGGGGGCGGTTTATTTGAAGAAAGGGAGTTGAAAAAACAAGAGAGGGCGCTGGAGAGAGCTCAGCGGAGTGGGGAAAATAGAAATCTTATAGAATGTCATTTGAAGATACAAAAACGATAACGCGCGCAACAAAGCGCACGCTACAGTGCAAGGAAGCAGTCTGAGTTTACAAAGGAAAAACCGCAAAGCAGCACAAATTTCGAATTGACGGAAGAGCTTCCTTTCTTCTGGTTTGCCGCAACTCAAGAGCATCTTCTCTTTGGCATTTCTTACTTTTTTTTCTTAGGTTTAAACACATTTTGCTCTGGAGTGGGGAACTCTGGTTAGATTTAAATCTCTAAGCTCCCAAGATGGGGAATTTCAGTTCAGTATTACTCGCGTCCATAAGAAAATCTTGCTGGAGTTGCCAAATTTTGTTGATGAAAAGAATGAAATAGGTAGATATTCTCATAAGTTTACAATAAGTTGATGTAATTTAATGCTGCTATCACTTTTGGACTATATATAATATTTGAAACACTATGCTCATTGCATATGGAGATAATCCTTATGATGGAATTAATATAGTTTACGTATAACGATTCTTCACACTTACCTCTGCGGATTCATTTCGGCTTCTAGAGATATAGATGAACCTAAGAATTCATAAATTGAATCCATGTAATATTGAATTACCCATTGATGGTAATATTATGTTTGAACGTAGTTGTAATATAGGTTCTCCGAGGTGGATTTCCTTATCAATACTCCTGTATCAGAAAAGTTTAAGTATGGTAATTTCAGCCTCTAAACTAAGGTTTCTTTTAGACGTCAGTTCAAAACTAATAGTAACATTCAGTAACTGCTCTAGGTATACAGTTAGCAGATGGATATTTCGGAAAAGGTGAAATTGCTTTATCACTGGTCTTGGAAACATTTCTCACCAATGAATGTAAAATATAAGAATGTATGGCTTTATTTATTATTTCCAGCGATGGCGAAGTAACATTACTTTGGATATTTTACTATACTATTTATATTTTTGGATATGTATATAAGGTATTTGTGATCTATTAGGTGTTTCATAGCAATGTATATCATTACATTTAGCAATCTAATCCTTTCTACGTAAAATTACAAGTTATGGACACCCTGTTTATGGAATAAAGAATTGGGATAACTCCTGTAACAGAAGATAAGAAAATTTAACATGCTTGCATAATTAAGATATCATCAGACAAAGAAAATGATTGAGAATTACTACCAGCTAAATGAGCTAATAGGGAATATCGTGGCATCGACCCAAATAATACTTGTGAAACTACAAATAAACGATAATTTTTGAGCAGTACTAGAAGGTATTTGCAGGAAAAAACTGTTCGGAACAAATGGAACTTTGGGCTAATAGAGGAATAAATTAGAATCTCGATGGAGGAAGAAGGAAGGAAGGGAAGGGTCTTGGACTGAAGAAGCAAGACGGGAATTGAAAGAAAACACGTGGAGGGGATAGCGGAGAGGGCAAAGTTTACGAGTCGAGAGGGAAAGAAGAGAGGGTGGGTAAGGCGGAAAAACCTGTTCGAGAATGTAATAGTTAGGTATCGGGAGGAAAAAAAGCATGGGGCGGAATAAGGACGCTGAAGGGACAATATATGGTAAAGGGAAGGAGAGAGGTAAATTGTAAGCAGGGTAGTTAGTAGGGAGATGGGGAATGGCTTCTGGCTGGTGGGGGAGTCGGAAGTTTTTACGGGATTTTTGTAACATGCGTAAGGGGCTGCGACGCCGCAAGGGAAATGAAAATGGAGGCATTTACATGCCAGAGAGGAGCTGGTTGGGAGAATAAGTTACGGTAGAGAGGGAGAAGATTTTGTCATAAAAAATCTAATAAGTGGAATAAGAGATCGAATCGATGAGACATGTTGTGAATCGACTATTCGACCGCATTATAATATCCAACGTGGTCGAAATAGGTACTGTAGTACCAAAAGTTGTCCATTAACTGTACCTTTTGTTTTAGCACAAAACCTTAAAAAGAATATGGAAGACAATCAAAGCATTCATCAAAATCTCGTCAACAATGCGATAATTCATTCTTGTGATATTAATAACCCGTTTTAATAATTTGTCAAATTATAATTTATTGCTTTGTAATTATTGCACGATAGTTATCTAATTTAATAAAACCGCTTCTCTATAATTCGATTTTAATAATGTTAGCAATGGATCTCTGGAAGTCTATCACTGTCTTCTTTCGGTTTTCATTTGAAATATAACAAAACTGTTTTATTCTTTTTGGATTCGAAGTGTTTCTTCTAAGAAGTACTTTCAGGTCAAATTGCTTCAAAAATTGAAATTGTTGATTCGGAGAAATAAATTACCTCCTAACCTTTCTGATGTATGTAGGAAAATCATTAATTACTTAAAATTTGAATTTATTATTTAAAATATATTAAGAATTCGTTGAAATATCATCTATAAGACTAGTATTATTAGTATTATTGCAGAATTATTATACTGCAATAATTATTACCCAGGTGCAAATTGTATAATCATTGATTATGCAACGGGCAATTTCCAGACTGAAAAGTAACTCTGGATTCCAGGATTATTAAATGAGATAAAAATATCTGTCAACATCATGAAATTATAACCATTAAAGTAAGAGTAAACTAGTTTTCGAAACATTTCGTTTATTGTTTCTGAAACTAAAGATGGTTTCTATAAGACAATAAGGAAGTTATTCGGAATTAAATGCAAATTATTGCTTCAATTTTGTTACTTTTGAAGAACGCTTTTACTCACGTTACGATGATATACGTGCTTATATGCAGCAAAATTACCATCAAAGGTAAAACATGCATAGGATTTAATTTAACATTTCTCTAGCCCAGATTACAAAGGCAAATATTCAGAGTAAGATATAGCATGTTTTTGAATAATTAGAATTATTTTAATTATTATTNAAGTAAAACTTCCGGTTGAGATGGTGGCCCTCTAATACCGAAAGCGCTCCCGGTCGAATTTGAACCCGGGATAGTAGCGTTGCAATTACTCGACCCGCTATGCCAACATGTCGAACAGTGAAAGTGACACAGAATTTCGTACCGATTGGTCAAAAGCTGACCGTGAGGAGGGAATCCAAAATGGAAAGCGTTGACAAAACCGTCACGCACTTAGGACGAGACGTGGGATTGCATAAAACTTGATATGGATATGATATAACGATTTAAGAGCTGAATAACATTTTATTAAAATTAACTGTCACTTAGAAGTGACAGTTTAACCTTTTAACCTTTATTATTTATTTAATCTTTTTTAGAAGTAACCATTTATCATCTCTGGATCAAAGTTCGTGATTTAATTTAATTTAATTTAATCAAATACGAAACACAAATACTCTGCGTCTTGTTGCGAATATCTGAAGAATGTGTCGGTTAAGCGTTGGAGATGAATCATGATAAATTCTTAATGTTAAAAGCCTCTGAACGAGTCATTAATTAGATGGATTTAAAAAAATCATATATATTTAACATTAACAAACACGTATTTTTATTACGGCTTTATTATCTTTCGATAATTAATTTTCATGTACTCGGTGATGAATATATAAGCATGTATCAAATTCAATGAGCAGCTTAAGAGAGGAAATTGTGCGCGGCTCTCAGGAGGTTGTCTCAGTTCATGCGGTGAACAGATCAAGGAAACCGTCACTTGTGAAAAACGACCGTTTTGAGAAGAACTCGATACATAGTTCAATAGCTAAGCTATCATCTCCAGGGATAGAACAACACTCAGTGTATTCTTCTACCCCTGAAGATGATAGCTTAGCTACTGAAATATGTATTGGGTTCTTGTCAGGCTAGTAGTTATTCTGAAGTGACGGTTTCCTTGATCTGGGCACCAAGTGAGCTCTGGGGTTTGAGTATCCCCTATGGCTTAAGGAGTGTTTTAAATCTTTATATCAATAAAAACTGTTGAAAAGATAATTTAGGGATAGTAAATTGTAATGATGAATGGTAATAGATCATTTTATTGGTGATATATGTTCTTTACTCACAGAAGCTGATTCTGTAGAAAGTACAGCATTGTATTTTAGTCTTCTTAGCTAAACCTAAAAAACCGTGGCTGAATATCGCAAATACGAATAATAAAACTCGTATCCAACGATCTTAGAGTTATAAGTATTACAAAGAACAGTGAGAAAAATATATTTTCTTTGACTTATTGATAATAGCATATAAAGCATAAATATTTTATTCAAAGTAATTATTTAAAGAAAAGGCGTGATGCCCTACATAACCTACGTGATTAATCAGATAAGAATTTCTAAATATAGCTGTCGCCAGTACTGCTACGGAACCCGTAAGGGTTCATTATGAATATCGAAAATAGTTGGATAATAAGATAATACAGATGAGGAAATTAAGGAGAAAATGTCTACCATAGCTGGGACTCGAACTAGCATCTTCAAATTTCCGGACGGTTGTTCTGTCCAATTAAACTACCACGAGAGAACCATCTCTCCTTCTATTTTCAGTACTTTGATGAGATACGGTGTGCTCCGAAGTATAGCGGACATTCTGAAGGATTGACCAACGAAGCAAATAAGCCATGAAAAACAAACCCTTCACCTACTTGATTTTAGATGAAGAACCACCATTGTTCCAGCTACGGCAGACTTTTTTCCTTTATTTCTTTATCTAAAATGAAGCATGTGAACCATTCGGTTTTCAGTGCCTATTTAAGTTAGTTATACATTAGTAGGATGATAATATATATGGACTAGATGAAATTACTTCAAATATCGTCATAGATTATGAATGCCGGATACTATACAAAGAGCTTTTATTCTTTTTTTTTTGTAAATGTTTAAGAATAGATTAGCTGCGGGTGCCATAAAAAATCACGGTAACTTTCCCTGATGGAATTCATGTCGTTTATGTTATATGGAAGTAAGCTTTAAGATTTAAATCATCGCTAAGTTTCGTATTAATGCTCAGGATGATTGTTTCTGATAAATTTATCATTCACAAATGTTACCTTTTGATGTTGTTCTTTTATAATGATTACTCAGTGTTTCTCATTGATTATTCTATGAGATTATTTCCTTTGTGATGTACTTTACTAGGGGAATGCAAGTGTTGATTTGGATAATCCTCGTAGTGGAGTTGCTATTTTCTGTCAAGCATTAATTTTAGGATTGTTAATAACTATTTTCTGAAAAGGAAAGATTCGGAAAGGAGAGAGTGAAGTTCAGGAAATTCAGAAAATAACAAAAAATATTCTCTTTCTTTGACTGACATTGGCGCCAAGATTGCTTGCTGTTCCACTGCTATGTAAATAATGTCTTTCAGGAGCGTAACCACGCAGCTTGATAGTGACATTTTGTTTAAATACACTGAACTTGTTTTCACGATTACTATAAGAATATTTACGGTTTAAAACATTGTTATTTGATCCTTATTTCAATTTTCATAAATCAATTTTTTCTAATTTGTAGCTATTTTTTTCTAATTAGTATTTATTTGTAATTTATTACTTATTTCTTCAGAACTTTCTCTATTGCTTTCTTATAAATCGCGAATTAACAAATTGATAAATAGTTCTACACCACTGTAAATTCTAAGTTATACGTGTGTATGAGTATGCGAAAACTATTCACTCTTTTCTGTAATTAGGAATTCGGAAACATCATGTACTACTCGTATTAATAATTTTCTTCGCTGTTTGACTGCGTTGAATAATTCAGCCATCTGTTGGTAGCAAATGTCTGAATAATTCATTTTTGCCTTTTCCCTTTCAGAGCTTTGCACTGCTAGGCACAAGCGGTGAGAATTACATTAAAATATTGTCAACCCACTCATAATTAAGTTCCATTGTAAGTGGGTTGCCTGGATTTAAAAGATATTTTTCCTTGAATATTGTATTCAGCAGGGAAATGTTCAAAAATGTTAAGCTGGAACGACTTGAAATTCGCACTTTTGTAACAAAAAAGTAATTATTAACAAACGATTTCGTAGCCCACCAAGCGGGTTCGATGGCTGGTGTACGGGTCTTAGGCACTCGCAACTGAATTATGGGCTCGAATCCATTTATTCCGGACTTGGGATGAAGTAAAACTTCCGGTTGAGATGGTGGCCCTCTAATACCGAAAGCGCTCCCGGTCGAATTTGAACCCGGGATAGTAGCGTTGCAATTACTCGACCCGCTATGCCAACATGTCGAACAGTGAAAGTGACACAGAATTTCGTACCGATTGGTCAAAAGCTGACCGTGAGGAGGGAATCCAAAATGGAAAGCGTCAGTTCTTAATGTCATCCGTTATTAGGTGTCTCATCCCAGTGCGCCAGCAACTTGAATATATTCAAGCGAAAAAGTTACTCTAGAATATTTAATGAAATATTTTATTTCCTTATTCTAGTTTTAGCAAACTCCCCCGTATAAAATGTTTCTAAGGGATTCTACTCTAAGCTTACTTACTTTCTAAGCCAGAATACGTGAATTATAATTATATATTTCTATAGAAATTTAATACACTTCTTATCTATTATATTAATAAGAAACTAGTGGAGATGTCCGTTAAAAATTAACGAGAAAAATATGAAATACGTAAATTTGACGTGCAAACATTTTTAAATGTATGTTAGTGAAATATTTATAATTCTGTGTTATGAATATGTCCTCATAAATTTTATATTGATCTTCCAAAAGACATTGCACTATTTCGATTTCTATCCCATCTAAAGACCCTCTGTTAGTTCATCAGTTGTAAATTGTAGCCTATGATCTACATTCAGCAACTAAGAGGATAAAACACTTTATAATTTCCACGTAAGATATAATTTAATGATCGCTTTCGGTCGTTCAATGATTCACTAAATTCGTTAGATATTTACCTGGTGATCATGTTGTTGTTTTCTCCTTTTAGTTCTTCATGTATTTCCACAAAGTCCGGCCAGCGATGATGCATTACATACGTTCAGCAACCTTCAAGAAACATGACTAACCACCAAATTTGGGGCATAGTATCAAGTATAGAAAAATAGATTAATGAATTAAATGGCAGATTTCTGATTAAATTGACAAGAAAACGTTTAAAAATACCACAATAAGATAAAGTTTATTTTTGTTATCAAACGATGCAAGGTAGATGCATTTTTACGTATTTTAATGTATGGAGGAATAAAACCTTGCAGTTTGGAAAATGAGAAACCGCGTGTAATTTCACGGGATCGTAATATGGACTTATGGGTTCGAACCCGAGCCTTCTCAGAGACAATATTGGTTCTTATTATCTTGTTATAATCACAGACACAATAAATATTATCTTATCTATACAACTAAGGGTTAGATGTAAGAAGGTACTAATAAGTCTCAATCTTGCCCTTCAATAAAGAGCTTTTATATTATTATTACAACTAATAGATTCTGAAGAAAGGGGGACGGACGGACGGGCACTTTAAAAATTATATATAAGTAATTACTCATTTTTGTGTTTGTGCATTTTTATACTTTTTAATTTCTCAATATCTTTTTGCGATAATAATTTTTGTTTCATTTATCTCACAATTTTATCGGAATATTGCAGTATGTAAAAGACAATGATGAAAGGCAAGAGATGGCGGGATGACAAAAGGAATTGGTAATGAGAAAATGAGGCATAGTGTACAAAGGGAGAAAGAGACGATCCAAGACGGAAATAGTTTTGGAAAGGAATGGCAGTTAGGAAAGGCATGAGGGCAGAAACGGAGGCGGATGAAGCATTAATGACAGGGGAAAGGCGAAGAAGTCGGGTTTCGGGAAAAGCCGCGTCTTTAAAGACCCTGATTGGGAAAAGAGGGGGAAGCAAAGAGAGATTCCGGAAAAGGGGAGGAGAGTCAGATTTTCGAGGCCCATTCATGTTGACGTATAATGGAGATGAAAGGGAAGTGTGGTGTCGTCGAGCATGCGAGTGATGTTTCTGGGAATCAGGTGGAGACGTCAATGGGAGCGGATAGAAATTGAGCATGAAAGAAAGAAAGAGATCGATACAAATGTAGATATTAGATTTGTTTTTTTTATTATTCTGCAATTTAATTTTCGATTATGTAACTTTGAGAAATAACTGATATGTGAGAAAATAATATTAAATACTTCGTTTCATTATAATCAAGTATCCATTTGTTGGAAGAGTCTAGTTCATGGGTAGGGAGCCTTTTGCATTTTTTGCCTTAACTACTCTTCTCATTTTAACTTCGTAAAATCAAATAAGAAACATATGATATATTATTATTTTTCCCTGTATCGCTAATGGGAAAATTATATGAATATTATTATTTTTTATTTATTTCCCAATACCTCAACAAACTTCCAATTATTGGACAATGACAGTGGTGAGATTTAAACAACAACAATGGACTAACACACACAAAACGATCCCCTAACCGGAAAAATGCGAATATCCGAAATTCGAACCCGGGAACATGGGGTTAGCACGCTAACCACTCCCCGGCCGGTTCACCTTTTATTCACTAAAACAACAAATTAAATTTATCAAGAAACATTTAGTTGGACGTTGGGAGATATCGATTACTTTTATCACAGTTTATAAATTTATCTCTTTCTGTCATTTTTATAAATAGGAAATGTCTTTTTCGATAATCGTCACAAATCCTTACATAGAGTAATATAGAAGAATTCTCCAAATAAGAGCGGCGCTAAAGCGGTGCCTTAAGCTTAGATAGCCTTCACCTCATCTAAGTAGGTTAATGTCGTTGACTTACATTCAGTCTTGATGAATGACGCTCAAACAAGCGTGATCATATTGACACAGATCTGAATTTTGTGATGCAACTTCTGCTCCAACTGGTTATGACGTCACACTAGATGTCATGCTGATCCATTTCTAATATTCGTCTTTGCAAATGCCAATTTCTGTTTGGAAACGCTCTGCATACATACAGTGACCAGGGAAAACCAAAGAGAAATGCAGCATTTCAAGGACGTGCTGATTGAACAGCTGAAATCGAAACTATGAATTTATTCTCAAAAGAGATGTGTTTATCAGTGTGTGAGGAAGGAAGCTTTCGTTTATAAAGCCTCGCAGATAGACGAATATTCTGATTCAGGATACATACAAGGCTAATAAGTAATTTCAAAGCAAGAGTGAGAAATTAGGACCAGATAACTTTTTCCCTTAAATTCAGTTCGCTTTCTTTTAGTTCAATCGGCGAAATAAACGTTATGAAAGTGGAAAGATTGATTCTGAGCTATTGGTTTTTCAAGGAGTCTCAAGATTGATCTTGCACAAATCTGTGCCTGGTGTAATAATTTATTTCGAAACTGAAATATTTTCAACGCCGACTTGTGACACAGTTCAGCTAATACAACAAAATATAGCAAATAAAGCAATCCAAAATTATTTTGCATATAAAATTTATATATATTTTAAACCATATTAATACTTTTATTTCGGAAATAATCATTTGGATGCCGTACACGGTAAATCCCAGAGTTATCTTTTGCTTACGTCTGTGAATGCGCTGGTGCCACAAAGCCCAAGGTAGTTAATTTCTAGAATGAATATTATCTCTAAAATGAAGATAAAATTGTGTGCTAAGCTAAAGAGATAATTGCTTTTTTCCTTATTGTATCATATTATGAAATCCTTGAAGATTCAAACATGTACCCTATTTTTGTTTGTATGTATCAGACAAACCGAGTAGGTAATTAAAATTCAAAATTGCAGTTTTAAGAATAAAATAAGAAGAAAACTTAAGCAAATAATACGAACATAAGCGTATTTAAGTCAATAAAGCCAAAAACAAGAAATATATTCGGGAACCGAATAACCTAAACATACCGAAATATTATTGAAAATTAAACCCAACATTATGAAATTAGTTAGACATCACTCGCACGAGAAACATTTTCAACCTAAAAATCTCAGGTGGAGGTCATTTGACGAGAAGGAAAACTTTCATAGAGGAACCGTTTAAAAGAGCGGGATTCAAAACCGATAAAAATCGGAATAAAAATGCTATCGGAAGTGGGGAGATGGGGAGCGGAGGCGGGGGAATACTGAATCGTCGATAGAATCTACCGGAGTGTGCGGAAGAGAAAGGAGGCAATCGCTAAACGATGTTCGACAAATTGGGAAGAGGCAGGAGTGATAGACTCCGAGGTAAATGAACAGGTGAGTCGGAAACAAAGGGGATAGAGAGAGAAAAACAACGCGGTCCTTAATGGATGGCGAGAGAAAGAGAAAATAAAGAGATTCCAGCGGGCGGGAGGGCGCTGTTTAGCTATAAAAGGAGTGACTTCTTTTGTAGGTAGAGGGGGGCGGGAGAGTGAAACAAAAGGACTGTAAAGGGGTTGCTAGAGGGAGAGATAAAGATAGGGGCTAGTGCGGTTTCTGGTGGGTGAAGAAGGAGAGATTCCCTCATCGCTATTCCTAGCGAGACATCTCCGTTCTGGTGACATCCTCTTCCCTTCCTTTCCCTGATCCCCGAATCTTCTCTTTCCCCTCTTAAGCGACCCTACAAGCTCGTCCATCTAGTTGACCTCGAGCGTAGTTTCGACCCAGCTCTCTACCACCACCATAACCAAGCCCTTGTTTCCCGCACTCACACGTACCCCGTCTTCGATGGTCATCGAAAATGTGAAAAGAATTCTTGGTTCATGCCACACACCCGCGAAAAGCAGCAAACCTTACTGGCCATGTGTTTATTTCTCCTATTTTCCGAAGTATTCTTTCCCATTCTTTTTCCCTCGCGTCAGCTGCTGGTCTCCTTCGTCCATCCTCATTTCCGTATTCTCATCTGTGGGCTCTTTCACATGTGTGCCTTGTTAGCGGGATCTATCTTCGTTTGCCTCGATACTTTTTCTGCAGAATTTGCCTCCAAAATTGAAATTTGACAAAGCCCTCGCTTTTTTTGTCTGGGACGCTTGTTATTATATAGAGCAGATGAATTTATTTCCTAGGGTAATTGAGTGTGAAATTTGCTCATTATTTCGATTCATATCACTGCTCATGAAATTAAATTTGCGAAGAATTTTTCATATTTTGATCAAATATGAGTGAATAAACAGTCGAGTGTCAGAGGATTGAAATAATAAGTAACTGACAAAGAGAAAGTTATATAATTTAAACATTTCTCTTCAAGTATGTTTTAAATGATAAAATTTGTCACCTGAGGTTAGATGAAATGGCTTGCGAAGAGGGTTTTACCTCTTTTAATATTAGGACTGTTCTCGTAATATCTGCCGTCTCTTATGCATTGATTATGCTGCATTAAGCTCAACCATCTAGAAATTAACTTAAAGGGAATGAGAATTTTGCATAGTCTCTAACTCCTGCAGAATCGACTCTGCGTAGTTATTAGCTAGTAATTTCTTTCCATGTGATTCCAGAGATATTATCCTTATTTTAGAGGATGAAGTAGCGATTAAAATTAGCTATTAAAGGACTTTCAAAGGTAATTGAAAACAGCGACTGCTCTCCTACCAACGATAAATGCGAGGTATTTTGAGAAGCTCATCCTGCGAAGGAGAAAATTCCTCCTTAGCCATCCCTGAAAGAGTTGATAATATTAATGGAGAACATTTTGTGGCTTAATTTTCATATCTTTCGTAAAGGGGCTGCTGAATATTGCGGATATTTGCATTGAAATTTAAATAAGATTCCCGGAAGATTCTTTGAACTCTTTCGTAGCTCCATAATGTGGCGGATTTGTAGGTCGCGGTGCATGGAGTTGAAGCAAGGCTGAATTACAGAAAATTGTTATCCCTTCAGGAGATGGGCGTGGTCTCCCCTTCCCTTCATTACTCTGCCGCCGCCTCTCTCAAACGCCGATTCCTATTTGCTTCCACCATCAGACAAGAGAGGGAGCTTTCGTACTTCCGTCGCAATAATTAGATCTCTGAAGCATGGGTTACTAATTGGTTGCGATCTTATCGTATGCCGCCGGTGGCGCACAAAGTGCCTAAAAGATTTATGAGCGAAACCTATTTTAAAACTTAATTAAATTGAATATTTGCATGAAAAGATGCTCGCATTTTATGGGGTTTAGAATGTACTTTGAAATACCAGGGAATAATTCTTTGAGGCAGCTACTTTAAGAGCGTCACCGATCCTGACGCTATAGATGACTGTATATAATTAGATAATCATCCAATTTTTATAACGAATGCATTGCATTCAAATGACCTTAATTAACCGCTAAGTATTCTAAAGAAGGTAATTCTAAAATGTATGCATATTGTGTTTTCAGTAAATACAGAACGACTTTGTGCTGATAAAATATCTAAACATTCAAATTGGATGATACTTTTTTTATAATACCTAGTTTATCTAATTTAATCCTCTAATTTATTTTCTGCTAAGGATTTAAATATGGATTATATAGACTGGGTCTTCTGATCAACTCGGGCAAAAGAGAGGAACAGCGTAAATAGGATAAGAATATTTTAAAGTTTTACGGTGTTACCATTTATAAAATAGTAATATGGACGGATATGTTACAGGTTTATTCTCTAAGCTTATTATCACTAAGCTTTATCTAAGGTTTATTATCACTAAGCTTTCAGAAAGGAGGAAATACACGATGGACTTACTCAAGGTTTTCATGGCTATGAGGTGTTATTTATATTGTACATAATTATGAAGAAATAATGTTTGCATGTTTACCAGAATTAGCTGAAGTAAAGTTCACAGTTTTGACCATATTTGTTACATCTACACATTTCCGTAATAATTTTAAATTATCGAACGAATACACCTTAAGGCCAATGGATACAAGGCCTGAATATCCGTTTGCTGGCTGTTGGTAATAACATCGCCATGATTGCATGCATACAGATAAAATATTTTTGTTTTCGCCATTCGATGCTTAAAAAAGATGTTTCTACACTTGCATACATTCCTTGTTAGGTTCATGCTGGAGAAACCATAATGGAGAAATAAATTAGAGAACATACATAAAAATCTATCCCTTTCGTTGCAGTGGTACTCGGCAATAAGAAGTGATACGAAAATCTTCTGGGACATAATTTTAGCTTAATCCGTTATCTTCGAACCAAGGAACTTTCCAAGTACGTAAGTTTCACACAATTTCCGTAATCGTGTAATTTGAGCAACATACCCAGCGCATTGCGCAGCAAATAGATTGAAAGAGCTTTGGCCTAGGTTCGAGGCCACCACTTCCCTTCTTCTCCTCCTCACACACGACCATCATAACGGAAGAAAGGGATTAAGAAGAAAGGATCTTTTCTGAGGTTCTGAAACGGCTAGTTGAAACGATATCCAATCCCCTTATTGTAACAAATAAAACGTCATTAAGGTAATCACCACGTTTTTAGAAGTAAAAGTCTCGTTTTAGTACAGATCGTATCGTGTAGTGCTATGAAGCTATGAAAGTATTTCAAGTGTGTTTAAAGTACCTCTTGCAAGTAAATTTAAGCAGATACGGTAAGATCTGAGATATTTCTGATTACAGAGACCACTATTACAGGAATGTAAAATGTTGCCAGTTGTGCCAGGAATCGTGTTATTTACGTAACTATGAATTTAAATTTCCTATGATTGGAGATACTAATAAAATCATGTCGTAGAAAAGAAGTTTGAATTCATTACAATGCAAATTTTATGCAAGATCTGCATCAGAAAGCACTAGGCATGAATTCTACTAAGACATGAATTTTCGATGCGATTTTTTGGGTGATTGTTATTTATTCGAGGGACGTGTAAGGTAAAGTTTAAAAAGCAGCATATGAGTACTTAGGTTCGTATCCTGTTATTTATCGCTTCAGACCATAATTAGAAACGTCGTAAATTAGATGCCACATTAAAAGATATATGGAAGACAATATATACATCCATATATGGAAGAAATTAAAACTTTTCTGTGAATATAATATTTTTTGAGGTTTAGAGTAATTTTGTGATGTGGAAAATTGATTCTCATGAATTCCTCCAATTATGTTAGACTGAATCTGCGTAACTACCTATAAATGTTTAATTCACTGTGGTTTAATTCACCATTTTCTCTTCATTCGTTAGCAATTAAAATACATCTACCATGTTTTAGTCAGAATCGACTGTTTCTGATTATTCAATGTTTTCGTTTGGTGGAATGTTAAATTTTTAATGAGGTCCACTGTCGAATAGAGAAATAAGGAAGAACCTGTTCATGTGATAGTATCAGTCTCGTTGTGTTCTTCCATTAGATAAATACATAAAATATACCTTTTACACACTATTTTTTTCGTAGAAATGTACAGTAACAAACTTCCTTCTATGTGTTCGAGTTGTTTTTCCACATATACACACAAAAATATAAAATAACATTCCTTTTCAATTTCAACATTTCCTTGAAGTCTATAAGTTATTTAAATACAAACTTTTCAGGCTTAATTTGAAAGACAATTAATTACTTATCGACTTCAGGAATATAAATTTTGAAAATGACATTTTTTTGCTTACAGAAGTTGAGCATAAATAAAACTTGATTTACATAAAACGAGGCGGAAGCTAAAGAATGAAATGATTTCACATGGGTTTATATGGACCAAAATCACGCGAAAGATTTTAGTTTCGTAATAAAGTTCAGTTATGGCAATCCCGTTGATGCTATATCTCCTGATTTAAAAAGTACGCGTCCCAAAAGGAACCCTTTCTACAATAAATATTCACTACCGTCGTACATTGATCGTTCATTTTACGAGAAAATTAGCTTACTTATTAAAGGAATCTTTTCCTCAACTTTCACTCGAAAATTTTGCGAAGGAAATTATATTACCATAGTAATTCGTGGTTAAAAATTTATTCCGTGAATGAAATCTAAGTGGACTAGACGAAACTTTTACATGAAAATGTGGACGTTCATGACCTTCAGCGAGGCAGAAAATATAGGACTGGGTATTTTTTTAATACAGGAATTTAATAAAGGAATGGATGCATATTATGAGCTGGTTTTTATTAATCAAGGAAAAAGTTATGACATCGCTTGACTTTTGCATAAATTGAAGTCGCCGGCTTATCAGGTAATGCATGAGAGACAAGGATAGATAATAGGAAAAACTACTAAGAAACAGGGTTTTATAGAATTGATAAACCAAGAGTACGACCCAGTTCCCTTCAAAGCGATTGAAAAAGACCGGTAAAGATGTTTAGTAAAAAATGTCAACACTTTGGACGAGTTATTAAATTTAAGTATTTTTAATCATGCTTCGTGTTGATGGAAATACTACCGATGAAGATTGAAATAATTCATACTTTGGACAGTAGAATTTTCCATTAATTGTTTGCCTCGAATCTTACGAAGGATTTTATCTCAAATTTTTGATCAAGATCGAGTTGATCAATTTATCTGAAATAGCATTGAAGAATTATTGTTATCTTTTAAAGACGCGAGTGAAAGAAATAAAATACCTCTTTCAAGGAACGTCATTTTCATTCGAAAACTAAAAATATGAAAACCATTCTCATTACCCTTTTCCATCAAACGGAGTTTCATTAGCACTGAATTACTTAAAAGAGGAGATCAATCATATTATCCGCAAGGGAGTGTCTTTTATTGATTTAAGCTTGCAAGTAATACATTTCCGAGGGTGAATTTTAGTTGATTGCGCGAACAATAAAAATTCGGGAGAGGTTTCTTGTTCAACACCATGAGTACTTTCCTTCCTCAGGGAACGCGAACTCGTAAACGTTACGGCGAGATAAAAAAAGAACAACACAAAGCGTTCCGCCATTAAACCGTTTTACTAGCGAGCATCATCAAACCGGTTAGGATCAAATAAAAGTTTTTCATAACACGGTACTTTTACGGAGGCGAAATAACAAAATGAATAAATCCCTAAGGCAAGCTTTGTTGGTCCCGTATAAAATTACAGTTATGAATCCTAAGAAGCTCGACTTTTATCATTTATATCCTCCATTTATTTTGCGAGTAATAATGGATGATTTACATCGATATTCCTGTGCGATATGCCGTTATATCACTGTAGGTGCTGACCGATAAAACGATTTATTTAGGACAAATGGCGCCACGGGGTAGAATGATGGCGGAGGAGCAATAAATCACCTTTTATAGGCAGTGAAAACGCGAGATCATGTTCGACTAGGGACAGCTGTTTAAAGCTTCTGTTCTGATCATTTGCGTTACACCTAGGGCATGCGCGGAAATTACGGTCCGGCTTATGATTAATTCAAAGCAGCCTTTGTTTGAACGCGCCATACACGTTGGAAGATGTCCTTTTATTTTCGTTTTATATACATTGGTTGGGCTTGTGTAATTTTTTCCTTTGCTTGAATACTGAGGGAATTTTGTTTGATATCTAAATGTGACGCTGCCACGACATCGTTGTCAGCTTCCGTTTTTTTATTAAATTTCCTAATTATCTTCCTTTCCATGGTGCTCTCAGGAAAATAAAAATATTAAAGCATAGTCCATTGATTAATTAGGAAAATAATAATCGTGCCACTGCTATGTAATGCTATGTAGATAATATGTCGATGGTGTTCCTAGGGAGAATAGTATCAGTGAAAATATGTTCCTAATTATAATTTTAAGGGTGCAGTGTATTAGAGCTTTGATGGCTACTAGGCTATAAAGTTTCCGATTGGAGAAGAGTACATTGTGTTGAAATTTGAGCAAGGTAAATAAAATACACGTTAATTAGCAGATAAAATCATAGATTGCCAAACAATCCTTTCCATGTAATGATTTTCCTGAACTGTGATAGAATTGAATTTCTAATCCCATTTAAGAGACTTGGACGGGACCATTGAATTACGGTATGGTTGATAACAATGCCATCGCTGGTTAAATGACCCCGGAGAATATGGTGCATAATATATGAAATAAAATAGTGGCTGAAAATATACAGACAATTACTTCGGTGGAATAACAAGTGTGAAAAATAGCGACACGACTGGGACTCGAACCCAGGTCTCCCACTTTCCTTAGATTGAGAAAGGCAGGCACTTTTTCGAAGTTTTTCTGTTTCAGAGAAGTGAAATGTTAAATATTTACAAATCTTGGGGAGTGTGTTGCTAATTATTAGCTCTGTATTTTCTTCAGCGGTCAAACAATGTGTAATGTCATGCATTTGTCGTGTGTTTGTTCTTTTTTTCTATTACCTTGTTCAGAGCCCTCAGTGGAAAATAAATGTATATTTTTGCCTCCGGAATTGCTCCTTCATTCTCTGGCACTTGTAACCCAGTGGGCTCGGATGACGTCATGTGTTTCATCAGGGATTTCATTTCCCCGCATCCATCGCCATTAAATCATGGTTTCAATTCAATCAGAGATAAAAGAGAGAAAAAAGAAGGTCCTCTCGCTCCGAAACAAGTATATGCTTCCGACACAAAGGGATATAGGATGCCTGAGTGAGAATGAGAAAGGGAGAAAATTTTGAAGAATTTCTTCAGCTTTTAACACTCACTCATTTATTTTTCTATCTTAGCGTGTGGTAAGTGAAACAGGCTAGTAGGATATTCAATAAACTTTTATTTACGAATATGAGGAAAACGAATTTCTTGGCATTTGCGAATAGTTTTCAATTCGAAGAATATCCTAAATTCTATATAACAAGTCGTAAATAGACGGACGGTGGTAACGGTGGCTGAGTGACTAGCGTGCTAGTTCTCCAAAAATCGAGTCCCAATTTCAATAGTAATAACACTAAAATTGGTTGCATTTTGGTAAGATTCCTGTTTTCATTAATGGAATTATTATAATCGTAGGTTAATTAATAATTTAACTTGTGTTATACATGTAATTAACTATCTATTAATTTGATTTTCTATTTAANAATATTTTAAGGCCATTTTCGGAAAAATTATTGCTCAAAAAACCATATTTGGGAGTGACTTTCGCCTCAAAATCTATCCGACTGCAAAATTTCATTGTAATTTGCTCTGTCGGTAGTGTGCACTCTCCTCGTAGTTATCAGCACCACGGATTGCGATCTACTTTCTTCTCTACAAACTTTATAACTAATTCGCTGAACCGATCATCACCAAAATCAGGTGAATCTCCGAACAGGAATTTTATCAACACGAGCTCGATGTTTTCTGTAATCTAGGCTCTGCAATTTTCGTCCGTGGCTCCTGTCTCTCTTTTATAATTCTCTTCCTCTTCAACTTCACTATCTGACTTCATTCCTCACCCGTCCTTCATTTGCCTTTTAATCGCTTTATCTCTGTCGTTAGCTTTAAGCATTCAGATTCAGTTTGCCTCTCTGTATTGATTTATTTCCGGTGACGATATCCTCTTTCCGACACCTTGGCTCTTCTTTCCTTAAATACGCCATCACTTTAATATTTACTCTATCAACTAGTATGATCCATTATCTTCACTTTTCATTATTTTTGACGGATTTTATCCTCTTTTTTCTCTTTATGCCCATAATAATAGTATCATATACACACATTTTATATAATTTCACTGATGAATGAAATAAATAATTATCAGCAAGTGCAAAGCGACTGAAGAATTTGTATATGAAAAGATTAGTTCTGCTTTAGAAAATAACAGAAATGGGTATGTAATTGGACTATAGTCGGTCGTTATATTGAGCCTCGTAATAAAAACTAACAAGTAAACTAGGTATGTACACGGTAATTAAATTTTACTGAGCTACAACTTCCATGAGTACGACCTACATTTCGAAGCCTAGCATCATCATGAGGTCGTAATCATAACTTCAAATAATAATACCTTATTTTATAACATTTTATATTTCAACGAACTATCATAATTCTGGTTTCCATTTTAATTAAACAAATAAAAACATTGACTGACGGTTTACTTAAAGGTGGCAGCCGAAAAGTACGTCTCAGTTTTTATATTACAGTTCTCCTCAGAATGTTTTAGCTTAATAAAACATTACCTTACGCAGTTATGTGGATGAGAGGATTTAAATTAAGAATACATACTTAAATAAATCATATTTTAATAATACATGTTTTAATAATACATGTTATGTATGTTGCTACTATGAAAAGATTATTATTAATATGTCGGAATTCTATACTTACTTTATCCCAATGCGTATTCATTATATTATTTATATATGCACATTTGGGCTCACAAATCTCTCTTATTTATATGTACCTATCTCTTTATTTCTCACTTCCTTCTATGCCTCTCTTCCATAAAAGAAAAAAATTGGGAAACAAAATGGCAGAATTGGGGGCATAGGATGGGACAGGGTTAGGACAAAGGGAATTGGTAATTTGGAGAAGGTAAAACCTTTGCTGATCAGAGTAGAGGGAGAATTCCAGATGAGAGAGTCCGTGTGTGCGTGGGTTTTCTGCGGCCTGTTTGGACTACACAAAGGCCTGGGACAAAGTAGAAAGAGAGATCGGACAAAGTGTATTGCTTTAGGCAATACCTGTAAGGTTTTAATTCGGCCCACTTCGAATTCGCTTTCGAATGCACAAGTTCACGTATTTCGAGAGCGATTCCATATCCTAGCGAAGAGATTTTCTTAAGAAATACTTAATATTTCTTGGTGTAAATCATATTTTATTTCTGAACCAAGAATCAACCACGAGTTTATTTACCTTAAATTGGTGTGGTGGATTCTCCTTGTGATGTATACATATAGAAGAAAGAATCAATTTTCAGACTTCTTTAGTCCAAAGTGTAGGACCAATAATAATAATTTTCCTTGAAGAAATACTTTAGTTCAGCAATGGAAAATGTAGGATTCTTGGATCCTCTTCTTGGAGGTAGACCGGTGGATGAAATGAATATCTCTCTCTCTTTCTATAAATGTATGGCAATACTGCTGTTTATTTTCTTTGGAATTGTGAATGTTGATAAACACATTTTTTCCAGGAACAAGAGTTAATAAAGGAAAATAAATAAAGGAGCTTCAAGGAAAAAAAAGATCAGTTCGAAAGAAGAGCGATCAACACAGACGACTAGAATTTTAGATTTCATGTAAATATTTGCAGGTAATGTGAATAACATAAACTATAGGAATGTTTATGAAGAAATTTATTTGGATATACTCTCTGAAGAGAATCTACGAGCCTTTCCCTTATACTTTTGATGAATCTAGTAGTAGTTTCGTTGAACTTCTGTTTCTTTCACATAGCAAGATGCAACGTTATTATTATAACAAATTTTGTCACAAATGGTCAAGTTGTTCTGTGGCATTGTCGCATAACCTCATGATTGTAAATATAGAGTAAGCCATTAAAGATCCACAGCCTAAACTACTGGTCGGAATGAGTTGCTGATTTTTTGGGATATAGAACTTGTCAACCAAGCACCAGAAAGAATGAACCAACCCAGCTATCATATGTTCGAGCCTACAAAATCCAAATCCATGAAAATGTATTTCTCCAAGTAAAAAAAATAGTCTTGATGGTCTTCCTGGAAAGTTATAGAAACCTAGCCTAAGGATTTGTTAGAAGAGGTAACTGAGTAACGTTAACAGTGAAGACATCACCCAAAAGGGTCAGACACCAGGCCACTGTGAATAATATTTATGAGAAATACATGTTTTTTTAAAGCTGTAAGGATACAGGATTGTCAATCGAGCTATAGTCAGAGGGTGTGAATTAGTAATATAAACGGTATCGTTGATTCCCAAAAGGTTCTTGGGTTCAATGCATATCGTTCATATGCAATATATCCGCTATAACTGAATTTTCATTTGAAATATGAAATTATTTAAAATATTTTAAGGCCATTTTCGGAAAAATTATTGCTCAAAAAACCATATTTGGGAGTGACTTTCGCCTCAAAATCTATCCGACTGCAAAATTTCATTGTAATTTGCTCTGTCGGTAGTGTGCACTCTCCTCGTAGTTATCAGCACCACGGATTGCGATCTACTTTCTTCTCTACAAACTTTATAACTAATTCGCTGAACCGATCATCACCAAAATCAGGTGAATCTCCGAACAGGAATTTTATCAACACGAGCTCGATGTTTTCTGTAATCTAGGCTCTGCAATTTTCGTCCGTGGCTCCTTTCTCTCTTTTATAATTCTCTTCCTCTTCAACTTCACTATCTGACTTCATTCCTCACCCGTCCTTCATTTGCCTTTTAATCGCTTTATCTCTGTCGTTAGCTTTAAGCATTCAGATTCAGTTTGCCTCTCTGTATTGATTTATTTCCGGTGACGATATCCTCTTTCCGACACCTTGGCTCTTCTTTCCTTAAATACGCCATCACTTTAATATTTACTCTATCAACTAGTATGATCCATTATCTTCACTTTTCATTATTTTTGACGGATTTTATCCTCTTTTTTCTCTTTATGCCCATAATAATAGTATCATATACACACATTTTATATAATTTCACTGATGAATGAAATAAATAATTATCAGCAAGTGCAAAGCGACTGAAGAATTTGTATATGAAAAGATTAGTTCTGCTTTAGAAAATAACAGAAATGGGTATGTAATTGGACTATAGTCGGTCGTTATATTGAGCCTCGTAATAAAAACTAACAAGTAAACTAGGTATGTACACGGTAATTAAATTTTACNAAAGAAGGCAAAGAAAAAATCCTCGCGTGTGTAATTAAATCACCAAACAAAAGCTCCGGGTGTCATCAATCTGCTCCGCTATGCCCGGAGTCCAGCACCTCTCTCTCTCTTTCCTAATGAATCCCACGTAGTTGTTCCCGTTTTCCCGGTCGCTTCCACGGGTCAACTACAGGCGTTAGCGGAGGGGAATTGGTGGAAGAACTCTGTTCTTTCACTCTATTCGTACCGTAGCCTTCGTTCCCTTTCGCCCACGGGAGGTTTCCATCTTTGCTCGAGAGCTTTAGTATTCGACAAGGCCTTACTCTGACTCACTTTCCTAGCTCTGCTATTCCCAGAACAATTTGGCGCTACGAGGGGCGTATATTGGATTTCGCTTGCCTACTTCATACAAATATCCTTTGATCACAATCTTTTGGATCGCAGTGTTTTCGGAAAGATGGAAAGTCTAACATTTTAAGACCTTCGTATGTCTGATAAGGCTGAGAAAACGGAAAATTTTGATCGAATTCGGTTGAAAAGGAGATTACCGAAAATATGAGGTAGCGAGAAATAAAAACGAAATTTTTTGCCTATTTCAAAATTTCAGAATTTCACGCAAAAATTTCCTTCGACAGCGTCACCAAGGACGGGAATCGATTGTAATGATGAAATCGATTTAGAAAAACTATTTATGGAGGATAATAGCAAATAAATTTTGAGATGGATTCTTAAAAGATGTAACAATCGGTAATTAAAACAATAATATTTGAAATTTACCTTTCGATCTGAACTTGCACGTCCCTTTTACACGATAGAAACAGGATTAAAGATTTTCGCGAGAAAGCGTAAATCCTAGAGCAGTTTCACCTCACGGGTCTCAATCATGTCGACATACAGCATGACGGAGAGAACGTCAATTTGAAACCAAAAGCTTAATAATGAGCTTAACGGAAAATTGAATTGGAGGATTTCTTAGTTATGATGTAATCCTAAGAATATTCAATGTAAATAAGTTACATTTTCAGGCGATTGTTTTTGGCGGAAAATAATATAAATTATGTGCTAAACAAAGAATATAAATACGCTATAATCTACATAATCCTTTCCTTATTATTAAATAAAATATATTACAATAATTGATTGATATAAAATTAAAATTTATTTCTGTCATTGAGGTTTATCTCTTTCATTTAACATAATAAATTATTGAAATTTAAAATTATCAGTGATGCGAGTGTAAAATTTTATATTCTCATTTGTAAACGTCATTGTCTTCTCGTAGAGGTAATCATATATATTAAATCGCAAAACGTTGATTTCTGAATTTCATATCACGTTAATATAACTGTTGAATAAATCAGTAACAGCTGTTGAATAAATCAGTAACAATAAGGTGACTAAGATGATCACTTAAATGCACTGCAGATAACGAATATCTGAAGTGATTCAGAGCACAGTGTTGTTAACAGAGTTGGTAAACATTTTCTCGCAACAAAAAAGTAAAACACATAAAAATAAGGTTAATGATATGAAAAAAATATAACATGCTTTTATGCCTCAGGTAGCCGACCTCCTTTTAAACCTCTCTATTCCAATGAGTAGAGATACAAATTAAAAGAAATACTTTCGGCTAAAGGCGCACTTTTTGATGGGTTATTAAAATTCTGAATTAGATATAGTGCTATAAAACATATTTTTATCAAATTCTGTAGACCGAATGTTTGTTACTAACAAGGAGAGTATACAATTCCTGCAGCGCAGGATGAAACTTGGTAGTCGGGTAGATTTCGAAACAATAATAAAAAAAATTCTCACGCAATAGGGTTTTATAAGCAATAATTTGTTCCTAATTATAATTTTAAGGGTGCAGTGTATTAGAGCTTTGATGGCTACTAGGCTATAAAGTTTCCGATTGGTGTTGGGTGATTGTTATTTATTCGAGGGACGTGTAAGGTAAAGTTTAAAAAGCAGCATATGAGTACTTAGGTTCGTATCCTGTTATTTATCGCTTCAGACCATAATTAGAAACGTCGTAAATTAGCTGCCACATTAAAAGATATATGGAAGACAATATATACATCCATATATGGAAGAAATTAAAACTTTTCTGTGAATATAATATTTTTTGAGGTTTAGAGTAATTTTGTGATGTGGAAAATTGATTCTCATGAATTCCTCCAATTATGTTAGACTGAATCTGCGTAACTACCTATAAATGTTTAATTCACTGTGGTTTAATTCACCATTTTCTCTTCATTCGTTAGCAATTAAAATACATCTACCATGTTTTAGTCAGAATCGACTGTTTCTGATTATTCAATGTTTTCGTTTGGTGGAATGTTAAATTTTTAATGAGGTCCACTGTCGAATAGAGAAATAAGGAAGAACCTGTTCATGTGATAGTATCAGTCTCGCTGTGTTCTTCCATTAGATAAATACATAAAATATACCTTTTACACACTATTTTTTTCGTAGAAATGTACAGTAACAAACTTCCTTCTATGTGTTCGAGTTGTTTTTCCACATAATACACACAAAAATATAAAATAACATTCCTTTTCAATTTCAAAATTTCCTTGAAGTCTATAAGTTATTTAAATACAAACTTTTCAGGCTTAATTTGAAAGACAATTAATTACTTATCGACTTCAGGAATATAAATTTTGAAAATGACATTTTTTTGCTTACAGAAGTTGAGCATAAAANCGCAATAGGGTTTTATAAGCAATAATTTTCCCAGGAATGACCTTAAATTTTTACAATAACCTCATGATTGTAAATATAGAGTAAGCCATTAAAGATCCACAGCCTAAACTACTGGTCGGAATGAGTTGCTGATTTTTTGGGATATAGAACTTGTCAACCAAGCACCAGAAAGAATGAACCAACCCAGCTATCATATGTTCGAGCCTACAAAATCCAAATCCATGAAAATGTATTTCTCCAAGTAAAAAAAATAGTCTTGATGGTCTTCCTGGAAAGTTATAGAAACCTAGCCTAAGGATTTGTTAGAAGAGGTAACTGAGTAACGTTAACAGTGAAGACATCACCCAAAAGGGTCAGACACCAGGCCACTGTGAATAATATTTATGAGAAATACATGTTTTTTTAAAGCTGTAAGGATACAGGATTGTCAATCGAGCTATAGTCAGAGGGTGTGAATTAATAATATAAACGGTATCGTTGATTCCCAAAAGGTTCTTGGGTTCAATGCATATCGTTCATATGCAATATATCCGCTATAACTGAATTTTCATTTGAAATATGAAATTATTTAAAATATTTTAAGGCCATTTTCGGAAAAATTATTGCTCAAAAAACCATATTTGGGAGTGACTTTCGCCTCAAAATCTATCCGACTGCAAAATTTCATTGTAATTTGCTCTGTCGGTAGTGTGCACTCTCCTCGTAGTTATCAGCACCACGGATTGCGATCTACTTTCTTCTCTACAAACTTTATAACTAATTCGCTGAACCGATCATCACCAAAATCAGGTGAATCTCCGAACAGGAATTTTATCAACACGAGCTCGATGTTTTCTGTAATCTAGGCTCTGCAATTTTCGTCCGTGGCTCCTGTCTCTCTTTTATAATTCTCTTCCTCTTCAACTTCACTATCTGACTTCATTCCTCACCCGTCCTTCATTTGCCTTTTAATCGCTTTATCTCTGTCGTTAGCTTTAAGCATTCAGATTCAGTTTGCCTCTCTGTATTGATTTATTTCCGGTGACGATATCCTCTTTCCGACACCTTGGCTCTTCTTTCCTTAAATACGCCATCACTTTAATATTTACTCTATCAACTAGTATGATCCATTATCTTCACTTTTCATTATTTTTGACGGATTTTATCCTCTTTTTTCTCTTTATGCCCATAATAATAGTATCATATACACACATTTTATATAATTTCACTGATGAATGAAATAAATAATTATCAGCAAGTGCAAAGCGACTGAAGAATTTGTATATGAAAAGATTAGTTCTGCTTTAGAAAATAACAGAAATGGGTATGTAATTGGACTATAGTCGGTCGTTATATTGAGCCTCGTAATAAAAACTAACAAGTAAACTAGGTATGTACACGNATAATTGATTATGTATCATACCCGAGTAAACACTTATTGATAAAATTCAAGCAAACATCTAATATGCGAGTAATAAATGTAATAAATTTACCGATTCCAATCACCTATTCGATTCCGTTAACCCATTCTTGTATGAAAATCCGAAAATGCGATTTTCATTACCTGAGAATGCCACTCCAGATGTGTGCATTCAAAGGCGGTCGCCGCTTCACTTCTCGTCCGGCCCTGGAATGAAGGCAAAATATTTTGAAGCCATCGTAGTACAGCTGAGGCCATACCATTTCCGAATTTAGGTGAAATGGCTGCGAATCTCACCAGTGGCAAAGTTTTGGTGGATGTATAAAAGTGATTTTGAGACGGGATGTTTGATATTTGATTGTATTAACAACAGGAGTAAACAAAAAGATAACGTGTGAAAAAACAATGATTGACGGTATTAAATTATCAGAAAACGTAGTATAGGTATATTATTTTCCAATCTATTACAAAGGGTGATCATATACTGCAAGAAGAATTAGATAAATACATGCCAGAACTAGCCTCTTCGTATTTTCATTTTTCATCTGCCTCACACCAAAAGGCTCTCACGTATGTGGGCGTATAGATGCATGAAATGTGGAAGGAAAAAAACTACTTTGTAATACATTTTCCTAGATTTGTTGAATCTTGAAATTAAAATAAAATATGTATAGTAGAAAATGTACCAATGTCCGAGAATCCTTCCCCGAAAGCTTCCTGTTGCTGTACTTTGATTAGAATCTGCTTTTGGATTGTAGGGTAGATAATAATGTAAGGTCACTCGTATAGATGGCTTGGATATGAAAGTCATTCCGCCACCACTCATCCTATTATGTGCTGAACATTATAAAATATGGTTTAAAGTTTAGTGTATAGCTTTATTTGAGCATCATTTACCTTTCTTTACCTATATCAGTCAACAAATCTTTTTTTTTCTTCGTAGAGATCGAAGCGGATACATGGCTAGATATGGCTCTCGAAAATAATTGGCAAATGCTTTTAATGATAAGTTAACCTAAAACATTTAAAAGTCCAAATTAAATGGGTCAACTGGGTTATGGCGACGAAAAATTGAATTAATTCTAAAGATTAGCATGTAAATAAGAACATTGAAGTTAGTTCATGGAAATGACAAAAGATTTCAATGACATATCATCTCTATAGCTTTAATTTAGTTTAGAGAGATTTGTGTATGAATATAATCATATTGACTCGATTTGAAAAAAGAGCTGGTATGTTTTGCTTTTTCAGTAGGATAATGAATGAATTGTTATAAAATAATTTCTTTTTCATTTCATTAACATAATGCATTTTGCAATCGTGTATTCATTTCGTATCGTTCTTCCAAAAATTGACTCTTTTCTGAAAAATAGGGACTCCATTTCAGAATCTTCAACTCAGACGCGTGTTGAAACATTCCTCGTATCCTTTCAGCGTGGAGGAGAATATTTCTCAAGAGAATCTCAGAATCGAAGATACTCATTTCTTGCATAACTTGACCTTCGCTTTCGAGCGAAATATTGGCAACCGAGTTCGGAGTATATCCTAATCCGATTGCGCGTTGAAGGACGTGGATGGAATACATATTTTGAAGCAACCTTGAGGAATGTGTGTGTTCGGGTCAGAAGCGTCCTTACGTAGAGTGACAAAGAAAGAATATCGACACTGGATAAAAAATAGTAAACTTGCGACCCAGATCGAAGCCTTGGCAGCCATTTTTGGGCTTGGGAAAGAGAGGGAGGGAATGAGAAGATACGTGTTGTGCGACAACAGTTTGGATCTCCCAAAAATTGAAGGCGATCAAGCAGTAATACAGCGCTGTTTGCGAGAAGGCTGAAACTAAACGGAAAGAGGAGGGGCTAGATGCGACTTCCCATTAAGGTCGCGCCACCGAGAATGTGATGGTGAATCGATGTTTTCACCGTGACGTTGATGTTTTTGCTTGGTAAACATTAGGTACGGCGAAGTAATGTCGTCGAAATACTTTATTTTGGTTCGATGTCTTTGTTTCGATAAAAGAGATGAGGATGTTATAGCACGAAAAGTCGTGCGGCTAGGAATGTTCTCTTACCTAAAATGTCCCCCAAACGGCATGAATAAATGTTCTGGTAAGATATCTCAATGTTATTTTCAATATCGACAGCAGCTCCCCGGAAAGGGGAAGGCCTGGGTTCGAGTCTCGGTCCGTAGATATTTTTCATGTCCATTTATCCTTTGCGTTGATGGATAAGAATCGAATTTCATAGTTCCTCATCTACGATCATGTGTAACCTCAATAATTGTCCAAGATTCTTTGTAATTTTAAGGTTTTACCTCAACGTTTGATTTACATTTTAACTTTTCATTTAAACTCTCTCTCCTGTGAAAAACCTCGACAGCTGAGGTCATTTCACTCGTAGGTCCCCACCGGGAATCGAATCCAGGACCGCTTTCATTGAAGTCGAACGCATTGCCTGCTTGATTACCCGGAAACCATTCTTATCTAAAAATATCATTCATAATTTGGCGAGTCCACTGGTAGAGTCACAGATTATTGAATGAGTAAGGAAGTGAGAGAAAACACATCAGTTTGAATCGAAAACTGTACATTAAAAATCGCATTAAAAATTCTCCAATATGATGAAAAAATAGCATCGAAAGGAAAGCATAACCAAAATTAAACTATTTCCTTTTAGATTATGTGCGCTTTGTAACGAGTTATTCGCATCTGGATCTGAAACTTATAAAGTTTACGCTATAGTCTGCTTTAATAGATGGTAATTTGCTGTAAAATATGTAAAGTATTTCAATGAGAAAGTATTAGGGCAGAGAAAACATATTAGCTGAAAAGTTATTGAAATTTTATGAATGAAAATTACCTACTTCCGACCATTTAGTTGTTCTTGATACTTTGCGGTACATATTTTTAGGGATAATGTATTCAGCCGTTATAAGATTATATCGACCTTAAAGAATAATGATGCTTTAATGGGAAATGTGCATTACGAGCAACTGAGAAATAACAACTAAGATAAATGAAAAGCGGCATTAACGATTTGGCGTAATTGTACACAACTGCTCCAGTCAACGTCTTTGTTGAACTATTTTATCAAACGAAAGCTATATGCACTATATATGCACATATAAATACATTTTTTCTACGGACAGGAACATTCCGAAGCTACGTATATACGCACTTATGTATTTGCTGGCTGCATTTCGATATTTATGAACGAATTTCAATGATCACCCAATAATATATTTCTTTAAATTAGATAGAATATAACTAAGGAAAGCAGGAATGTAGGTACTTACAGTATCACCTCTAACCTTGGAAAATGTAGTCGCCGACTATTAGAGATGGCGGTTTCGGGCTCGAATCCAAAGAGAAGGGGAAGCAGAAATGAGGTAGCAGAGAGATGCATTAGGATGGAAAGAGCGGAGATCTAACGAAGGCTATTAGACTAATGGGCGAGCATTAACGCCAAATGGTCATGCAGATTACTCGTCACGGCAGTTTAAAAAGAATTGACGAATCTCATTTGAATGTGACGGGGGAAAAGGGAAAGATAAAACTTTTTAGTTTCGCATATATAAATGCCATTTGTAAGCACTCGTGCCCATTTTTTCTTTTCGGGGAATGTTTGTACTTTTTCGGAATTAAATTCGAATCCCGTGTAATCACTTATGTTTCAGTTATGAAAATAGATTAATTTTCGGTCCTTCTGCAAAGTGGCGAGGAAATAAATATTTGAGCACGGATTCAATAACGTTTGGTAATTAGGAAATTGAGGGCAGAAAACCACCTAGCAGATTTAGAATGATGTAATTTCCTAATGAAAAATAGCATAACTTAATACTTAAAGAAATTACAGTCCTCAATCGAAGTACAACAAATGAGAAATTTTATATGCTAATCCTCAGAAATATATACTTTTCTCACAGAAACTGTCTCCCGAGATGCATAAGATTCTTAAGTCGTGGATATGAAAGGAAATCTAAATACATCTCTGATTTACCAGAGAATACCTCTAACATCTTCTATTATTTCCCATGTAATATTCAGATTATTTCTTTATTAGAACCCAAGGGTAAAGAGTTGTGAAAAAATGAACCCAAAATGGAATAGACGCGTCATAGTAGTTCAGTGGATAGAATACTTGCTTGGGGGACTTAAGTTCGAGTTCTAGTCATGTCTCTATTTTTCATATCTGTTTATTTTTAGACAAGTGCAAAGATAACCACCTTATGCTTTTCCTGCTTTATTACAGTTTATAATTCCACTGTTTATTGAAGATGATTTCTTAAAAATGCTGAGACTAAAAAATATTTACTAAATAAAATATGATAATAAAATTTCATCTTATAATGCAGCTTTTGGTTATTCAAAAACAAAAAATATTTACTGCTGATATCGAATGCATAATCATCCGCAAAGGTTAACTTCCTGGCAGAAATTGTACGGCTTTCATAGAGTTTGTCTCGATATTACTCGACTTGCAGCGCTAAATGGAACAGTCTCTTATAGTAGGTGTAGCTTCTCACGCTCTTTAGAGTTGGGTTCCTGGAATTTTTCTGTTTTTACTTCCGGCAGTGCGATCCTTACTTCGGGTCGTAATTCTGCCCTCTATCGCTCTCTTAAGTTCTCTGGAAATGATTTCCCTTGCTTCTACTGCTCCTATTTTACCGTTAGATTGTGAATTTCATCATTTTGCTCTTATTCCCTCACCTTTTATCTCTCTCTCCTCTTGGAGTGGTGAACTACTTTAAGGAAATAAGCGGCGTAAATGAGAAATCGCATTTGAAATCGTGTTTATGAAGCAGGCGATCGTTATAAAAGTTCTCAACTGACTACTCCTATCGGAATGAAAATAAAATAAAAGTGAGAGGATCCATTGAAACGGGTTGAAAAAAAGAGCTTTTTAACTTGAGAAGATATTGCGAGCGACTTTTATGAGATAAAATTTATTTTTTACGCAAACGACATACATTTTTGCTGAATTAATTTAAGTGTCAATAAAACTGTGTACTAATTTTTTGTGAATTTTCTCGTGTTCATAGCCCCTTCGATTATCACTTAACTGTAATGTGGGAAGTTAATAAAGATTCTTTTGTCGATTAGAAAGTTGCGTTGTTTCCTTAGACTTATAAATATATGCCATAAAGACAGAAACGCTAAAATAATTGAGTTTTTAATGTATTTAGCCATACCGAGTAATGGTTTAAAAGAAATACAAGAATTTAAAGTAAGATGCAAACTATCGCTATATGTATGAATTCGCAGCGTCCTAGATTTCTGCAACTGAAATCGATCGAGCATCCTCTTTAAAATATATGCGTTGAAGCTATTGATCACAGTTGCGTTTGCCCATTTTTGTCGCGTTTCAGTTGCTCATTTATCAAACAAAGCTCGCTCAGGCTTCACTTCCTGGTAATCAGCAAACTGTTCCGTAGCGAACTTTTACTACTCTACAAGAAATATGCAAACAAATGGAGAAAATGGCGAAGCTAAATCATCATATACATGCAGCATTTTTCGACAATTGCTGAAACTCATGATTCAATCTGTTCAGTAAAAATCGGGTTCCTCCCTTTTTCTCTCGTATATATATTTCCTTCGGATTATTAAAAGGCTGCTTTGGAGCCGTCCACACGTGACGCACGTATTATTTTTGGGATGAAACTAATAAACAACATTCAGAGGATACAAGAAAAATATCTAAATTAGAGTTGAATTTTAAAAAAATCTCACGAAAAGGACATTTTGTCATTCTTTATTTTGAAAAACTCCTTGCGATCAATTCACGTTTTAATTGAGGAAAAAGAGGTATTGCAATTTGTTTAATTTCATTAGTACGGAAGACCAAACGATGCTACGGTACCACTTACTGAAAGTCGTTAATGATCGACGTTTTCGTTTGGGTTACAGTGATGGTAATTAAGCTTGTTAATGGTATAAAATGAAATAGATCAATAATGACCATTAGCCAAAAATTTGCGATTGCTTTTGTACGATGATCGGGAATTAAGGCAAACGGTAGATAATTTATAATAACGTAATCCGTTACGCTCATCCGTATATTTGTATGTCCGGATACGGTGGTGGAGAGGTTAGTGATCTAATGCTGCAACCCAAAGTTCCCGGTTTCGAATCCTGGATAATCGTTTTTGAAAATCATTAGGAATTACTTGTGTATGTACAGTTTTTACTGAAGGGTCTGTGGTAGAAAGAGAACTCGGCCGTAAAAATCAGCCCCAAAACCAAATTTAATTAATTTATTTATGTTAAGTATGACGCTCCATCAAATATCTCTCGATCACATTTTTATGTTAGATAGTGTTTGATCATTGAAATGTAAAACATTGACAGCGGATCCCCAAGATCCATTTGAAGAAACAGTAGGTTCATCTCCGCGGAAGCTGTTGGTGGTTATTTGGTAAGTGATAATTCCTATATGGTCCATAAGGTCTTTATAAAGGCGAGATTGAGACTTTAAAGCATCTTCTTCCATATAAATTTTCGTCATGAATAAAAAAATAAAGTTATAAATAGAAACAGAGAAGTAAACTTTAGAAGGATTTCTAGATGCAAAAAACCTAACTAAGATCTTAGGAAACAAATATCCACAGTAGGAAAACGACCACAAAGAAGGGGGTTATGAGAAACCTGTACAAAGATATTGAGAGGTCAAACTAAAAGATGTGAAGGATGTGTATCGGGAAATCTTTTGAGCAGTACCGTAAAAAACTTAACTACAACTAATTCATTATAATAATAAATAGGGAGTCAATAATTTCTTATTGAACATAATACCTGGATACATCGGAACTAAGTTATATGTAGAGAAACACCGTGACAAAATTTTCAAAAAAATCAAGTAATCTAATCCTAAATATTTAGATAACAACCTTTTTAAATTAATCGAACGTACAACATGTATCACGATGGGCACTTTTATGTTACATTCAATACTTTTTTAAAACGTGTTCTGCGATTTCTCAAAAGTTAGGTGTTATTTGAATTCACTATATGTTTCATTACCTCTTCTTTGACATCTTAAATCGAGAGATGCTTCAAACAAAGAGTAGCGATCATCGCAGATATCAGGAATCGAGAGGAGTGAAAATTTCCAGATATTAAATATTCCACCGCTGTAAGGGATTAGAGCGAAAGAGAGAAAGGGCTCAGTTCGAGGATGCGTGAAAGTCAACCCAAATCCCATATTTTCTTATTTATTTACAGAAAGCCTTGATACCAGGATGAAAATATGAAAAATGGGTAGCGGAAGGAAATCAACATGCAACGGATGCCATTGAGCGCGCAAATGAAAAACTGTTTGAAATTCAAGGGAACGTTTTGCTTCGCGATCACCATTCCGGAAATATATGACGTGATATATCCTCATGGGAGTAGATGCCAGTCGCACCTTTTATTTTCCCAGCAAAAGTTCGAAGGACAGCAAAAGCAGCTTCTACCATGAGCATTTCGCTTTGGAAACATTCTTTTACACGCATTCTCCTCTCTATCGCCGCCATACTTTGTCCCTTCTTCCAATGCCTGGAGCGAGATGCAATGGTTTTCTTTCTTGTGACACGTCTTAAAGAGCGAGAACAAGGTATTCTACTTTTACGTATGAATTCTAAATGGTTAAAGTTTAATATTACACGTTTGCACTATGTTAACATAACTTTATGGGCATATAGTGAATATTTATACGTTATAGTACTTTTAGTATATGGTGCCTGACTTATAAATGATATATAGTAATATTCTATTCTTCAAACTCATGTAATTTATGAGTTATAATTTTATTGTTCGATTCTTTAGGGACAATTGTAATATAAATTAATATGTTTATATTTCCAATAGTGTTGAGGTATTAGGGACACTGTTTCATTAAGTCCTCACTGAGTTGATGCTGGCATTGTGTTAACCTGAGCTACCTGCGTTTTTACTTAATTACTTTGGTTGCAGAACGAATTTGTGACATGGTTAGTGTACCTACAGTTTAAAGTATCAGAATTTTTGTGACTATGCCTGTATTGGTCAAAGAAGTTTATATAAAAAAGTGCAATTAATATAATTAATTTTTCACAAGAAAGTCCAAATTAAGCGCGATAAAAGGATTATGAAATCGTACGAACCATTTTAGCAAGCAGCAGCAATTTTAATTTTTTGATTTTTCCACTGGTTGACATTTTTAATCCTGCAAGAAAATTAGACCTACAAGGGGAACCGCGGTTAACAACTTTTATTTGTAATTGAATGTAGTTCGTCATCCGCAAAGCTCGTAAACCGGAACTGTTTTTGCCTTAGAAGTCAATGTAAATTAGATTAATCTGTTCCTGGACCCAAATAATTGTAGTAGTAGTATTATTAAAAGTGCTCCGACTGCTAAGGTCATTTCGCACGTGAGGCCCCACTGGAAATCGAACCCGGTACCGCTTTCACCACGAACCACATTTACGTTGTAGATTTTAAAAGAGGAGAAGCTAAGTTAAAATCAACGAAGGACAACGCTCAGTAAAAATAATTATATTGATAAGTTTTTGTTAATGTAAACTTAATAACTTCTGTTCGATGATATTTTAGCGGATTTTCCAAGTTTTAAGAACATGTTAAGTATAGAAACTCTGAAATTGTGCGAGTATGTATATAAATATCGTTTACTTGTAACAATGATAATTTAACGATTAATGTTAAAGAAATTATTTCAAATTCAATAATGAATAAATATTTTCATTTACTTCTGCCAAAAGAGCCCGGAGTAAGGTTAAATAAAGCACTACTAAAAATGTTCTGTCCTTAAAACTCATATAATCTCCTTGTCTTACAAATCAAAAAGCTAAATCATACGATTTCTTAGGGGACGTTTTCAAGAAAATTGATCAAAATATATATATTTCAAGGACGCTCACGTAATTAATTCCGACGATAAGGAAGTTTTAATCCAAAGCTATCGAAATAGAACTCAAAACGATGTAAGAATTTTATCCGCTAAAATTGGGTCTGCATTATGCTAAAACCAGGAAGTGGAATACCTTCAAAGGAATAGAACGGATAGAAAAAAAATTCTCGTGGGATCCTTTCTCTCTAAATCTCCAGCCACGTACGAGGATAGCACTTGGTAGAATCAAACGAATCGGAAGTTAATTTTTAGGGAGTTCTGGTGTTTTTGTAGGGCGAAGTTAATACGGTTCGTAATTAAAAGGTTGTTTGATCGAGGTAATCCATTCTTTTGAAGAAGCAGCCTCAAAGTCCTCTTGCTAGCCATTCCTATCTCTGTGAAGTTCGATTAATCTAGGAAAAAATAAAACCAATCGTATCCAATTGAATCTTTAAAAGGTTCGAATTTCCCCAAAGGTGGTATCGAACAACTGCGGGGGATACATGGTGTTTAGACCTAGAGAGTAAATGGGAGAACGGTGTAATGGAAAGAGAAGAACTCAGACAGTGAATTTACTTCAGAAATTGGGTCGTTAACATTAAAATTTATAGTGATGGGGCACAGAGATTTTACACCATTATTTGTGTGATATTAAGCGGGAATCGCATATTCTAGGAGAGAATGTATTTCGCCAATTATGTTACCTGTAACATATTTAAGATTTTGTTTTGATCATGTAGCGCGTATATAAATATTGTATTATCAGTGCCGTTAAGTCATTTCGTACCTATGTGAACTTATTAGAATATATATTCTTTTGTCCTCGATCATGAGAGTCAAGGATGGAAATTCTCAATGTACTGCATAAAGGCATTCATATATCATATATAGTTCTCAACTAAATTTCTGGAAAAAATTCTCAACATTCAAAGAATAACACGAACTACTTAATGAATAAGCGGTCTAAAACTTTCGGTAATTAAAAGTACCGAAAGAGTTTTGCCATTAATTCTTCATTTCTATTCCAAGGAGTGATTGATTACATGGGGATGCCATCGGAATCATTTAACATATTTCCTTTATTTCTTTAAGTAACCCTAAGTTTTCTTTGGAGATTCGTCGTATACTCTTTACCAGCATGGAAAAAAGCTTAATATTTATTCCTTGTTGTGACAGGGAAACAAAATTAAATAAATGGTACAGGTATACAAATAGAAGTGTAATTTAAATTTCACGCGGTATATTTCTTTAACTCTGCATGTGTCAATTGCGGTGAATGCCTTTAATTCTTACGATTGAGCATTCTTATGAAATTTCAGCTGTGCTGAATAGCCATCCTGCGGCGGTACAGAAACAAGTTCGAACATGTTTTTCCTTGCTGTTAAATATAAGCGGAAATTTTAAATACAAATCTTTATAGTTTATTAGAATTTTTGTTTAGTTTCTTGGAAAGATACGTTTTGTGAATATAACTGAAAGTCTTAAATCCACGCGGAAGAAGATAATCAAGCTATGGTGAGAAATAAATAACGGCAACAATGGCCACGCATTACGCAATCCTTCAAGATAGATCTTGTTCGTGGAAAAAGTGGATATATTTTCGCTCTCTTTTCTTCAGATATCCAATGATGAGAACGATGTACCTACTATTGGTCAATTTCCATCCTGATGATAGATACGTTATGTACTCTTTTTGGACAGAGCCTGTTGATGAAATGCGTTTAGTAGCCCTTAGACAGACTTCTACAAATATCTTCGCTTGTGTTAAAGAATTCAGAAATTCAGATATTTGGAAACAAAATTATATCTCTGATTAAATATTATCTGCAAAGGAAAAAAAGAACAAGCATATGCTACTAACTCAGAGTTTGAAAATCCCCAAAAAGCCGTAGTTTGTAAGCAAGCAACTCATGAGGAAATTCTTGCCAGCGGGGTTTCTCTATGGACGCACTTCGCAAGGTTTCTTCCCAATACGTATTTCGGCAACATTTACCACCTTCAGGGGATGAAGAGAACTGAATTCACGGTTTGTTTGCTTGAAAACCACTGTTTTTTGTAGCTATTTAAACTCTTAAGTTATTAGAACAGTTGTTCCTTTTTTCCTTTAAAGGTAAATTTTAATCTGAAGAATAATAATTTTGAGTCTCCAAATTTCTGAATCTCATCTTCGTTCCTCTCAAGAGGGAGTATCTAACTTTTATTCATAAACCTAAAATTAATATTTACGAAAAATATCTCGGAAATATAATAGTCATACATTTATTCAACAGTTGGTTACACAGTTATTGAAGCAGAATGGAATGAACTTATAGTTTAAGTTAGGTACCATTTTAAACGTTCTTCCAACCTTCTCTTCTTCATGGAAAAGATCGGACAGAGATACAGAGATAAATACGCTACGATACGAACACGATAAATTACAAAGTGAAACAGGAGTAAGAATATATTGCTGCATTCCCTGAGGATTTAATGATTGTAAATTACCCGGTATAATAGTTGGAAAAAACTATGAGGAAAACTACTCTCTATTTAAAACCAAGAAGACGCGGTATGTGAAAAGGTAAATTGCATATAAAATGTAAGATATATGTATTGTATTGTCAAGAGCGTTTTAAATATCAAGTTCTGTGTGGTTAAGAAACTTATTCATTATGAATTACAGTCACTGAGTGACCCACACTGGGGGCGATCTCCCACCCCAGTTTAATGACCCGCGATATAGCTAGGATTTGACGAAAATACTAAACTAAAAGCGAAGAGTTTCCAGGAATACCATACAAGTACTACATTCATTTGTCAAAAAGACGTTTCAACGCTTTTTGGAGGAGAATTATGACACTAAGATTGTTAAAACTATTCTAAAGATAAGGATAAAACAAAATTGGCATTTATCGACTTCCCCCTTTGCAGATTTCTAGACGCGCTGCTGGTTAAAATCGCTAAAAAGTATCTTTTCCATTGTTGAAGATTTGTTTAAAGGGTGTTCACCCAGACGCTGGTCAAAGTGGAAATAACCGAGAATTTGGAATGTGACAAAGAACTACTTTAAAGTTTTTCCTCTCAAACCTTAAATGAGATTTCAGACTGAAGTACCCTTTCCGTCAAACGAGGCTCATTTTATTCAGATAAATAACTTAGAAAGGGAGGAGAGGGTAGGCAAATCCGTGTTTTTGTTAAGATGGAAGGAAACTCCTAAAGAAGTTTCAGAAAAGATAGCTCGGAAAAAATAGCTCAAGAAATGAGGCAAGTCTCAAGAGATAGAAGTTTGGAAGTTGGAATGAAATTAAGAGAAAACAACTGATATAACCAGGAACAACAAAGTAAGGGGGTGTCGGAGGAGGAAATGCAGGGAAAGAAGAGAAAGAAAGACGTGGTAACGTAAGGATAATCGAGAAGTGGATTCCACTGGAGATACAAGGCAGATTGGGTTGGTTAACAGTTTCAAAATAAAACTCCTTCTCACATTCTCTTTCCGCGTCTGTCTTTTTCTACCTCCAAAGGTAACCCTATCCTGCTTCTTTTCTAATAAATTCCGTAATAGATAGGGTTTCTCCATCGTTTTCGATTAACTCTTTAGTAAATTTTGTTATATATATACAGGTGTACATTTATAAAACTGTATGCCGAATATCCTTACTTGAATTATTCAACATTTATTGTTAAAATATATCATAGTTACACAAAACTTTCATAGATGGAATACTTTTATGAAATACGTCCATTTAGTTCCCCACGCTACACGGATAAAAATATTTTGCTGTATAATATAGAAGTTTTCAATTTCAACGCATAACCAATAAAAGTCTTCTGAAGAGCGATTATTGCTCATTAAATATTTACAAAAATTAATGTTCCATGTCTTTGATATTGCCTAACTGAAAAACAATTTATTTATTTATTTAATGGTAAAACTTTAAATTCCACGTTCAACTCTTAGCATTTTGCTTAATGAAGAAAGTTAACAATTATATCACTCCGCATCTTACCCAGTGCACCTGGGCTAGAATCGAAAATAGCTGGCCAAGAGGCCAAAAATGTTTTTTTAGAGTGAGGAACGTGAAACTTCGCATAGATATTCAGAAAAGATTGAATTTTGTTGTTCTGTCTTTTATTCTTCGTTATTTGTGCGCGACAAAAAGATACAGGGTGTCAAACTTGGACAATTTTCACAGAAAAGAATATTCTCGGATTTAGACCCTACTAGGAAATTTTTATCCCACATATAAAAATTTCCTAGTAGGGTCTAAAATTACTGTGGAATAAGTTTATAATATTCAAAGCAGGAGTATAGCATGTTAATAGCTAAAAGATCATAATAAGACTGCCGAATAGGAATCGCGACAGGATTCATAGTGACCGTGGCGCTCATCCGGGCCATGACGCGGGATCGAAAAAGCCACCGCAATCCAAGGGTAGCAAGTGAATCAAAACAGTTTCTTCACAATCTATATTTAAAAACCTTAGATATTGATGTTGTATAAGAGACTTGATAGTTAAGCGCCGTTTTCCTAGTTGCTTTCCTCACTTTATCTCAAAAATTGGCCGAAAACGGTGTCCGCCATTTTGTTGCGCAAAATGAGCAGATGTCCTTTTTTTAGCCAAGACTATAACGAATCAAAATATCAAAAATCATACCAAAATATAGCATAATCGGTTTTTCGATCAGCTTCCTTTAGTTACGTCTGCATCGCAGCAAACTTGAAAGTTTTTCAAGAAAATCCGAGAACATTCTTTTCTGTGAAAATTGCCCAAGTTTGACACTTGGGCAATAAACACAACTAACAACACAAAACCCACAAATAACGAAGAATAAAAGAGAGAACGACAAAATCAATCTTTTCTGAATATCTATGCGAAGTTTCACGTTCCTCACTCTAAAAAAACATTTTTGGCCTCTTGGCCAGCTTTTTTCGATTCTAGTCAACTGTGCATCGTGTCGTCACCCGAAATGACCACAAGTTCCCGAAAACCTTCAGCATGGATTATTCGTGCAGCGAAAGCCTTTATTCCAATAAAATAATTACATAATTCTAGAGTTATTAAAACACCTGTACAGAACACGGATACAATGAAATGTAAATAAACCATACATAATATGTTGTACATTAAAAAATATATAAAATATATAGAATCATATACATGAATTTATAAATGACTATAATAAATACAAACAATTAAAATTTTATAACCTATTTAGCTTCGTTTTGAACATTTTTCGGCATTGGAATGAGAAGTTATTCGGGTAAAGCATTCCATTCCCTTATACCTCTATTGATGAATGTATATTTCGCTTCCCTGGATTTCTGTTCTCGTTCCTTTATTTTTAATCTGTGATCGCCGCGTCCAATATAATTAGGAGTATGAAGTACGTAGTACATCCCAGCCATTTTTACAATTTCACGCGTTAAATTCACCCGATAACCTAAAAAGGAGGATTAATTTATATTGAAAGAGATTCTCTGAGAATATTATTTGATTTTCGACTATGCGGTTACGTTAGATATACAGATTTGTCTGATGTTCTCTCTTATATGGAACATTTCACGAGCTACATGGTAATGATCGTGTATAGTTGCGCAACTCCGATTTTCATTAACAAAGGCCTTGTGATGTCAAAGGTAGGATACGTGTCAATTATTTTAGAGCAAGAAGTAGGCACTAAAAGTTTCGAGTGTATCTACGCAACGCACCTTTGTTGTTTTCCGTTGATGCAATTTTAAATCATAACATCCACTTTCCTTACAGCTTATTTCCCCTGACATGCCGGTAATGATACCATTTCATTTTTCCCTCAAGTGATAATACATTTCAGAGGATGCCTCGCTGTTTCTAGAACCTCCCTCCTTAATTTGTTTCATCATTTAACGTGCCCTACATTACGCCTTCAAATAACTCCTCTCCCTTCCACAAATCCCACCCTTCTTCTAACCGTATTAAATCCACTATTTCCCTCTTCATCTTTAATTTTGGCATCCTTCGCCTTAGCTATTCGCCAGCGTGAAATCCCATTCGTTGGCGCAGTTTTCATCCTAATTGGAAGAACACGCTCCTTAATTACTGAGGCGTGCATCAGTGTTAGCATTGATGCGGTTCTTCCCGTCGCCAGTCCGTTCCTACGCTCGGGATGAATTTTCGGTCCTTCCTCGTCAATCCTATCTCTTTCTTGTTTGTCGTCTCCTTAGCACCGTGAAATATATTCTGGAAGAGTGGATCGCTATCTCCGACAACAAAGGGAATGCTTGGCAGTCAATTGGAAGTGCACGTGCGCAGAAATTATATGGATCGACCAAGGAGCCAGTGACTTTCTTTTCTTGTAACCAGAGCACGAGGGGAAAATGCAATTTTAATTTCACAAAACGAGTTTATAATGCGAGAGTAATATAAGTATATTAGATCCTCAGACCCTTTTGGACTCCATCTGCGGAATAAAAAGTTTGAGGAAGTCTTTGAGTATTGCTTGTAAAACAGAGAAGTCCCTTGCTGGCAAGCAATTCTGGCTGCATTAGGAAGTAGGCGTTTAAGCTGTTAATCGGATAACATAAAAGTAATGCATAAAAATTGGGCAAAATTATGATGTGAACGATTTCGATTGCACAGATTGAGAAACTTCGCATTAAATTTGGAAATGATTTGCTGCACTTAATCATGGAAAGGAATTGCGCGTAACTGAGGTCTACAATTACATTATAAAGAAAGTTATATCGGAAGGCACTCTCATACAAAATATATAGAAGTATGAATTTCTCACAAATGCTCGACCCAAGGAAGTATGCTTACGAAACAAAATCATACAATCCAATGAATTATCTGTAATAGTTTAGAAAAAAATCATTAGAGACACCAAATAACACATTTTCCAAAAGAAAATTAAACCGATTCACCCATTAGAATTCTCATGATTGGACGAGCAATGAAATTAATTCATGACTTTTCACAGTATAGTTAACGCAACAAAAGGATAAAATTTATAATAATGAAGTTTACTTCCAAAGTGTTCGTATAATTAAATATTCTTTCGTAACAACATCGTCGATATGGACCATAATATATTAACTCAGTATTATCTAGTAGCTATTCAGTCATTCATCTGAAAACATATAAAAACATTTTTACCGTAGGGTAATGGAAATAAAATATAAATATATTTAAAGTACTTATGTTAATAAAATATAAAAAACTAACTTTCCGAAAGATACTGAAATGCATGCTCCCTCTGAGGTGTAGCCTATTTAATAGGCTTACGCATACATTTAGACAAATTCTTACTTTAATTTAAACAATTCTTTAAATAAAGAAAATAATTTAACTACTATTTTAAAGTAATTGCAATAAGTAAAGCAAAATTTATATTTCATGTGAATATAGAATCAAGGACTAGCGTAACCTGAATTTTTGTATACTAATGAAACATCAGCGTTTAGAAAGCTAAGAAAGGTTTACTTTCCGATTTATATTAACTTACGACTTTTTCTTTTTATAAATCCACGAAATTGAAGCAGAACATATTTATTGCATTGAGAAGGTTATTGCTCCTGCCTAACTCTTTATCGTTTCCATCACAGTATCCTTTTCCTCGGTACCCCGTCAGGTCTGTACGTCATTTCAGATACCGTAGAGAGATGTAGAAGCCCTGTGGACTGCTACGGTTGGATCCCTTCTATTTGATATTCTTGGCATGGATGATCCTACCGGGTGCGAAGCTCCAGGAAGTTAAGCTCGACTGCTCTGAGGGGCATACTATCTTTACAGCGCCGCAAGGCTGTAGTCCAACGGAGAAAAATATCTCGCACGTAGCCTCATATATTGCCACTTGACCAAGGGTACTGCAAAGTAACTGTAAAATATAGGTGCAGTTCAAGATTGCTAAATCCGCTGCTCAATAAGAGCTGTTTCAAAGACTAAGGAAATAAGGGATAATGATTATAAAATTCTCCTTAATGGCGTAACATTTCTTAATAGAGTAAAAAGATTCATTCAAATAAAGTAATGAATGGGATATAGAAACTTTTAAAGTGGAGTATTTAATTATAAAAGTGAAAGAGGTTTGGTAAGGCCAAATAAATTTGAAATAAACATGAAACAGGAAGCAGAAGTAATTCAGCAAGATAATATTAAAAGTTATCTTCTTCTTTGTTTCTGAAGGAACTCAGTCAATTTTAATTGAAATTGCGAGGAGAAGTCAAACGTTAGTACTCATTAGAGGCGTTCTGAATACAATTTCATTCTTAATGTAAGGATGAAATGAGGAATCTAGTGCTTTCTACCCATGGCTGAAAGATAGTAGGTACTTACTTGGTAAAATATGACAAATCAAAGGAATTGGCTTACAGAAGTATATTTATTTTAATTCGAATGTTAGATAAGAAGCGTGAACAATCTCAGCTCCTAGTGTAGGCAATTGCGTTCTTTATCAGAAAGATAAATAATCGTTCTCATTTAGGCTGTCACGAAATTTCTTCTACTGAACTCAAGTTTAGAGCATAACCATTGCATTTATTTTTATGGTAATTTGATGGTAATGGTAATGACTGAAATAGGATGATAATAATTTATTGATATTTCTGCACTACGCGTAGCTACGTTGAGACTGAAACACGAAGGAAATAAAATTGCGATTGTCCAATAAGTAGGGATTCGAAGAAGTGAAATCTTTGGATTAATAAATTGATATAAAAATGCTATTTGGTTAAAACGGAACTTAAAATAGGAAAATGGCTGTTGTAAGATATTCCTAAAATCTAAAAAAAATTGAGGTTTCCTCTTTAGTAAAATTCGGCCACGTGATCATTCTTCATATTCTGGAATTAAAATGTAGAATAAATTACTGGTACATGATTTGATGCAATGTTGTAAGGACACAAAATTCTTACTTTTGGCGATAACAAACTCCTACGGTTGAGAATTCACTAATGTATTTAAAAAATAAGAAAAAATAATTTTGAAGGTCACCTTCTGAAGGCGAATGACCGATTAATTTTTCCAACTTCCGGAAAGCAATGCACAGAACACGTAGTAATCCAATTCTAACGGTCTAATTCATTCTTTCCAAATTATGAAATAAATTAAGTTACCTATGCATCTAATGTACAACTTAATCGGAGGATCGTTTATCGCGATATTAGAATATTTTGTGGAATATTTGGAACGGTAGTTATCAGAAATTAACAGAAAATAACGAAAAATAAACCTTTCTCAATTCTTTCTTAAACCCTACAATTCCATTCACTCGTGACCATGGGTTTGATCTAGATGTTTATTCACAAAATACTTTTCAATAAAAAATAGTTTTGTCAGTATATATCAGGAACTTGTAAACATTGAGATTTTGTCATTTTCACATCGATGATGAAACTCCTCAGCATGTCGAGGATTGATAAGAATTTAACACATATACAACTCATTGGAAGGGAAACGTGCCGCAGTGCATTTTGTTCACCTAGTCCTCGTGAAATTAACATATGGTGTCCCTTCGGATGTCGTCTCATCTTTGTTTGCCGTCGTCGCTGAAATTGCCGGGAGGTGGTGGGGTCGAGTCCCGTCCTCCGTTCCGTTCGAATCCGTTCCTTTCTGAAACCGCGCGTGGGTACCGGACACACTGTCCTGCGGAGAGGAATTTTGAGGCGCTAGGTGCGTGGCCACTTGGATCATTCCGTTAGTTCAGCGGAGCGCATGAGCACCCGAACGTGCTTGAAAGTGACATTTTCTCCTTTGGAACCCCGGCGGAGTGAAACCAGCGACAGAGGAATTCCCCGTCGAGGTGAAATGGTGGTTGTGACGAGTGGGGATGACGTCAACAGCGTGGTTTATTAGTCCGTACCGGAAAATGCGGTGAGACGGTACGCCAAGTGCAAATAAGCGAGGAAACCGCAGAAGTTTATCGAAGCCCCAGAAGTGTCTGTGGAGCTGTTTTCATGACTTGCATTATGAAAACGCTTCACCGGGCTTCCTCGCTACCATCCTTATTCTAAATAAATACATCCTGGAAAGGGACGAAACATCAAGTTCATTAAAGTTGAACCTATCGCGAAGTATGAGGTATTCTGTTATAAATCTGAAAACAATATCGATTTTTGAACGAAATTTGTCGAGTGTCTTTGGTATGTTTACAAGAATATCCAGGTCTGTTTTATTTTTATGAATCGAAATATATTTGCCCTAGCGAAATGAAAATATACGCAGAGGAAAGATTGGTGGCAGAGGTGGATTTTCCACGATATCGCAGTAAAGTCTGCCAACCACAATGAATGAGATTAATCGAAAATGGAATTCCTTTCCGAATCCTTTAACCGTATTTGTATTTAGATTTGGAAATATTTCTAGAGGAAATAAATGATTGTGGAAATACCACACCTACGAGTACGTACTGAATGGCCTCAGCTGTCGAAGTTATTAACAATCTATAACCACGGGAACGTTTATTACTGTTTTTTATGAGAGTATATTGCAGGAGCTTATTATTATAGATTATTATATTTTATTATGNATTATTTATTATTATGTTCTGTGGCTCATTATTGTAGTTTTTATGGCACAACGTAAGAAAAAAAGTCACTTCTGAACCATGGAAGTTTGGCCACCCCTTGCATATTGGAATGAAAAGGCCTCCGATGATCACATATTGGACGAGTACCGAGATCGGATGGTAATATGACGCAAGGGAAGAGAAGAAAATATGTTAGAGAAGGAAATATGTAAATAAATTAAGATTTTTTTGAGAAAACCAAATTCCACACATAAACTCCAAATTTTTTGTTATCACATCTCGTGTTCTATTAGAAGTGAAGCGGTTTTTTAAATAATAATGAAAGAACATTTCTACGCGTCACCTGAAGATGAACCGAAACCATGGTCGTCCAATAAAATGTTATTGTGGTATCCGTAGAAGTGTTCTTTCTTTATTATTTATAATGGAGAACTACCACAAATTCGAGGCCGAATTAGTAGATTCTACTGTGAAGCGGTTTGTTTGAAATTTAGGAACCTGATCTGTAATTTTTATCCATTTGAGTGAATAATTTTCTTTATGATAGATGTGCTCTGAATGTTAGCCATCGAAGGACCTCGATTACAACATGGACTTTAAAATTAAATATGTTTCCCCCACTTATTCTATGCCAAAATTACTTTTACAAAAATGGAACCTTCATAGTGAAAAGTATACGCACACACTAAATAAGGAAAACTGAATGTTGAGCAAATCGTAGATTTGCAGATTATAGTTAACGGGTGATTTGATCCTTCCGTGTGCGTGTATCTGATAATTATGATTCGGCGATCAAATAGTCATCAGTGGGAGAGGCCCTTAACAGATAAGCGTCCTTCATCGGTTGCCTTAATTGTCGAATATTGCGCATAGCTCCGCAGGAGCGTTCATCCGGCTTCCGCATGCATTTGCATTGGCTCGCTCGGTCTCAAGGGGAATACTTCTTGCTGCATCGCCCAACTGGGCATTCGAGATCCCTCAGTAGTCATGAGCTCGGGCTGCAGATGGAAAACGCAACAACGGATTTACACGGTTCCGGAAGGAGTCAAATATTGATGTTGGAAAGGATCAGGGGGTAGGGGATTCAATCATTTGATTGTGATCTGGACAAGTGACCTGCAACCACTTCCTGGATTTGCAGATGACTTGATCTCCCTATCGTATTATTATACAAACTCCTTTTCGTAAGCGTTTCAAGAAACGTATCACATACCTGATATCGCCGGTGTGCCGCACCTATTTACTTGGTATTAATAATATAAAAATAACGTCAGCGTTTAAATTAATGAACCTCGTTATTTTTCTGACTGTAGATAGAAGATTGTAATCAATTGCTTCACCATAAAATGTACTTAATGAAAGAAAGGCTTACGAATAGCAGGTGTTTAAAGAAAAGAAGCGACACTAAGACAAGATAATTTCTTACGAAATAGCAGCTGTGTATTTCCATGATCATAAGGATTAATGGAATATATAGTCATAGAACATTGTACCAAGTATATTTACGAACATTTTTATTTACATGTACTTAAGGAAGGATTGATGTGAATTTTTGTTTATTAACAAACAGAATTGAACAGATTAAAGTACGTGAAATCTTAATCACTAATTCCCAATCACCATTCTTATTCAAATTAAACACGAAGCAGCAATATGTAAAATGCCACATATCATAGTTTCCACGAACTATAAACTTTCTTTTAATTCTTTAATTTTTCGTAAGCAGCTCCCACAAAATAAGCCAGTAGCCCCAACACGGTGGGGATGGCCAAGTTTCTCCGAATTATAGGCATAGAAAACCGGATTAAATTCTACTTATCATCAGTTAATACTATTTGGGATACCCATTTGTGATTCAGGTTATTTTACTGATTTCTCAAGTAAGGAGTAGTTGAAGCTGAAAGAACTACACTTCCCGGAAGTGAAATATTTTTGAAGAACGTCATTGAATCCTTTGATGGATTCATGACCTTAAAAATCACAACATTAAGAGTGATGTCTAAATAAGTTTAAATTTACCTAATCTTAATAACAAATTCGATAAAAATAGAATGTATTTTTTTATTATTATAGGTACAAATGTTACAAATGGACAACTAGTCCGGTGGTAACAAAATACAAGATAAACTACTATTTCACTAAAAAATCACATAAGCTACCATTTCACAAAATACTTCACATTCAGAAAATTTCACATTTTACAAAATAATTCCCATTCAGACTTACTACCATTTCACAAATTATAGTCAGATACAATACCATATCATATTCAGAATCGAATCATGCTGGTAAATATCATCTTCATTAGATATGTGTACGATTCATACAGTCGTATATGGTTCTGTATTTGCAGAGTTGTTTCCATCGACTTAATTAATTAGAAAAACTCTTCGTATTTATCAGCCGTAATTTAATAGCCGTAATTTAATAGCCGTAATTTAATATCGGTCGATTAAAAATTTTTTTTCGTAACATTACCTCACGAGGAAAAACAAAAATAAATCATTATTATCATGAAATGTATAGTTCATTATTTTCGGCATATAAACATTATGACCGATGAGCGAACAGTCTTTGCTATCAGATCAATGAAAAAAAGCGGCATACTTTTGATAATTCTCCATTTCAGTGTCCTTCCCTTATAATGAAAGCTAAGTAAAGTGGATTTTTGCCAGTTAAGTTTTTTCCCATTTTCAAAGCAATTGGATTTACTGCAACGACAGGTCGCTTTGTGCGGCGGACGCTTTGAATCCTAGAGTAGTATCCCTCGATTGTCCCACGGTGATTGCCTGTCCTCACTAAGATCATCATTAACACAGGAACTCCCTAGAAACCCTTAGTCGTCATCATGCTTAAGTAATGACCAATCGATTCGCGCTTAGGAGACAACACTTCGAAAGGCAAAAACACAATTTGCTGAAGCTAGCATTTTCAAAGGACTAATGGTGGTGGATGGTAACGATTTTTTTGTTCATGTTATTCATTGAAATCCAGGAGACTACTTAGCTAACGCATCAATCAAGATTGGCTACTTAATTGACCATTAATTTCTCAATGAAATCCTGTAACATAGAGCATACATTGGTTTCATGTGTATATTATTATTTTATAGATCGGAGCGCAATAGATGCAGTGAATATTGAAACAATTGAGCGTATCATGTGTATCATGTTTTTCTTAATTGGCAAAGGATGAAAAATATCGATAATTTAAGACCTTGAGTGTTGCATTTAGTGATTTTGCGAATATTTAAATTTAAAAATAATACTCGCCTACCATAAATGTATCACATTCATAAAGATTCTGAGAAGGGAAAGGTCTAAACAAGTGTCTAAAATTTCATAGGTTTTCAGAAAATATCTTGTTTAGCTACCACAGGCTGATACAAATTAGTATTTTTTAAAATATCGAACCGGAATATTATCGAACTAGAAAAGTTTTTCAATGCTTTGTACTCTCTTTAAAATGGAATCCATTCAAATGCTATGACACATCATGTGCCATAAATTAAGTTTTATTAATATTGTATTAAAAATATATGAATTCAGTTTTATCAGAATATGATTTATTTTACATGTATCATGAACTGAAAAGAACTTTAGTGATAAAATCAATATTATACATGGCATAAATTAAGCTTTAACAGCTGTTAGTCATAAAGAATCATTCTTTAGTTAAAGGAATTTCTCAAATACTTATCAGTGACTATACAGTTTGGTGAAGGTAACATTAAAATTAGATTATCAGCGAAAGATACGCGATAACTATTAAGAATACTTCCTCCGAGTCTGAGGACAGAGTAAAAGGAAGGAAATCCCAAGCGTCTCTTAATTTCAGATATGCATTTCTAGCGACACTTTCTCCTCTTTTTGCCCGTTCGAGATATCAGAGAGTGAATAAGTTTTAATTAATGGGGCTCCGAGAAGGATTTGATTATTTTCGAGTCCTAGCGAACCGCATTTCATCTTGTCACGGCTAATTCCCATTGCACCTCCACTTTCATTACCTACCATCGGCTAATATTCCCTTTCTTATCCTTGTCATCATCCATTTTATCAACGCCTCTGCCATCTCTTCATCCTGTCGCACCTCCTTCTGCATCCCTCATCTTTTCTCGCTTCGCTGCCATCTGCTGCCATCCTTCCACACCCATTCCTCCACACCCCCTTTGGAATCTCTTCCTTGATTTTCGCCCCCTCTTTTATCTTACGTAGTACCACTCGATCCTCTTCTCTCCTTATGCTCGCTCCTCCGTAGGACCTCTCTCTTGATTCCATCTCCTCACCTAACTCTCTTACCCTTTAACAAACCTTTCCTTCCAATGCCCCTCGAGATCCTCGCTCAACGAGAACTCAATCTTACCTCCAATCCTTTTATTTTCTTCGGCTCCACGTTGGGAGTCGGAGTCATCTCCTAAACACTCGCGCTTCCAGGCAATTGCAATGTTCCATCCCGGATTCGCGCAAAAGGAATTATTGTTACCCTTTTCATGCTTTCGGAAAGTCTTCGAGGGATGAAAATAAAAAGGGATGAAACCGTTCGAACGGATTCTGAATTCGGGAGGAGGAAAAAGACAACCGTATCGAGGAGGAGCTTCCGCCGCTTCACGTTCTCCTGCCGATTTTCCTTTCGAATGGAAAAAGCCATTATACACTGCGTCATCCCACTTCCTTTTCGACTTACAACGGATAACACCGGAACTTAATGCAAGTGATACCATCTCATGGTTTCTTCCCTCACCGCCGTCGGGATAGGTGCCTGGGACTGTGGTAGCGCTACGAAACAAACGAAGTCAAAATTGCGTAAAATGGGTTGGGTTGCTGCTTCGGAAGAAAGGAATTCCCTAGTCACCCCGGCAGCGTGTTTTCGCGAAAACATTTTTGTCTCCGCTGTTGGGACCGAAAAATTAAGGATGACGAGTGGCGGCGTTACTGTTGTTTCCCCTTAAAAGAAAATTGCTCCCGGAATAATGGATTTGGATTCTATCCAAGCTCTTGCATGAGCCGCATCATGAAAACAACCGTTTCCATCAGAGGTAGATAAGGGTCGCGCTGTTTTTATTCATTGCTGATCGCTTAGTCATGCTCGGCGCTGGCGGAATTTAAAAAAATGTATATGTATCCCTATGTGGGTTACCGCTGGATAGTCGGATGACTCGTGATTGTGGCGAAATTGTCAGCGCAAGCGGGTTCTGTGCTCCGTTTTTTCATTGTGCGCGACCGTTGTTGATCATGTAAATTTGTTGTCCTTTCGGAAATAAATTCCGTTGATTGTCTCCGCGTTAGCTTGTTACGCGTTTTAATTTGTTTGTGGATTATTTGTATTCCTCTTTTTTTTGAAATCCAGTTTGGCTCACTTTCCATGCATTAAACATAGAAATCAACATTGCTGCACCACTAACTCGAATAGTACCCACCGGATGTGACATCCAAAACGTTACGATTTGAATTTACGGTGGAAATAATCAACGAGGAGCATGATTCCCGGTAAAAATGATGAGTGGTAAATGAACGCAGTTCCAGAGACTAATTGAATTTCTGGACTGAATAAGGCAACGTTGAAAATGATTCATGAAGAATGGTACGGAAACTCACGGAAGAAGAGATTTCTTTCATCTTATTCCTCTTATGAGACAGCATTATATGGGTATAAACTTATTATTTCAATGGTTAAGAACTATTATTGGGTTTTCTACCAAGTCATACCAAATTATTTCGAATTTCGATTAATTGCCAAGAAAGTTGGAAAGAATTTTAACTGCGGCTATTATTTCAAGTTTGCTTAATCATTACGTTAAATAAATGATGATACCGAAAGAAATTATGGAAACGTTGTCATACTGCGCCGTTCAAAGAATTGTCGTTCAGTGACTACTAATAAGTTATAATTTACGGACCTTTAAAGAATTAGAACCACACCCTGTGTCTTTAGGAAAATAAAACAATATAGAATTAAATACAAATGAACATTATTACCAATACGAAAATAAATAAATAATCAGGAGAAAATCGATTCTGATCTAAAATGACTCATAAGTATTTAAAAGTTTCAAATAGAAGGTAAATATAGTAATGAATCGTAATGAATGTTGTTTAAACGGAGTGTTTCCAAAAGGAATAAATTCACAGGACGACCTCTCTTTCGCCTTAACTGTGCAGAGATAGCCCTTGACTGCCTTTGATAATGATCAGTGATTTGGCAACTCAGAAATTTTTTCAGAGAAGAAAATGTCGTTCTGTGGGATAGGAAGGAAACAGTGACCGAACTATGACCCAAGTTCTGCGTCCCTTTTTTCTCTTAGTGGGTGGGAGAGCGTGCTATCTTAGTTATAAAAGAAAGGGATGAATAAGTCGCATTGGGTTTCTCTTTACCTTGGGTTGGTAAAGATCTTTGAAATTGGACTTCTTTTCCTGTTTCCGGTTTCAAGATTAGCTCTCCATCGTCCCACTCCTTTTCTTTCCACGTCTACTTCATAACTCCCTTACCATTCTCCCTCCCCACTCCCTCTTTCTTCCCTATTCTCTTCAGACCGGCAAGTGAAATTGGAATCTTCTTTGAGCAACCAAGAGAAAGGGTAAATTTGCTCCGAAGGGTGCAACCTAAGAAAATAAGTAAAATGGAAGGATTAGGGGACACAGGAAGCGACAAGAAGTATAAGAAGGGGGATTGCTGAGAAGAATGATAATGTAGGCGATGTCAAAAAGAGAATATACAGATGTTGAGCTAGAATCAAACGAACATGTAAATGCACGTGTTACGTGTTTGCAGAAGCAAAGAGTTTGCATGTTTTAGCTTAAAAACTTTAACGTTAAAAAAATCCAAACATGAGTTATCGGTGAAATTGTAATATTAAATAGAATTTTCAAAAAAAAAAAAAAAATAGTAAAACTTGAAAAAACTATGTAAGATCGCGAAAAGATAAATCCATAGATCAATCAGCCTAAGGGAGGAGACATAAGCATACGAGACTAAAAGAAACGTATTCAGTGGCAAGAAAATTCAAGAAAATTCAAGAAAATGTAGGAAACGCGAGAAGGAAATGAAATGGAATGACCCTATAAGTTCCTAGCAGGAGAAAATTGAATGATGTTTGTTGAGGAGTTTTGCTGACTGAAAACGTTATTATGCCATAATACGTGGTAAAAATTTTATTGCTAATCGAATATGACAATCAAGTATCATTAATAATATGTAATAATATAACAGAATATAACCTTGAGAGATAATCTTATATAAAATGATCCGCATGGACACATATCGATTCAAATATTTTTCCACTAACAATGTAAGATTTTATAGTAAATTAAAAACTGCATATTTGATTGCATCTTGAGTATGAATTATTGATCCAATTAAATAAAGATGGTTATTTATTTCATAAAATATTTTTAATAGTGTTGAAATATTTATTCGTTTAACTAATAACTAGAGAATGCTCCCCTCTATTTAATAAGCTATTTGTCGAAGAGATGTAAGGCAAACTGCGTCGTATTTTAATGAGGTAGAAATCCCTAGGAAAACGATTATCATCTCTGAGAAGGCTCAGGTTTGAATCCAGGAGCTCATATAACCATTTTGTAAGATTATATCGTATGTGATATTCCATTTTCGAGACTGCAAGCTTTTAGTCTTCATTCATTTAAGTGCTTAAATATCAACGGATTTACATTGCACTCGCTTTGTTCTACGACCGTGGTCGATTTTATAAAATATTCATCATTTATATATAAAATATCGGATATTTCTATCTCCTTGAGGTAATTACCGAGGCAACTGATATAGTTTTCTACGTCTATGTGAGTATCCTGCAAGCCACTTTTCGGCGTGTGGCAGGGAGTGCGTGCACCATGACTCTATTTACTTAATCGATTATTTTCGCGTATCATTCGCGGAAAAATGAGTTCCGGAATCGATTGGTTCTAGCATCTATTTCTCCGATCTTTCTCTGATAGGAACGGCCTATGTGGCATGGTGAACGCATTATATCTGCTACATCATCTCTGAACGTGCTCTCTCTGAATTTATCCTTTGTTGAAATCTCCTAACTTCCAAAGATTTGCACCTTGCGTCCTGAAGCATCTGAGTGACGCTCACTGATTTATCGTAGCGATTCTTTAAAAAACTCCATAGTTGTCTCGGATTCAGTTGCAACTAATTTAACTCTAGCAAAAAGGGTGGATGATTAGTTTTTAAAATATTTTGTTGAAGCGTGTGTAGCAACCAAGTTTTATTCATACCAGTGAGATGTTAATGGATGGTTTTTTAGTATGAGTCTGAATAGGGAAACCTCGCTTGGTGTGACTTAAGTCGGATGATGAAGCGTGAGTCAGATGAGATGAGAAACATTTTCCAAAAGAACTTCTTGAAAGAAGAAGAGAACCACAATTTTGGACCCTGGAAATTCGAAATTAACCATAAAAACTCAATTCTTTTGTCGAAAAATGAAAGAAGTAGGGCATACCAGAAATCGTATATAGTTACTATTAAATCATCAATGATTTTGTTTTATTGAATACATTTAAAATTTTTCTTTAAAGTGAAATAATTCCTTATAAATAATTTTAAAAGTTTTTTTGGCCCCAAAATCAGATTTATTCAGTTTTATAGTTCTCTTGATTTTTGTAAGATGTCGCCACCGGCGGAAAATTGTAAATCATCTGATAAAATAGAATACGGTTGATATCGATTTTTATTTTCCTGTCGCTTTTACAAGGTAGTACACATGTGCACATTTGTCACGGAGTGTTTGAAGCAACAAGCAACCGTACAATAAGCAAATAGCATCTGCAAGAGGAAGGGTAGATCTTTACAAAACTGTTCCCAACAATCCTCATTAATGTCAAAACAATATTCAATGGGTATAGGCTTTTTTGTTAAATGTATTGAGCTTCTTCGATTACCTTAAATTTAAATTCGGCTACCCTGTATTCGTAATCTTTAAATCTTCATATAGTCTCACCATTTTATAATTTATTTGGTTAGAGTCTTTATTAGAGGATGAAAGGAAAATCAGTTCATTCTCATTGCATACGTTTCATTCAGGTTTCTTAGGTAGATCAGAGGTTGCCACTCACTGATGATAAGAGGCTCTTTAGATAAATATACTTTGGAACTGATAAACAGAGGTCTTACGATGGGCTACAAATCGAAGGAGTTAAATTGTGATGAGGATTCTCGGGTATCCAACCATGTTAATTCAGAATTAACCTGGTTGGAAACCCGAGAATCCTTTTTACACAGTATCCCTCAAGAAAGCTTAAGATCTTTAAAGTGTTATGATTTGTGGAAGGTAAATATGAAATTTATTGAGGAATTATTGATGACACAGATTTAAAAATATTTCAGCAATAGATATTTCGCATGTCAAATTTACGTTTTTCATTATTACCTTCTTTGGCGGAAAATGTTGACACACCTGCCGATAGCTTAAGTATCAGTTTGCTATTTCAAATTGCTTTTGGTTCTAATGCAAGAGATCGTCTGTACCCTTGTAAGACGTGGGAGTGTTTTTAATAATATCCTCTCACTTAAGTGGTTAATCACGTTTCATTTAGGTTGATGAATGTCCAGAATAAGTTGCAATATAAGCTAAAAATTATATAAAGTGACTTCAGATTGGTTGAAATTGAAGGAGATAAAGTGCACTATCTTCAGGAAGGTGTCGGCTTCATCTGGCCTAGCATATATAAACACCAGGTCAAGTCAAGTCAATAGATTTACGAGGATTTTATAGGCAACACATTTATAAATATTATTAATAACAGATATTCTAACAGATTGAATGGTTGTTAAAACATTTCATATATTGCATATCAAATTTACGCATTTCATATTTTCTTCCCCTATGTTCCACATTGAATTTCAACGAGCACCTTTATAATAAATAAATTTTTTAATGGAAGGTTCGTCCAAAACTTGAAAAAAATGTTCTATTTCGCAAAAATCTCTAAAGTACATTTTCGTCTATTAGGATAACACAAATTACCATGATTCATAAAAAGAGGTTGGCACAAAAGTCGGTGAAGTTGAAGGGAAGGGATAAGGATGTTATAGCACGAAAAGTCCATAGGCTAGGAATGTTCCCAACGTATAACAGACATGAAGAAGTCTGACAGAACTGGGACTCGAACCAGGATTTCCGCTCTCCGAGAAACTGCTCTATCACATCTCACAAAGTCATCGTTACCTACAAAGCCCTCCAAACGGTACCTACAATGCCCCCTCAATGGCTAGGGCACTCCCCCGGAAAGCGGAGGTCTCGTTCCCCATGTCCTGTTACATTTTTTCATGTCCGTTTCTTTTTTGGAAGTCAACTGAATGTTTAAATTATAGACATCAAAGAGAGTTGTAATCAGCAAATTATAAATTTTCAATTTTATTATCACTAAAAATATCATAGACAGGATCTGTTGAATTGCTTCATAATTTTCTGGTGGAAAATATCCACTCCAGAAATCAGTTTGTAATCCAAGCTGCTCATTCCTCGTAGAATACCATGGATAAACTACTGGATTCATAGAGGAAAAGATAATGATATGTAAAAATATCATAATTTAAGGAAATAAATGCAAACTTTCTATTTTTCTCATGGCTCTTGAGGTCAAAAGTGATGTTTTACACAGCGAAAGGGAAAAAGTTGTTTCGTTAGTATTTATTTCCTCTTCTCTGCAATTTCGTACGCTCCATTTTCGAATTACTGTCGAAGAAATAACAAAAATGTTCCAATTTTTTGCATATTTACTTATCACCATTTCATTTTATTTTCAGTACGAGTCACTTTCTATTTAGTTGTTTTTTCAGGATAATAAACAAATAAGTAAATAGTAACTCCGAAGAAAAACAGGGAAAAGAGTAACCACCAACACAAATATCGTCAGTGTTTTAAGTCGCTAAGTAGTATGAAATAATTATATGAAGGTCAACTTAATTTCACTATCAAAGATTAATTTTACTCCTAATTTAAAACTTAGAACTTCTATCGGCTACGTCTTTCATTATCTTAAAAACTATTTATGAAAACACTTTCCCTCGCGATGTCAATTCTTTTAGTGACCTCAAATCTTATCTTACTATTTTCCTTCATTTTCGGCATTTTATTTCTTTATCCCCTCATAGAAGTTCTTTCCTTCTCAAAAACCAGCCCTTTGAATTCAGTGTTTACATTTGATTGCCTCAATCACTGTCCTTTCCTTTTTCAGTTCATCAATCCACCTTTAAATGGAATTTCCTTTAGCCTTAGTTGATCTGCATCTAACAAAGATCACTTCGCTTTAAAGATCCTTTATCTCGAAGAAAAACAAAGAAGAGGTAAATAAGAAAAGAAGAATCCACTTCCGTACTGCTTTCACTCATCCATGTCACCTGAATGTCACGTAACCATTCCGAAATCTTCTGTCACCATTTTATTTTTCTTTATTTTATCCAGTAATTGGAACGTAATTTCGGTAGGAAGCTTCACACAAAAATTTTGTGAATTAAATCTCGTCCTCAATCAACGAGAGCTCGTTTTTATAGCGGGAACATTGCAGGAATAAAATTGTCAAACATTGTCCCCACCTCATCTGCGCCTACGAGACTTTCATAAGCCGCATCATTGGTCTCCATTATTTCTCTGCCGTACGAAGGCTGGTCGATCCGTGACCCGGTCACAGAGTCAAATGACCCAATTAATTCTTCGAGAGGCACAGTGCGGGTCGCCGTGGGATCCGAAGTTTACAGAAGAATTAAATTTGTCACCGTCAAATTCCTCTCAAGTTGGCGTAGAGCGTCCGAGGGTAGGAGTGGCCGTCGAAATTAAGAGGGATACACAGAAAGAGGCTTTGTTTCCACGAAACCGCTCGATGACTAAGTGGCAGACTTTATCCCTCGGGAAAGGGAAAAGAAAATGGTGACCGAGGATAAAAAGAAAATAGGCATCGCCGCAATGTGGACTGAACTATGACCTTTTCACGGAAGGGTGAGGGCAATCGTTCCTCGTAATTAAAAATCTTTGTTTGTTCTCGAAAAGGGGGCGGATTCCCTGCAGGAGAAGGAGCGATTTCGCCGGCGCGAGTGTGTTTGGGGAAGTGGTAGCGCGGAATAATGCGATTATACGTCCTAGGGAAATTGAGGGAAGGCGACTTCAAAGCCGGAAATATTCTTTGAAATAATTATTCCTTTCTCAGCGCGGAATCCATCTCCAGTATAGCGACGTTTTTCACCAAAAAATATATATATGTATATCGACTCGATTTTTTAGCAGTGGAATAGGTGCATTGGGCCTTAGGGATAATCAGTGGGCTACATTCGGATTTGCTGTGGAAACCGCGGATTAATTTCGTCTCGCGTATTAATGGAACCTTTGAGTTTCTTCTTTGAAACGCATATGATCTGCTTTGTAGTTCCGTTGATTGTCGGTTCCGTGATCATTAAAGCGGTCCTGCTATTTTTTGCGCTTTTTAAATGCGGTTTTTATCGAAATGATTTTGCATTCATCGAACGTCATTGAGATTTATTATTCTTTGATTGGAGCGAATATATAAAACTGGGGGAGTAATTGATGTTTGAGTGAAGTTTTCAGCGATGCGTTCCATTCGGTGAGAGGAACCTCATTTCTTACAACGTTACTGAGTTACATAACTACTAAAATATGTATGTATGAGAACTATGTAAAACTAGTGTTTTAGTTTTATTTAAGGATTACAGATTTACAAAATGCGTTGTTATGTGGCAACTCCTTATTTCTTATATAGTCTCTTCCTTAAATTCAGCAATTCTTAGGTTTTCTTAATGGGCGAGATTATGGAATAACTGTGAGTTAATACTCGTGCTGGTTAAATATCGTGCGAAAATCTTTATTAGGTATGTATGTTGTCGAATCCGACAAAAGTGACGCAAGAAAGAAGTGAAGACTTTAAGTGGTGCACTGAAGCCAACAAAAATTAAACGAATTTATTACTAATTTTCATGGATATGCACGTTTTTACGTTTAAATATGTAGCATAACCTACCATTGAATTCTAGAGGGAATTTGTCATAGTTAATGGCACATTGCTACAGTTTGTTTATTGCACGTCTCAAATAAAAGTGAAGCAATTGGCGCATGGACCACGAAGGAATGACCACCCCAATCTTTAATGCATTATATAAATCTTACTTATTCTTGGTTTGTGAATTATCCTCAATCTCCTCAAGATAGGGCTGGAGTGTCTATTGCAGTATAATTAAATTTTTTAAATTTTAGCTTTTATACTGATCTAGTAATTAAAAGGGACTAAACTTGTATTTGACAAATGGTTGAAAATCTAGTTCTTAAATATCCACATAGCTTCCAAAAATCAATTAATTCACGTATTAGACTCTTCAACGTGTTTAATTGTTAAATGCTTTGACAGCTGAAGCACTTTGGCACATATGGGCCTCCACTGGGAATCGAACACGGTTCCGCTTTCAATAAAGGCGAGCGCTCTACTCACTTGACTCTCTGGGAGCCTTACTAGACTCTATTGCTGCAATACGTACAAAAAATCCGAAAAAACTAGAAACCGTAGGGCATTATTGGAAACTCTTTGGTAATTTCGTCAACACTTCAACAACTCCACAGGAATAACAAGTGTGAAAAATAGCGACATGACTGGCACTCCAACCCAGGTCCTCACTGAGACAACCAAGTCACAAAGCGGTCTTATAAGGATTACTCTATTATCGCTTTGTGAGTTGGTTGCCTCAGTGAGGACCTCGGACGGCAGTTCGTGCCACTAAGTTGGAGGCTGCCCGCCTTGCTCACAAAGCATTCCCTAAACAGTGTGGAGGACTGAACTAAACATGTTAGTTCAGTGGTTAGAATACCTGCCCGAAAAGTGGGAGACCTGGGTTTGAGTCATGTCGCTGTTTTTCACACTTGTTATCCCTATGGGATGGGATATATGGGATTTCATGACTTCGTCGGGGAAAGAAATTCACCTTTCCTTAAATACTTCAACAATTGTTAGAAACAAAGGCTTTAATTGGGAATAAAGTTTAAACGCGAGCTATTCTCGCAAAAAACCTTATTTATTCTAAAAAAACGAATCCATCTCTAAACTTTTTGACGCTTGGAATCGAATTTCTGAATAATCTGGACGGCGGAAAATTTAGCATCCTCCTTTACAAGTGTCTAGCAAGTTAAAAACCCGCGCAAGTCCAACGTTGAACCTCGAGTCGAAGACGGATAGCAAGAAATAATCAACTCCTTCCTATCCAATTAAACTTTGTCTTCCGGAGACGAGACACAAAGAGGGAGAAGCAATTAAACCTATTGCACCGGGTTATTTTCTCAACGCGGTGAATTCGTTTAAAAATGAAGTAAAAATCATATTAGGCGGACGTCAACTGTTCCGACAGGTGCGAAAGGACCCCTCCAGATCTCTTCCGAGAACGTGAGGCAATCCAGCGGTTTTAAAAAGTCAGCGCTCAACTCTCCCGAGTGAGAGAATTAGAGGAAAGACTGGATTAGTGTCCGGCGCGGCAGAGTGAGGATGGGGGAGAGAAAGAAAAAGGGGAAAGGATATGGGAGAAAAAAGGGCAAAAAGGAGAAGAGGAAAAATACCCTTTTTCCCGCAGAGGAAGACTTTTAGTCGAGGGAACGCTGCAACTAAGGATGAAAGTTTCGCGCGATGAGAAGATCTAAGGCAAGAGAAGAAGGAAAGGACAGTGAGGGAGGATCGGGAAATTGAATAAAGGAGGAAGAGAAAGAGGGTATGAGGTAGAAATCGGTCGGTCTTTCGTTGGAGTAGAAAAAAGGACTGGAGTCAAGCGTAGCCGTGGCGCGAGGATTCCATTACGTATGAGATGATTATTTGGTAGGGTTACTTCAATGGTAGAGACGTATTTCTGCTTGGGGGACGCGCCTGATGCATAGGGAGGGGTGTCACACGAGGAGGTCGTGGGAGGAGGAAAGCAGAAAAGGTAGACAAGGGTTTTATGGAATGGATTCGATATAAGGATGGACAGTTAAGACACGAGTGGCGTGAAATGGGAGTCTAGCGACGCGAGATAAGGAAGAAGTTTGCAAAAATGGCGAAAGAGAGAGAGAGAGAGAGAGGGAATGCTCAAGATAAGGAGGAGATATGAGGGGGAAGAAGGGTGGTAGTTTTCAGAGAAGAACGCCATGAAGGGAATTGAGTTCGGAGAGAGAAAAGTTGCGTGAAGTGCAAAAGGAACTGAATAAAGTTGGAATCTGTGATGTGAAGCATAAGGGAGTCGGAAACGAAAGAAAAGAGAGCATTAAATACAATTGAATGGTTAAAATAAAAGACAATTTGATGGTCTTGTTTGAAGAAAAATGAAAAACATACTTTTACCTTTATCTTTCTCATTTTTCTTGATGATAGTACGAAACTACCGCAAAGTCGAGGCCGATTTAGTAGATTCAACCTTGTTAGAGTAAAAGTTGCGTGCTAACCAAATCTGCGCTTCAATGTCATAACTCTGATTAAGCCATTTCTGCAGTTGCTTGTTAGTTCGTTGTTGGATCACAGAATATTATTCATCTGTGGCTTTATATGGGGGATTGAATAATCTAAAGACATTAACTTTTAATGGCTAACTAAACGTCCTTACGTCATATTATCCATTTATATGCGATAAATGACTCCGTTGAGTGGATTTAAATTGTAGTTTCTTTAGTGACCCTTTATATATTTCTACGAAGAAAAAGTTCATAAATGTTGCAAATCTTTGCTGGTAAGAATTTATCTGAATTCATTGAAGGCATGCATGCATGAACCATGTGCATAACATGTGCCTTTAGAGTTACGAAAGCCATGCATTTCTATAAATGACAGTAAAAAAAAACTCGTACGGGAGTACGGGAGGCATAAAGAAGATTTAAGCATAAAAAGGGAAAGAAGACTTTTAGAAAACTGATCTCAGGAATATTAGTAAATGCTAATGTATGTACCAAAGGAAGACATGAAATAAAAATGCGTTGATTATTTCAATAGATGACCGATTTAAAATGATTGGCATAAAAATCAATTAATATATATGTGGTTCATTATTCCTTGATGTTCATAACACAGGGGAACAAGCAAACAAACTATTGTGACCGCGCACTCTCAAAATCTTATACATAATGTGACTAAAAATATTAAACTGAAATAGTGTGCTAAATCTAGGAGATAGCGTTTTGCATCTAAGTTAATTAAAAAATGCAAAAGAGGTGATTACCGGGGATTCAACAACAGATGAGATACCTCATAAAGAGAAGTAAAACATCAATGCAGAACGCTGAGCGCGGAATTTTGTATAGAGGAGGAAAAAGGAAGATGGTGGAAGTTAAGTCATGGGGACGAAAAGCAGACTAGGCGTCTGCAGAAATTAAGTGGGCATGTTTTGAGGGGCAAATGAGAAAGGGGGATTAAGTACAAAGGGAAGGGAATTCCACACAGGATACGGGGAAGTGGATGGATTCTATGGAAAGGAAAAATAAGGGTTAAAAACAGAAATAAAAGGACGGCACGAGAGAAGAATAAAATATTTGTGGGAGGGGAAAGATGAAAGAGTGATAGCGTGAGTAAAGAGCGGGAGCGAAAACGAAGGATAAAGAGGAAGGGAATGGGGGTATAAGGAAGGAATGAAGAATTTGAAGATGGGTGTGGCAAACGGTTTTTGGATTGCAAGGGAGATATAAATGTCGGAGGGTTCGGAAGACGATGGTAATGCTAAGAGCAGCCGAAGAAATTACTCCACGGCATGGAAGAGGGGGTTGATTCGTTGACGGACGCACAAATGGAGAGTCTCTACTTGGTCTTGTTCGCCTTTGATCTCTCTCTCTCTCTTCATCGCGCACATGCAAAAGAGGATGATCTCTTTCCTCATGGAGAAACGATATGGAGGAGAAGAGAAACCCTTTTTAACGATGCGGATTTCACAAAGAGAATGCGATATCTCTATTCCTCGCCAAAGCTGATATTTTTGCAGGGGCCATATTTATTGGAAACACGAAACTCATACGCATGCCGGGACCGTAAATAAAATGAGTCGCGACAAAACCGCATGTATATTGAATGCCACTCCTTTTTTAAGATATAGCATCAGTTTGATCATACGTTGAAATAAGCGGAGTCAGGCTTGTTTATTTCGAACAGCGAGATGTACATGGGTTTCGAGTTTCTAAAAATTCTCAGTAATGTCCTTGTATATAGAAATAAATGATGAATTTCCGGTGCATTTTTGAGATAAAAGGGTGTATGTATGTATATACGAGTATTATTGGCAACATGTAAGTTTTCTTCATTCGTCACCGCTATCATTAACGTATTTACTTTAATTTTTGGGGATTTTTCCTTTCCGGCTTCCTTTTGGGAATACAATTTTCTTACAACTAGACTTACAAATTTTTCGCATTGACATTAACTATTTAATTTCCGGTTTCTACTTATATATTAAAAGTCATCCGTCAAAGTGTTCACAATCTCTTAAATATTTCAATGGTCCCATTTCTTTTATGGTACATTCATTCGTTTCGAGGCCTCGTCAAATAAGTTTTCTTACGGTGCACTTTTTTTCTGTTTTCGTTTAATAGGAAGTTGTCCTATATTTAGCTTATGCTTGATTTAATACGCAATTACTTAACAATAAGCCTGTGATTCTGCTATACATATGTATTAGGATCCAAAACCAGGATTGCAAACCTTATCGGAGTTGGACTGCAAACTTCACAAAGTGAATCAAGATAAAACTGGAGATTTCGATTGACGATTTGGAAGATTTGGGCGTGTTAAATACAAATTCGTTTCCGAAGGTGGCTGTTAACATCATCATCTGTTCGGGCGAAAAGAGAATAGGAATTTCATTCGTACTTAGTTTAATATGATATTTTCCTGCAATGTCAATGGAATAAAAATATTGAATTAATGTACAAGGACTTATATTTTGAGACTTACTTTCAAGATATGGTATTCTTAATTCCACTGGCGAAGATTAACATGAAGTTATAATATCGTTCATTTACCATGTAAGAAAACCAAAATGTAATAATTAATATTTTTATCACCGTATGTACATATATATGGATAAAGTCTAATAACGGTACTAATTAAGGTAATTATTCGTGCATTGTTTAAACATTTATTTAAGGTACATTTCCTGTGGAAATGGGTCTTAAATATGGCATTGGGATATGACATATCATTGAGATTACTTGCGTACATTCTTTCATCCATAATATATAGCTCTGAAATAATCTGAGGATAAAGTACACTGTTTTGGCCTCATCGCTGGTAGCTTTCCATGATGAGAGACTAATTATAACAACTTTTACACGTTGCCACAGAAATTCAAGCTTCCACAACCTTTCTCAGTGCTTACGGAAACGACGACCTTAAACATTGAGAATTAGGTCGTGGAAGATTAAAGTTCTGTGGCAACGTATAAAAGTTGATTCTCTTCCTCTCTCATCGTGATCTAAAACGGTATAATTCAAAATTTTAATCCGTCATTTACAGTGAATTGCTCCCCTAAGTGAGACAAACAGCTCATTTATCACAATGATGGTTTTTCTTGATTTGGCGTATACGTTCGACAAGTCGAACACTCTATGAGATACTTTTCGCGCTTGGGCGCACATCTTATTACTCCCGGTTTTGCGAAGAGCCATCCACGGCGATGATGATAAGCCGACTATCATTTGTAATCCGTGAGCCATTTGACACGTCCTCCGTCGTTTTTATTCCGAGAAAATTGACTCTCCTCTGGTACGTGCTTCGAAGACTGGTATTTGAAACGTCGAGGGACGGAAAGGAGGAAGGGTTTGAGGGAATCGCACTTAAGGGATGAAATCCTAAAGAGAGAGAGAGAGAGAGAGCTGTAGCCTTAAGGGACGTATGAAGGTGAGACGAGGGAAGAAAGAATGGATGGGAAAAGTGTGATGAATGAAAGACAAAAAAAAACGCGTCCGTAATACGAAGCGGAAGAGGAAGGATTGGCAGTAAAAAGACGCGGAAGAATGAAGGGTCAGGAGCGGGCGAGAATCGCATCGGAAGGAAGAATAGGAAAGATTGTGCGAGTGTGAAGGTTGGAAATTGAGAAGGTGTTGCGTGGAGTAGGATTGAGGCAGGGGAAAGGATATGAAATGGGAAAGGGGTGCGAACGGAATCGGCTTTAAGGGTGAGAGAGAGTGACGGGGAAGGGAAGGGTCTTGGGACCTTCTGAGAAGACGCCATCCGGTAACGAAGTTTAACAAAGATTGATGGAGACGCGAGAAACTTGGAGGAAATCAAGGAGTAATTAATGACGGGGAGGGGGGCGGGGTGGGGAGGAGCTGGATGCCCAGTAAGAAGAATCAGGAAGGAGAAAATCTGACTGAAGAAATGACGCGGGCGTCTGGGTGTCGGTTCGTTGCTGAGTGCTGGGGGTTGAAATTCTTGCGAGGAAAGAATGGAAGGAGAGGAGCATTGTGAGGCTGTATTGAGTTTATTTCGGGAATAAAATAGGGAGAAAATGACGCTTCAGAAAAAACGAGTCGTACCGTACGGTCGAGAGAAGCGACAGAGAATTGTGCGAGTCTCAAATCAAATGCACATCAGCGCCGGTTGAGGAAAATGTAAATAAAAATGGATTCCTAGAGTTCTCTCATCTGTGATTCGGTAACGATGTCAAAATTACAAAAGGAGAAATTGGTGGAGTGGGTCGATGGAAAAGAAAAGGAAGTTTTTCATGTATCTGAGGAGGAAACGATTTCCTGTTTTATGATGGTAAAAATATCACAATTCTTCCAGTTGAATAATTGTTTCAGGGTAATTTACGTGAATATTTAATATTTTCCGAAAGATTAATTCAATATGAGAACATTTGCAGCTTATTATATATTTGCGGCACTAATTAGGTTAGCATTAATGGTTTAATGGGGAATACAGTTTTTGAATACTCACAAAATAATGCAAAATATTCAAAGAATTTTAATTTCTCTGATGACGTAATTCAACTGAACTGCGCTGATTATCCCAGTGTTTATAATATGTATTCTGTCTTTTATATTATACATATATAGTCATATAACATTTTATGTTATTATTATTACTATTATTATTGCTTTTATTACTAATATTTTGAAATTAAATACCATTTTATTAATTAACTTTTTATTAAAAATATTTCATAAGTAGTGCTCATTATTATCAGCATTATTAATTTTTTTATTGTATATAAACTCTTGATCGTATTTTTGCTCTAAATTTAATACGGGATAGTACGGAATCATTGCTTAAATAAAAAGATACTAATTATTCATGGCATATAAATGGTAAAAGTTATGTTTCAGATTTTCGGAACATGTGAAAGGAAAACCTTCTTATGTGGGGGTTTTCCCGAATCGTGGGTTTTTCTCCAAAAACCTTCAGTTGAGGAGTTCATCCTCACAACCCAAACCTTTGTGTTTTTATATGTATCTATATTTAGTTACGTGCATAAGTTTGTAATTGCAATATTTTATATACTGCTTTCAGTATTTTTCTTTTATCCATGTTTTAAGGATGATTGACTTTTTTTTCATAGATTTAGGTTAATTTTATTAAATTATTTTTAGTTATTAATGTAATATTAGTAGTTATACATGTAATATCCTCAGAGGTTAGGTGGAAGAGAGGCCACTTTGGCCTAACCTCGCCGAAAGAATAAATAATAATAATAAAATGTGTTATGGAATTATTTAGACAGAATAGGTCTGTCCTCTCTTAACGAAAACAGCTACTGCTGATGTGATCTTCATCTGTAAGGTTTGCAGACACAAGTGGATTATATTTTCATAGATTTGAGATATATCTTGAGATGTGAACACGATTTGTGATCTTTGGTTGAATAAGTTACATTGATTTCTATCGTTGACTTTGATAGGAATGATTTCCATGATGGGAATGTTATGAAGTTTACGTGGAGTTAAATGTTCCGCTTAATCGTACTAGGAAAAAGATATACTTGAAATAAAAAAAAATAACTCAATGAATAATATGATGCGTTATTTTGCGAATGACGTTAGATTAACCTAATTGCGTTTTCCACAGAACTTGTCGTTGTAATATTCCCAGACTTCTCTTAAAGAGCTGATCGTTCTGCTGGAAGCCATCACCATTGTAAATCAATGATAACTTCACTCTAGCTTATATGAAACGAATATTCAGATTTTTCGAAAACGGAGAGTTTTTCTACGAAGTCACGAAGTCGTATTTCTTTGTCATTTGTGAATCAATATCCAATTTCTTAAGCAAAGTACATGAACGCTTCTCGGGATCGCATCAAGTTTTGTCTCTTAGACACGAAAATTGGTAAAATTCATAAAATATTTCTCTTTATTTATTTTATTCATAATATTTGACATTAAATAACGTTTGATTAACATCGGCGCAGATAGTAACAGTTAATCTCTCTCTTTTTCTGTCTACAAATTTCTTATACCATTCGAATTAGCCATAAAAATGTCTTTATTTGCTTCAAAGTGACGAGTAAATCGTAAACCATTATCCAAACTAATTAAAGCGCGGATCTCCCTTCAGGATGACGTATTGCGTGTCTGATGAGGAACGTTGCGCGGCTTCCGTCTAATGTTTAACGGTTAGGGTATTGACTGAGTAAGGGTCAAAAGACTGGAATCGGAGTGGCCATAAAGCGGCTGCTGCCTCTGCTTTTATTACTCCTCTTTCCGCGCCGTTGGTATATGGTCGAGGGCGCCAGTGGTCAGGAGCGAAAAGATAAATGATGAGATATAGAGGCGATAGTCCTAGCAATGAGGACAAAGGGTTAGAATAAAATGAGAGAGAATGACAAAGGAGATGGACGCATAAGGGAAACGAGGAAAATGAAGCATTTGAGGAGAAACGGAATAAAAATGGATGAGGTTCTTTCTCTTACGTACGGAATAACAAATATTCCGCTAAATTAAGCCGCTCGCGAATTCTTTCTCTCGCTCTCTAGAAACACATCGAGATTATGAAAATTTCGTGCATCAAGTCTAACTTTTTTTTGGTCCCGAAACGAAGAGTTGAATTGGTATCAGAAAATATTGCGGAAAATACTCTCGTTTGGAATCACCGTAATGAATTCAGGTTTCCCCTGAATGTTGCGTGAAGCTATATTGTTTCAGAGAGAAAAATAGGTGCGAATTTGAAAGATGTGGGTGCTGTGATTATTATTTACACTGGGTTTGAGGTGAAGTGCTTCTTATTTTCTTACGATCGCGGTAAATTATATGGAAGGTATCTCCGGCTCATCATGTAAATTTATACTGAGAGCTAAAATTATTCTACCAAAGTAAAATATGACGGAAATGAAAGATAAGCAGAAACGAATGGGCAGTTGTGACAGGAATTTTTCCTTACGAAGGGTGAATATCTAAATAAAATACTTTGAAGGATTTGAAGGTAAATTTATTAGCGAGGAAGGGAAGCATAATTGAGATAAGATATACGTTCACCAAATTTTCAGATTAATCTATAAATTGGTTCCGGAATACGTAATTGCCTCATAAGTATACGGTAGACGACCTATCAAGTCTTACATGCAAACTCAGGAGTATATTATGAAAAAAAATAAGTGGGCTTGGCCACGAATCAAAACCAGATCTGCTTCTCGTCGGCAAGATGTATACCTTTTAAAATTAAGTGATGGACGAATGATAACCCTTTCGAAAGTTTTGGACATTAAATGTTGTATTGACAACATACATGTATAAATCCTATCAATTCTTGAGAATGTTTTCTCCAAATTTACTGATAAAATACCAGATTCATTTCAAAGATAAATATGTAAAATAACAGAGGTAATAAGATGTGATTAATGTGTGTTGAGCACTCGATCAATTATCAAGTTAATGATTAATGATATTCAGATAGTTTAATCCTGCAAAATCATCCTGACCATAAAAGTTTTCAGAATGAAAAAGATATCCTCGTTTTTTTTTTAGAATAAAGAGGTCTTTTATGGATATTCAGATATACAGCAGCCGTTGAATGGTTATTTCCAACATATTGCTTTATTAACCATTCTTGCGTCCTATCCAAACTTTGATTGGGAATAAAGCATAATAATTTGCAATAAAACTGCTAGTTTTAAAAATGTGGGAGCAAAGAGAGCGAATCGTTCAATATGATCCAGTGAGTATGAGAGATTTGGTACAAAGAGTACAAGTTTTACCGTGAGATCATTATGAAAACAGGAACTCTGAGATCCTGGGAATATCCAGCATTTTAATTAGGATCGTAAATCAAACAGAACAAAACCCGGCGCCGCTTTATTTGTTTTCATGCACGCGAGCAAATGTATATAAATCTACCGCGCTAAAAACTTAAACTTCGGAATCGCTTCCGCAGCGAACACGGTCGTTAGCACGGGTTTTCGGAATTTAATCCAAACGGTTTCATTCGTTCGAAGTATTAGGCACCAATTCAATACGATCCCATCACTTTATTTATTCCCCTCGCGTCACGGAATGATGGAACGCCATGATTTTTCCACAGCGACCAAAAAGAAAGGGAGACGTTTACTTTTTCCTTTTCGCTTCCAACACACGTCACATCCATTTGGGCCCCGCCGTAGTGTTCGACTCGACGACAGTGCTCCGTAATGCGTGTATTCCCATAGTCGCGTACCGATGAGCTCTTTGTGGGAGGGGATTTTGTGAATTTTTAAAAAACCCATCTCGTTCCGCTTTAAATTCCGTTAACGAAGCGCACTGCGCGAGCACCGGTTGCCGAAATGGTTAAGAGTTATTCGCCGGGCCCGACCTCGCGTGCCAGTCAAATGAATTGGTAATGACCGCTCTTCTTTTTTCACTCGCCCCTTTTATTTCCAGTTCGCTTTTTATTATTCTTTATATTTTTAGGCGGAGCAACGAGCGTCCGGTAGCGGTATGAATTACGTCACTCCGGTCCCTCCTCTCCTTACCTCTCTCTTTATCAAAATAAGCACTCGCTTTTTTTATGGGTTTTCATCTATTTTAACGAGGGATATTCCGTGAGTTCTCCCTTCCTGCGTCCCGCTTTTATTTTTCCGTGATTTATACTAAATCGCGATGGCGGCCCTGAGTTTTTCTTTTCATTTCCTTCATGCTTGTTTTTCTTTTATTTATTTGATTTACGAAAGATGACATTCGGGCCGGAAATCGCCGAGCAGGATATCGCCCTTTCTCTTTTTCACCTGTTTTTCCGCTGTTTTTGTAGTTATTTTCGGAATTTGAAAAGATTAGCGATTTCGATTCATCGATCAGTTTTTCAGGAAGAAGTGCGAATTAAAATTTACGCCGGCGGAATTTTATGTCCTGCGCGAGCGGCGGGGCTCATGTTAGTAAATTTGCTCGCCTCCGATTTCTAATAACGAAATAATGCGATTTCATGTGGCGGAAAATCGAGGTTGTTACGTAATGGCTTTCTAGTTCTAGGACTTTACCGTTTTTGCTAATTTAAATTTTAAGGGCCATTTGGTGGGCACGTTGTCTCCCGGGAGGGGCTTTATTCCGGGAGATTTGCCCGGATTTTCCATTGACGTCGGGATATGTGTGGCACGCACTAAATCAACCTCACGTCGATTGCTCCCGGCTACTTAATAATGAAAACAATCGCTACCTTGTTAAAGTGTATTAATACCGTATATATAGTGAAAAAGATAAAAAAAATGTACATAATGTAAATATGATACTCTTTGGATATTGCTTTACTATCGCATAGTAAATATTAAACCTCCATCACTTGACGTGAAGGAAGTGCAAAGAAGTATGCAGTGGATATATAAAGTGTAATACAAGGAATTGTTTTTAGGATATCACTTAATATTCTCAGAAAACGAAGTAACTGCGAAATTTTCACATTTATTTACCCCTACAGTGCAAACGGAAAGCTATTATTTGAAAATATTAAATGATGTGGGAAGCTTCTATCAATCCTATGCGTGTTAGCGGGTCTTCGTTGAATGCATTTATAAGAAGAATGAATACCCATCATATAAGTCTGTACAGGTTTACGAACTGTTTCCAGTTTAATTTCTGTAGACCTCAACTATAAGCTGATTTTATTTCAATCGCTGTAAATCCGAGTACAAATTATATTAATCGACGAGTAAAAATATTATCATAATTTTACTTCATGCATGGCGAAGAAGTAACTCGCAATTTCTAGATCACGTCTGAAATTCTACGCATTATCCTACAACTTCAATAGTAATCCAAGTGTCAACGCGGGCTATCCGAAATTTAACCGCGAGGACAGAAAATCTTATTTTTTGACTCTTCATTCAGGAAGAAATTCAGCAGTTCATATTCGGGTAAGTTCGAAGGATAACTAAGTCCGAGGCATGAATGAGATTTCAGGCCTAACGTACGGCTCGAGTGTGTTTTGTTTGGCAGCAACAAGCCCCGCTAGCAACGATGGATTAATTGGGTCGCTAAATCGGTCCCCGTGCAATTAGGTCAAGCGCGCTCTGCGCCCTGAAAGCGTGTGCCTTCATCAGAGATTATGGTAAAGTCCATGCAACAAATATTAGCACACCTCTCTGCAGTCCAACGCACCAGAACTTTCGTTCGAAATTATGAGATTTCCTTATTAACGCGGGCAGAGTAAAAATATTCCATTTCCATTTCGTAATGTAGCTTTCAGCAAAGTCTGGCACTGCCGTTTTGGTAACCATGTGGAAAAATGTTGTGATTTAAGTGCCCGTGATTTCTCGAATAAAGTCTAATTTTAAATTGAAAAATCTCGCAACGAGAAGGAGCCCAGTATTTATGTTTCCGGAAAATATGTCACATACCATTTGGATACTGCATATATTTTACGTACATCCTGCCTCAGCAAAGAGACCTGTTCTATTTCTAGAAATTATTAAAGTCGCGCGAAATTGAAGTATTGTGTGGTGATTGCAGTAGTAATTTTAAAACGTTTCGACAGCTAAGGAAATTTTGCACGTGAGCCCCCACCAGGAATCGAACCCGGAACCACTTTCATCGAAGTCGAACGCGTTACCCAAATGGCTATCCGGAGGTTGCGGTTACACTTTTGAGGAAAACATCGGTAACACGGAGTTTATAGCGACTGTTACGGGAGAACATTCCATCGAGCCCTCAAATCTGAATAGCCTTTCCATAAGACAACGCTTTATAACAGCTAATGAGAACCGCTAGCGTCACACCACATCCAACCCCCTGCATTCCTCCTCATCAAGAGGATCATTTATCAAACTCTCTCATCACCTCAAACTCATCAACATAAGTACGTCTCAAATTCTCTTAATTGGAAGTTTGGGGTGAAGGTGACGAAGAGCGCAGTTGAGGAGCAAGAAGAGAAGAAAGATGACCCGCTTACTCCGTGTCCACCTCTCTTCCCTTCCTTTATCTTCGTTCACTCTTCATTTGTTCACACTGACCTTGCTTTCCTCGCCTCCTTTTCCGATTGGACCTTTCCTTCTCTATCCTTTGCCGCTTCTCTCGCCTTTATTTTTTCCTCCCTCGGTTCCACGATCCCCTCAGGCCGTGCGGCGTCCCATGCTTCCGTCCCTTTTGGCACGTACGGCTCATCTTCCCCTTTCAAAGTTCTATTGGTCCATTCACCGCCATTCCTGCCTGACACATGGAGCATCCTGGCCGGCGAGGGACCGCCATTGATTTCTTTCGTCCAAAAACACGAGGCACCAAAGCTCGAGAGCCAAACGTCTTGATTTATGTGAGTGAGGTTTCGGCCGATTTAGGCGCAAAGGACGATCGACTCGCGGGAGATAATTTTCCTCTAATTTTAGGTTTTTTACTTCGACCCTTTCTAGTACGACATCGGTGCTTTAATTCTCTGGAGATTTATTATCGGACCTGCGATCCGGCTGTACATAAAATTACGTAGAATTATAACTTCGAAGAAACATGGTTTGTAATTCCGCGGAAACGTAACCACAAACTAACATGTTCGTGAGGAATTGCAAAGTATCTTCTATCAGTGTTGTTATGAAGGAAGTCTCTAAGTTACGCCTTAGACAGTCCTTTTCATTTGTAATTTCAATAAATAATTATTTTCTGCGTATCGGGTCAGAAAGAGTTCAAATTAATCATTCATTTTAATTTCCAGTTAAGTAATACATATTTATAATAAACACGAAGGATTGATATCTTTTCATTGTTATACACAATCCTGCCATGATATCTGATTTTTATCAGGATTTCGCTAATATTCATACTAACGACATTTTTAATGTAATCGAAAAACCTTCAAAATGAAAGAAAAATGGTTCCAGTATCAGGTAATGAAGGACGTGGGGTGTAGAGATACTACGGAGTGAAGTTGGCAGAAAAATGAGAGGAGTGGAGAGTTGTTGCTGATCAATCTACGGGCTGAAGACTAAAGAAGTAGAAGAATCAGGTTGTAATGTTCGATAAATTATAGCACCGCTTGATTATGAGGAATTCAGAGATGGTGAAACTATAGACTAGATGAAGACATTTTTGCACTCGGCCAAAGCGTTTACGAGGAGTGGTGGAACAGAGACAAAGAGAGCCTTTTAGATCCAGGCAGGAACATCTGTAGATGGCTTTCGGTTAGTTACATTGGTATGTATATAAATGGGAAAATTTTTCCCTTCTCATAGGAAGCAGGAAGAGACCATAGGAAAGTGGGCACTTTGGTCCATTCTACACGAGTGCTTTTGTAAAACAGAAATGAACCGGGAATAGAGAGGGTATTAAGGAAACTGAATAAGGTGATTTATTTAAGGAAAGTTAATGGAAATGTAATGGGATAATGATGTCAGTACTTTCAATAAATATAATTTGCAGAACTTGAGATTTTTTCCAATAGGGCAATTATTCGTCAGGTGTAGGATCAAGGAACTCTTTTAATTTTATGTAAAACCAACTAGTAATTAAAAAACGTAAACGACAGTTCCATTCTGTTTGTAATAAATGGATAAAGCGTCGGAGTACGGGCTTCTTTTTATATCTGCGTCTCTTGAAATCGAAAGAGAAAAGGCCAAAGTTTTGTTCCCTGCGCGTAGGGTTTTGCCGACGGTATTTAATTAATTCCCTTGCTCTTGCGCGCAATTAAATATTTTTCTTGTAAAAAGCCCTATTATAGTCGTTACAATTAATTTCCAAATTATGCGCTGCATTTTAATTTTCGCGCAAAAGGATTCACGAAAGTAATTACGGAGGAGAATGATTGGGAGGGAAATTAAAGAATCTCTCGCATACTCCCGCAGAGCCTTTCTTTTCTCATTTGAAGCCGCACAGACCGCAGACGAGGTCGTGGTCTGTCGTCCTACGCGCCCAACCTTTGGGGGGAAAAAAAGACCTCCTTAGATTAAAGGACGGATTCTCAAAATGATCGCGGCTACCAAAGCCTCAAACTGTTTTATTTCCTCTGTATTTTTATGGGATTTTTGGTTTAACATTTCTGCACCAGATTTTTTTACGCAATCGTCGCATTTCCGCTCCCCGGCGTAATTAGATTAATTTTGAGGATTAAAGCATTCTGCTTCACATTTTTATGAGGCTTTAAATCATCTCATCACATAATGTGAGCAAATGACGGAGTGCCCTCTTACATTTCCATCTTTGCATTTTAATCTGCTGCTGTGCATAAAATTCGCTTCTTAAATTTTTGTATTCCGGAAATAATTCCTCGAACGTTTTTATATAAATTTTACTTGGAAAATGAAGTTATCAAATTATTTATAATGAATTCAGCCATCAGAGCTTAATCTGAATTTTATGCAAAATGTTATTTTCACCAACAGTAAAACTATTAATATATAATAAGGATAAATTGACATGAAATAGTCGCTCTCCGGTGTAACAGTTCTATAACCGTATATCTGGTTATCGGTTTCTAAAATAAACGCAGGGATGTCAAACTCTTACGAGGGTTCTTGAGAGTAGAGCGATGATGACAACTCCTTACCAACATCGTGCTTTTCTAAAATATCGTAATCAGTTCGACTCATTAATTTATATAAAGATTCCAAAATATAAAAAGGAACAGGGCTACCAAACTAATAACATTTCTCTGTTGTATCTGAGATTCTCTCATAGCCTTTCCGATAATAATAGATTTCAGAGCCAGAATTCGAAGAGGGAAAGTTCTGAGTAAATAGTAATAGAAAATAAACCAAAACTGTGAAAACCAAAAGGTATTAATTTCCATCAGAGATTCACGATATTCAATTATTAACATCTCTACTAGATAATTGACATGACAAAACCCCTTCTCTTAATGATCGGTAGGACTATTATTTACGTCGTAAGATTTAAAGACAACTGTCTGAGTATACTATCCATATCTTCATTGTATCTCTTCATTTTCTTAGTCTGTTATCTTTACTTTGGATTTATAGGAAGTGAATTATCCTCACTTGATTGCATCAGCGGAAGCTGGTTTAATCGGTTTAGCTTGCTGAAATTTCAAGAAACTCCTCATGATTTCGTAAGGATCCTTCCTAATAATTTACAGTGCAGGTGTTCTATGCAGGGTGCATACTGATAGATTGACTGATAAACTGGTCCTTCTAAAGTAGTGGTCTTTAACCTTATTTTACGCACATCCCCCCTTGTTTCACATTTGCACAATAGAAAATTTACCAGATCCCTCTTCCTTAAACTAAGAAAATTTGGAGCAAAGAAATAATATTTTTTGTCTAAACAACCTTTACACATAATTTATCTGATTCGTTTAGCTAATTTAGTATGTGCGTTAATGTGTTGTAACGATTATTATGGACCTTAATTTTTGCACTAATAATGAGCTAATATTCGCGTATGGGAGAATTATATTTTTTAAATATTTCATATATGATTTATTTTAGGAAATAGTGACTGAAGAAGGGAATTTTAAGTATCAAAGGAAGAAATATAAAATTAGTTCTGCCATAACTCGGAGCTTATTTTCCGAAGGATTTCAACAATGCGTCGTCATTATAAGACGTTTATACTTTTCTTTTAATTTCTTTCTTCACGGAATCTCACATCGAATGATGGCCCAAGCAGTGGGTTACGTGTTGTATTTTTCACACATTTTAAATTATTTTCCATTTAATTGACCAATGAATTAACAATTCGTCACCATTTTTACTCCTAAAGTGTTGTTCCACGGAGTTTCTTTCTAGGACTGATGCAATTGCTAAAAGCATTCCTTGTCGTTTCAAAATAAACTGCTTAGGTGTCTGAGCTGGCCAGCACTTGCTTTTCGTTTTATTTTAAGGCGTTAATTTTCAATTTATTTTCGTTCATACATCTATGTATTATTATCATTGATATGTATTTTTTATTGTTAGTTCGACGGTGACCTCTATGACATTCACATTTGTTAATCATTAATAAAGTAAAAATTCCCTATTCAATCACAAAAAGAAAAATATAAAATATAAGGTGAAGGAAGTTCTTCAGCAAAGGCCTTTAGAGAAAAACACACCGTATGGGAGTCATCATCAGAATGGATATGTCCTGGGACAGGTTTCAGCTGAACATTTCCAAACTTTCTATTTTGTGCCTGCCTTTTCATTTCCTGGTAAGTTTTGTTTTCCGCAAATCTGTTAGCATATTAAATTTTCGTTCTCCTTTCCTGCGTTTTCCTTTTACTTTTTCTTCTATTATCTTACACAGTAAGCAGTCATGCCTCGTGTCTCAATCAGTTTGCTTTCCTTCTTTTTATTGTACCAGCAACCCATGCGGTTCGCAGAGCTTCAAATAATTATAAATTTTCTTTTTCAAAGACCTGATTAACAAACGTGTCTCTCGTTAATGAGAAATGGCGTCAAATAGGATTGGATTGGACATGCAGAAATCTATTTAATAAAAGTTATGTCTGATTGTGTGTATAATCGAATAAAGATGCTGAACTGGCACCTCCTTCCTTCAAATTTGTACACATTTGAACTATTCTTTTTTGCATGAATACCTTTTAAGCTGCATTTCAGCGTATGGCAGGGGGCGTAAACACCAAGTGTCTGAGTTATCACTTTAGTTTGTTGCCGTCGCATATCATTCACGGAAAGAATGAGTCCCTAAAATCAGTTGTTCCCGCATCTATTTCTCTTATTTGCGCTCATTGTCGGATCGGTCGAAGTAGCAGGGGGGTCGCATAATACCAATTACGCCTTCCGAAAATGTACTTTCTCTGAATTTAGCAAGAAATCGCAGCCTAGCTTCTAATCTCCTTTCTCTCAAGGACTCCCAACCTGCGTCTGTGAGCATTTCCGTAACCTTTGCTTTTTTATCGTAGCAAATTGGGCACTAAGTGGGTATTTTACGAAGGGATAGGAGAGGTATGCAATATTTAGCGTTCGAATATCTCTTCCATGATTCTAGCGGGCTCATGACGTTGTTGTCGGATTCCACGCACACCTTCTGGGAATTCGGTGTTGTTTGAAGAGGCGACTGAGGTTAAAGAGGTCGCAACGGAGAATTGAATAGGAGAGCAGAAGGGCGGATGAAGGAAAACACAACCGTAGGACGAACTTGGGGCAAGTATCCTCGTCTTGGCGTGGGCGAAAGCCTCCACTTCTTCGTTGCGATGGGGCTCACTAACTAGGCAAAACCGTGTTTGCTCTTGGTTTGTGTGGAGCCCGGGTCAGGAGGAAGACCGTCAGGATTGATGAATCGATCAGAGCTTTGGAAATTAAGATAATGGTGTGGGTAGCTGAGTTGACAGAGTGAGCGAGATAGAGGAATTAAGATAGCTGGGGGAAGGAGTTCATCATTAACAAGTGAGGAACTTCTTTTTAGATTGATTGAGGAAGTTGGGGTGGATTAGTATGAGTAAGGCTCTAGAAAAAATTCATTCTTGTCTGAATTAATTATTTAGCTATAAAGCGTTTGAATGCCATAATATTAGCTATTTTAGTTATATTTATTGATTTAGATACTTTCATGTAGCTGACTTCTAGGTTCTGAACGCAAGAGAATATTTTTGAATGGTTTGATCCTGGAAATATCAGAAAAAAGAGGGGAAGACAATAATATTCGTACCGTTCCATCGATTAATAAGTTTGAGGAAAATATTCTGAGAAGACGAAGAGCTAAGGATTTACTAATTCTAAGAACTATTAATGAATTGGATTGGGTGAACTTTTAACTTGTATGAACTTGTAACCTTCTAGCTTGTACAAAGAAGCGTAAAAAAATATCGCAGTATAACTAGAAAGTATTTATTTTTGCGCAAAAAGGATAATAAGAGGTAAAAAGAAATAGTACAGATGTTACAGCAGAATATGACCTTCAACATTAAATTGAGGGAAAGATTAATTAGAGGTAAACAATTTGGGAAGGTATACAAATTTTAAAAAGTTATAAAATAAAATCCAAGAAATGCTCTATATACGATGGTTTTTATTCATAGAATTAATTGTATTACTTTCACAACTCCAAGAGATGAGAAGTATGATGCGTGAAATATTAACTGATTTTATGCCTCATTTCACAAATCGCTTGAGTTCGGGACAATTGCAGTAAATTTAGAGATTTGAGTAAGAAATCTTAGAAGTACGTCAACGCACGTAAAAGAATCGCTCATTGACGTTCTCGCATTTAAACAGAGCTTTTATTGCAGTTGACGTGTTATTGAATGAAATCTGAAAATCTAACGACCGATGAGTCTACTCATGTTCTCGTCTCCTCGTTGATTGAAAGATGTTCAGAACGTGCAAATTGTGATTATGAAGCACTTGATGTAAATGTCCTCTTTCAAGAGTCGTGTACATATTCGAATGTTCGCGATTGAGATCGGCTTAGCTTCTAACTATAGAGTAGGTTTTTGGATCGAAGGTTGAAACACCCCATAGAACCACTAATAGGTGGTGATTCCGTCCCTTGTTAGCTCAGCAGCTTAATAAGGATAACGAGCAAGTATTAATTGGATAAGAGAATCTGGTGTCCCCATGAGGATTATACGACGCTTCTCTCTCTGCCGATTATTCAAAAGTTGATCGCAAGCTGTGGCGATTATATCGAACATTATGAAAAATGAGTCAGCGTGTTTTAAATTCGACGAAATAACCTTAATCCTTCTTTTTATGTACATAGATTATCACCTTACAGAATTTTTGATTTTGAGCATATATGATATTGATTTAGATAGAACGAGGAATAAAATTACACTTTCATTTTCTATTTATTTTTATTTTATTTCCCGGTGCCCTCGCAAACGTCTATTTATTAGAAAATTCAAGGCCGGGCGTAAACAGTAACATTGTACAAACTTACGCAACCATTCCTAAACTAAAAAAAACCCAATCAGCAGGGACTGGAACCCGGGACCGTAGAGCGCTAGCATGCTATTCACTCCATGCTTTAGCCCAAATATCATCATTAGAATGTTATTGAGAAGGCGGTTTATCTCAAAAGGAGACAGAAATTTACAGATTTATTTAAATTAATGGCAATTTGAGAGAAGTATTAATAGATAAAAATATTAATGAGAATATTTTAAACTACGATCAGTGGCTCCTTTATACCTCTACGAAACGTTTTGTTCTTAATTGAACTTTTATACTTAATGAAGCCTCCTTCTATATATTATTCATGTCGTTTATTTATTAAGATATAACAATAAAGACTGGTAAGTAATGGTATAGGCATCTGCTACACCTATCTATATCTAATACTACTATCTCTGTATATGAATCTGCTACGATATTCTCGACTCACATAGGTTTATGGTAATCAATGAAAGGACCTCGCTGAAAGATTTCGAAGGGAAACCTCATTCCTAGCTCCTTCGACAAATTCCGTCTCTTGTCGTTGATTAGTGAATTGAGAAACCATTCAAGTTTCTGTTCATAACCAGTCCACCCACCATCACGAACAACTGATTATTTCGTAAATTAAGTTTAACCTCAAAAATCGCGAATTTGTAAAATGAATTCGTAATTTGGGAAAGGCCACTCTAGGGTTTCTTAAAATTTGCACTATCATGCTTCCTAAAATAATTATACATTTAGTTGTCCTTTTTCAGTTGATCTCGTGAGGTTTCTCAATTTCATAAAATGTCACATTTTCATCGTTGTAAATTGAAATTAATAATATGAATTTTATGTTATTTAATTTTAATTAACGCTTTTATTATGCTGTTTTCTTAATATAATTTTATTCTTTTCGACTATTAAATTGACGGAATTTAATTATAAATATACATTGTAATAATACAGCGTCTATGTAGAGTGTAATATTTCCTATTCCTTATATTATTTCATTATTTCATCATTTATTACTTATATTATTTCATTATTTTCATAGAGCATGGATTTATACTATATTTTTTCAGTAGTAGTTTCTTTTAAAATTTTAGTTGCTACAGTTAATAGATTTCATAGCTTTTTCTCGCCCCCCTTCTCGTATGTGTTTTCTTGCAGGGTTTTTTTTCTTACTTAGATTATTACTAGACATAGATTTGTAACCCGTATAATATTCCGTGTTTTTATCTTTTTTTTAACCTCAAAAGCTCTTTATTTAAATCTTTCTTTGACATAGGGTTAAATATAGGAAGAGACTAACCAGTCTATATCTCGCCCTGAAATGAAGTCGTTTTATTATTATTATTTTACAGTTGCGTTCTTCCCGTACATTTTATCTTAGGAATAAATTTCTCATAATAAAGCGTTAGCGAGTGGGCTAAATTAAAAAATCCGGTCGTCCACGTTCTATTGTCCTCGTTTCATACCAGGGTACTCAAATACTCCTTTATAGTATGTACAGCACGTGAGCTTCATTAAAATCATCCCATCGAGAATAAAGGCAGGAAACGATTGACGCAAATACGTATTTCTGACTATTATGCCGTGAAAAATAATTACGCCCATACCTGTGGTATGGGAGGTAACCTCCAATGGGAGGACGACGAGTTTTCACAAAGCGGTGACATCAACGAGCCTTTTTCTGAAAACTATGAGAGGACGTTTTAAAGAGATGAAACGGGAGTTGGCTATTGAAAAGATCGAGTGGTGGCTGACGCTATTCAAGAGAGAGTATCCAAAGGAATGAATTGGAGGTCATAGAGCAATGGGAAATGGGGGTTCATCGGGCTGTTAGAGGAGAGCACGGGTAAATGGTGGTCGGAGGGATGAGGTTTGGAGTTGCGGAATATTTTCGCCATCTCTTATGGAAGGGAGGAGTCCGTGAAAGGGTGCGCCTTCAGGCAGAAATATGCCCTCGGATCGACTTCCTGAGACGAGAAAGGGTAAGGAACCACTTTCGGAGTCCCCGATGCGAATTCGTATTCAACGAAAAGACGGCTAAATAAACACGCAAAGGGTGCTTTTCTTGTATCGGAGAGAATGGAAGAGATGGGAGGCGGCGATAAAATGCCCTCCTTGGATAAACACCCGGACGCTCATCTCTACGTTCGGAATCTTTTTATAGAGGGAAAGATATTATTCGGCGTCTCATTGTCGTTCAAGATGTTGTCATTAATTAAATCGAAAAAATATTCTCCTTGTAGTACGCGTCTTTTATGGTGGAATGAATGAATAAAACGTGTCTCAGAAATCTAGCAGCTTAAGAAAGAAAATATTTTTAACATCCTTTCGTAGTTTTGTTACTGATACATTTCAGACAGGTAAACAACCAAGTGGAAGTGGGTCGAAACAAATTAAAATATCTAATATTATAAATAATTACATACACAATTAGGTGCTCCCGGATAGCCAAGTGGGCTACGCGTTCGACTTCGGCGAAAGCGGTCCCGGGTTCGATTCCCGGTGGGGGCTCACGTGCGAAATTACCTTAGCTGTCGAAGCACTTTTAACAATACTACTACTACTACATAGACAATTTAAATGGTAGAAAATTAATATTTGAAAATATTAAAAAAACAAAATTCCACCAATTACTCTATCTTCTATATACAAATACAAGGTATAAAAGATTATAGTAAACTCATCAAATCTATCTCCTAAGATAATACGACTCAGTCACCAGTATTAATTAACCAGACGGAAAAAGGATCGTCAATTTACAGAACTGAGAATCACGAAATCCATTGGATATCTAAAAAATGTATCTGTTAGACTATCGCATTGTCAAACATGTAGTCCGACTTAAAGCGAATTAAAATACACACAGTATTTAAAAGTTTAAAAGACTGTTTTCATACATTGTCAAAATATTTTTGAATAAAAAAGGCGTCATACCTATAATTAAATAAAATTCTTTGTGGCGGATGGTAGGTAACGTTGAGACATGAGTTCTGATCAGACAAGAGATCTGTTGATTTTTAAATTATAGGGCGCATAACATTACCGTCGATTTCTTTTCCCACCTTAGACTCAAATTTTCAATCTATTAAGACTTGCAAATGAGACTTCCTTCTCTACCCTGGCCTTTCGTCCGTTCAAATATTCACTCTCTTTGATTCATAAAATCTGATATTCAATTAAAATTCATGATGTAGTCTTTTATCATTTTACAAGAACAGAGCACCTTATGTTGAATGCACCCGCTGCAACAACCGAAAAGCGGCTCGCTGAGTACATAAACAGATGAAACACACAAGCTACTGAAGATGGACGCTTGACTTCCGAAATCTATATTTAGCATTCCATCTCTACTGGTGTTTTCTTCTCGTCTTAGATTCACTCGGTTTTATTGTCTTTCACGCTTCCTTGTTTGCTTCGTTTTTTATTCGTTTTCTGTCTCCTTAGTTTTCAGGTTGGTTATAAAGCATCAACTTCCTTTTGCAGCCATCACACAGATTTTGGTTACTTTTCACTTTTACTTTTCCCACAGTTACACGCTAATTTTATTTCATTGATACATGAATATTTGATGCGACACTTATAGACATTTTATGCTGTAACGAAATTCTTAATCTTTTGAATATTACTGTAGTCTCACCTTTATTCTAAGAGCAGATTAACTTCACAAGGTTATCTCGGGACGGCGTTTTATGCTGCATCTTTTCAAAATGTAACATTTGGTTTGCTTAGTGGGTGAAAAAATCTTCTTTTACTAAGAAAAATGAAGTATCTTCTAAAGAATTTATACAGTTCATTATTGTATAAACGTAGTACCTCAGAGGTCTCTTTCGCTCGCACAGAAGGTTTTTTGGCCCATTACTCCGATCGTAATTCACAGTTTCAAATTGAAATGAGGAAATATTCGAATCCAAAACAGATTTATAAGCGGTTATTTCTCAACGGGCTAATAACCATGCAGCCAATAAGGTAAACCCATCTGAAAACCCCTTTTAAATAGCGTGATTATAAGGATTCCCCCATTCGGCTTTTCCTCATAAATTGTACTTTATCTGGCGACGACTTTGATTTCTTAACCACAATAAAAAATAAAAATTATTTACGAGAATAGGAAGACCGAAAATTTCAGGGAATTTTAATTACCGCAAACGTCGAATTAGAATGGTTATTACGCAGATATGAGTAAGGGTCGTCGGCATTGACGTAAAGCAGCTTTTCTGCCAATCTATTAAGGGCAGACTGGAGAGTGAGGAAAATGAAAAAGAATGGAGATTCATTGTCACAGCCCCAGGGTATAATCAAGGAAAAGGGCAACGTCATACGGGAGTGAGTAAGACCTCTTCTGTGGAATTGAAAAAAGAAATCAATGATTGGAAAAATGCTTGAAGAGAGAATTAGCGTTGAGTAAGTAGACGGTGAAAAGTGTGCAAAAACGAAAAGTTCAAAATTTACTCGAATATTCTGTGCTTACAGTAAGGGATGCTAGAAAAAGATTTAGTGGTTGAAAATATACTGATCTGTTAAACTGAGCTCAACTTATGGATAAATACATTTTTGGAATTTACAACTAAACAACGTGTATATGAACATATTAAATACAAGAGAGGATATAAAAAGTGCCGCTGCGGAGGAAATAGGTCAGTGATATTTGTCTTTTGATCAACGTATTCAATAACGTAACATTTACGGTTGACCTTAAGATTTGACATACCTGCTCAATCTAGCTCTTAAAACGTTAATGTAGGTGAACTTTGATAGCTCTCAAAAGAATATTGGTTGCTGCAACGTAGTAGTTTCTAAAGCTGAACACAAACATAGAAGAGAATAACCCAGTAGTCTTCCATATTTTATAAGGTTCATTTACCTGCAGTTTGGCCTAAGGTTACAGTACGAGTCGTCTTGGTAATTGTAAAAGAGAGCGCGAAATATTAGACGAATTTAAAAATTTAATTACTTTTTCTTTGATAAGATAATCGATTGAGAAATGTTTGAAGTAGAACTTTTTAATAGTAAGAATCTACCGCTTAATCTTTAAATTGAAGTGATTNTAGACCAAGCAGCTCAACTTTACTGTGAACTTGCCATTAGTTCCTGGACTCAATATTTGACATTTATTGTAATCTCCAACGATCCCACTCAACTTACCTTGGGGATAATAATCTGCCAGTGCTTTTGTGTTAAGCTTATTCTGAAGTGTTTGGTTGGACCTGGTCATCACAGCTGATTGTGTGTCAGACCTCGATTTCTCACAAGTGATCTAATGCCGCTACTTACCATAGTGTTTCATGACCTCATTGATAGCTATTAAGAGAAGCGGTACAGTTTTAAGCTGTCGAAGTAATTGTTATTACTTTACCTAATGATGAATGTGTATAACTTTTATTAATCTAGTGTATTTTAAATTAGTGTTATACCAATCTCCATCATAAGTATTAGGATATTGCGACAAGAATTAATGCAGTACTTCGTAATTTTACCATTTTATTAGAGGTTTCTGGTCTTCGATTGAAATATTATACAAAATATTTATTTAACCCATTTTTAATCCAATATACTTCTTGGAAAATAATCTATATAATTTTTGGTAGAAAAATTTCAGAACAAAAACTCAATTCAAGAGTTTCTGTGACTATTATATCTAAAACACATGAACCCTTTGGATTTACTTCAGAAGGATGTAATGTTACTGTTTGCTAATACATCACAATTGATTATCCAAAAAGATTTACTTCGCCATCCTTTTATGCCAGCTGTCATGATTTACTCACTGATGAGGATCTTCCCCTTTCTCTCGATTGGTAGTCAAACCATAACGTTATATTCCAATGATAGATGTAACACTCCTTTCATCGGTAGTTCTATGGAATTAGGAAAACACTGCTAATTGTAAGTAAATAGGTATTGAGGCCACTGCGTGGGAGAAGGAAGATTGGTCTATATGCTTAAGAGCTAATTTCCGGTTTTTAACTACCTTTCAATTCAATGAAAAAGTTTGTGTATATATAGTTAGTCTCTTGGCGTTTTTGCATCTTTGCAGAGCAAAATTTAATTAAGTCCGAAATTTATGCAAAGAAATGCAAATCAACGAAATTAGTCACAAATGTTGTGTAGTGCAAAATCATAGCTCGAGAGTAGAAACACGACCGGAATTTCTGAATGTTTGAAGAATGAAATTAGTTATGTGCAAACTTATCTGCAAGGGCTGTCATAATGCGTTAGCGAAATCACTCTGGCTTGAATAAGTTTAAACTTATAACCTCTGGGAGACTGATGAAATTCGATTGAAAGACGATCCGCCATGCTTGCCATGTAATTTATGTATCTCCTAAAGTGATGCTGTAAATTTTCATAAAAAATTCTAGAAAAATAGTCTTCATTGTATGTATTACCTTACATATTTAATAGAACAACAGCTTTTCGGTTTTCCTTGAGGTTCCTTTGGATTATATGCTCTTATTTTTGTCGTAAAATATTGATATAAAAATCAAAGTTGCGAGAATTTTGACAAAAGAAAAGGAAATTTTGTAAAATCTTGTGGTTGTAAACAACTAAATCTTTTGGGGACCAATGCGATTATGATTATGATTCTAACTTATGAGAATAAGAATACACAAGAATTATAGATCCATATAGAATTAATGGTAAGAACTACGACATACTTAATGAACTGTAGGCAATTTCCTGAGATTTGAGGATATGCAAAGTATGATATACAAATCTCAGTTTCAAATATACAGCCATGTAGTAGTCTTTATTAATTCATCCGGTGTTCCAAAGGAAATTTATATGTTGCTTTCTCACGATCATGTTGACGAAGAAATATGGTGAGGAAAGGGGAAGATTTTTGAGAGAATACTTCTACATTTTAGAATTAGTCCGCAGGTTAAATCTATAGTTAAAGAATTTGCTTTGCATATTCGACCACGGGTCGAATATCTGATAAAATTTCACATCTAAAAAATAAACCCACCATCCAAATTCACAATCTGACAATACACATGTTTGATACTGGCTGAGGATTTACGAGTAAGTTCTTCTGTTGCTTCCTTCATTTCAATTCGTAATATGTTAATAAACTTAGAAAAATAATATGAAGAAACCATATATTTTAAGAGATTACACTGTTTGAAAAAGCTCTGCTTCATTAGGCATATGTTGAAAAGACTATAGATAACATGAGAAACACGATAGGCGAGTGACTAAAGGTAAATTATTCCGGATTTAGAAAACGTAGGTTAGAAAAAGGATTGTCGTTGAAAAAGCGGGGAACTTTCGTGTTGCACAGTCTTGAAATGTCACAAAGATAATTTTTGAGAAAAACTCCCGGAATAGAGGTAAGCGGGAAAGAAACGATTTTCTTTCAGGAAGCAAGTTTTACATATATGTGAAGGAATTTTTAACGAAAATGTGTGTGCAAGGAAAATGGTTAATGTGACTTGGCACGATAAGGCGTGTACCTAGGAAAATTCGAGTTCGAGTCCCGGTTCCGTCAGACTTTTTTCATGTCCGTTTCTCCTTGGGAAAATGTGCGTATATACTTTCTGAGTAAGAACCAGCTGGACGCGAGCGATAGATTCAACACTAAAATAGCTTCATAAAAACTCTTCTTGAGCTTTTAAAGAGAAAGTGCTCTCTAAGTGCAGAGAAGTGCTGGTAAGAGGGTAAAAAGATAGAGGTAAAATGTGAAATTCTTCTAATATAAATAAAAAATACTACTTATCTTATTTGCATTTACAGAAAAGCATTAACGGAACAATTTCCTCGGCCTTCATTTAGTTTATTCATAAAGAAATATGTATCGATGGCAGTCCGCAAAACCTTAATTCATTATAGATTCAGTATGTATATTATATTCTTAAGAGTTTTGGGTATCCCGTTAATTTTGTGAACAGAAATATCTTTATGAAATGGTTCATTTAAGAGTTTATTTTGCCCAGAGCAAAATCCAAGGAAGAATGGACTTGAAAAAAGTCTGACGGGACCGGGAATCTAACCCGGGTCTCCCAATTACCGGTCGGGTGCTCTGTCCGTTGAGCTATCCCGGCAGAAAATTTCTCCAAACCATTCGGGAGACTTTGTGGACAAGGATTTCCTTGGGATTTTCCTGGGTGCGCACCATCTTGCGCAAAATCACCCTTACCCGTTTTCCCAGAGTAATTTACTAAGCGATCGAGAAAGGTAATTTTAATTATAGTTGAGGTGAATTTAAAATAAGTTGATTACTTAGAAATACTTTTCGTTATGAGACACAGGTTAGGTGTTTTAAAGTTCGAGGAGAACTTCATTCTTACTCTGAGGTAAAAGACCAAAGTGGCTAGGAAAGAAGGCCCTGAACGAAGGGTGTAAGATTGTTTTCGACGCTACAGATCGGGAGTGGGATTTCGAGAGCATCGTGTTCACGTATCGTTCTGGGACAGGCTATCACCGAAAGAACAACCGAACGAAAATGTTTCCGCAGCTCTGCCCATGTTTTGATACTATCCTAATGCTATCCGAATCCGGCCTTGGGTTGGCAAGGGATAAAAGGAAGGAGGGTGGAGAGGAAATTCCAATCCACATTATGAGGAGGCGCTCGTGTCCAAGGAAAGCCTAACGCCCTGATAATGCAAAGAAAGAGAGGGCGAGAAGGAGCGGAGAGATTTTCACTGAATTGCACGAAAAGGGACGAAATAAAATGGAAACCAGAAGCGCGTGCCTATGTTACGGGCGGGGCGATCAAAATATACAACTCGCTTCTTGAGGAGCGAGAAATCCGAAGTTTTCCCGTGTTTCTTGGGAATGAGATGCAGCAGGAACGATTCACTTATTTATTAGACTGATACGGGTAGGTTAATGGATTTTTGTGGTTATAAAGCCTTGTGCACACATCATAATGATTCTCATAAAGTAAAGTTTCAAAAATTTATGGTAAAATTGGTCCTGCTACCATACCAAGATGCATAAAAATTTATCATTTGGTTTTTGGTACGGGATAGAGAGAAAATTTATCGTTTACTTTACTTTTTCTCAGTCTTGTTCATGACTTTGATGACATGAGAGCTACTGAGGTGTGATTTACGCTGATGAATAGCGTTAATTTAGGTTTTTCCTTACGCAATGTTATGAAAAGTGTTACTCGTAAAGCCACTATGCTTCACTAACGTGGGCTTGTTCTGCTTAAAGCATTCTGGGTCAGTGAGGAATACAAGGGCAAACTACCTCATTCCTCATCTTGCCTGTAAGCCTCATTTCCCTCTCCTATCTCTTCGTGGCTGATGGTAGAGGGGACGAGGTCCCAACCGGTCATCAGGCTGAATATTTTACAAACAGACCTCAAAATTCCGCCACAGTAGTTTGTTGGGTAAGATGGCAACATTAACTTACCCAACACTTGGCAATTAACTCGAATAGTTTCACAATTAGCAACAAGTACATAAATAGATAAAATTTACATAACCTCACCAAGTAATTGAAGTACTCTAAAGTTAAAGATGAACACAATGCGTGTACTATGTTGTAACTTGAATTCATTGGCGTAAACAGGACAAGTTTCGAGGTGACAAACTCAGCATTAGGTTTGTCACCTCGGAACCTGTTGTGTTTATTTCTGTGAATGAAATTAACGGTAAAGTTCACACTTTCTTTTCTTCTTTGTGTTTATCATGGCTCATTTCTACAAAATATTGCATGAATCATTTCAACACAATATTTTACATATCACTGATAAATAAATANTCCGAAAAAAGATTAATAAAAGGAATATTAGTTTCCTAGAGCAATGGCAACCAAAAGAAAAATAAAGCAGTATTAAAATTTATATCAGTAAAATGAAACTTAAATATAACTGAAAATAAAATAAGGGGCAAGGATATATTTGTATGTATCTTTTAAGAAAACGAATCCTTTGCTGATGTCAAGTCGCGGCGCGGCGGGTCCTCGGCTCCACCGAATCGGTCTGTAAAGGTTGAAGTTATAGACAGCGTTTTAAAATTCTGTATTTTCTAGAAATTATTTTAACAATGTAAAATATACAAGCAAAGGAGTAGCAACCACGCTATCTCCTTTTTGGGTAATCACATGAATATTATTTTCAATATTTCCTCCATTCGTTCCTCTTTTAAAATCTCGGGCTCATGATGATATGAGGATAACAATGGAACCAAATTGATGAAACGACTGATGGAAATCCAGCAGCTATTAATGCTTTGACTGATATTTTTCTATCGCAATGAATAATTATTCCAAAATCTGTGAAGCATAAATGAACGACTCGAGACGAATTAAAAACCGTGGCATTTATTCCGCAAAAGTTCGTCCTTGTCCGGAGTGAAATAATAGTGTTATTATGTGAAGACCTACTTTCAGAGGGAAAAATTCCGAGTGGGAGAAGTAAAATAAAAGCTGCTCCTCGCAATGAATTTTCAAGAGGAGTGGGCGGCGGATTCCTCCATTCGTATAACTAAGGAATAATTCACGTTTTAGCGAGGGAAAGCTAACATTGCGGCCATGAAAAGGTCAAAAGACAAAGCTCAGGGGCAGCGGATGAAGAGTTTATCCAGAAACTTGAACGAAACATCGGTCGACGAATGGAAGAAAAGGAATGGGGGAGAGGGTGAGGGGAGGGAGAGCAAGAATCGGACACTTGGGAAGTAAAAGGTGGGATTGAAGAAAAGAGGGGCACTGGTGAGGAAGAGTCCGCGTCCTCATCCCATCCGAAGATGGGAGATGTGCATCTATTTTCCTTATGCCTTTCGACTGCAGGAGATGGTGGAAGTAGAAAACCTTATTCTCGGGGGCAAATGTACCCCGTTTGTTCCCGCCTGAGAGGAAATGGAAGCTTAGGACATCTTTGGGCACCCGAATGGAATGGGAAATGGAAAAAAGGGAACGGTCGAGCGAAATGATGCGGGGCGAACGGAGCAGCCTGAGGATAGTTTAGCGATGGGGGGTGGGATCGCAGGGGGCGGGGGCGGCGAGACGGTTGGAAGCCCGGCCCCCAAGGTTTTCAGAAAATAAAGGAAGTGGGATTTCAAAGCGATGTGGTTTGAAATATAAGCGTTACATTTCCTGGGATCGTTGCCCATTCACGGTAAAGTTTATTTAAGGCAGGAGAAAGTGTAAAGAGAGCAAGACAAGGGGCTTAGTTTTTCCGCCGGAGCGGAGGGAAACAAAACGCAGAAAAAATTCCGCAAAGTTATTTCGGAATCCACCAATACGGTATAAAAATAACGGTTCTGAATTTTGCTGCCGAGAAAGTATTCCTTTGTTTCCTTGACATGTCTCGCGAATATTAAAATTGCTCGGGAATTTCTGTGTATTCCAGAAGAAAGGGAAACATTTTAGAACCGAAGTATGTTTAGGGAAAAAGAAATGTTTTTCTCGGAATAACTACCTCTCATATGTTTTGGAACATGTGAAACTAATATTTTCTCGAAATATTTTGTTTCGGTTTAAGGTTCAGCAGCCAGATGCATCTATAATGTTTTTAATCAATACGACGAATATATTTTTAAATAAATTATCTATACAATGAATATCTACCTAGGATTAATACTAATGTCATAAAAATTGAATCTTACGTGAGGTAGTTTATTTCAGGGGGCTAAAATTATTTCCACGATGGTTTTAGGGGTTTTTAATTTTTCTTTCTAGAAATTTTCATCGCCAAAAAAGTCATAAAATTCACATGCTTGATAAACTACAATTTAAATCCAAAAATCTATTTTTTGTTGTTAACATTAACATAAAAATGGCCTTGAAGGTATATTGAAATAGTTGCTATTGATTTAGTCCTTTTCCACTTATACAGTATGTACATTATAATCAAGTAAAAACTCATAAAACCATAAGATCACTAAAGAAGACTGATATACTTTCATTAACATTAAGTCTTTAATACATTGCTTTATTGGAGTAAGACACGATGTATTAATGGAGAAAATGACGACTAAAATTATTTTCATTTCGTGCTAAAGTCATGTTTGTAGATTATTTCCTTTCATTTCCTTGAATTATTTTAACCAGATAAAGCATTACAATCAGAAAAATCGTATGTTTAACTCAGATTTTTTTCAGGATTACAAATGAATATAAGATTCCTGTGTCGATCTTTGTAATTAAAAGGGTCTATTGTTTGAGGAGAAATAAAGTCCATCGCCGGAATCTATGTGTAAAGGATATCTTATCACTGGATATCATCCGATGTGTGTGAAGTATGCGCTAGATAAAACGAGAATAACTCAGGTTTTGGGTTAATTTGATGAATGAAGGTATGCAAAATCAAAGATACGGAATCATTTTCGGATATCGTTTAAATCCCAGTGGAGAAACTTTCTAGAAGGGCTCGAATATCACGGAGAGGTAAACGGTTGAGGAATTTGGAGTCGATGGGAGAAAAGTGTGTTATGGAGAGGGAATTCTTCAAATTCGGTTTCATTCCGTCTTTTCCCTTTCGATTCTGCTTCTCTGGAAAGAAAGAGGAATGGAAGGAAATATCTTCGCTTTAAGTCGACTGGAGAAGAGTCTGCCAAAATCATTCGAGAAAATAAGCCGGGATTCTCCTTTTTGAATGCCTAAAAGTGAAAGTCAAACTTTCTGAGGGTTTTAGTTCTCTCTCTCGCAGCGAATGCAAACTAGCCCGTGAAATGGTGGGAGCGCGTTTCTTTTCAGGCGTATGACTTTTGTTTGGATACGGAGCGTGGTGTCGGCAAGCTTTTCGTTACGCCCTCTACCTTGGTTATTGAAGGCTCTGGTGATTCATTGAATTTAAGAAAAATGTAAATTTCTCGAGGTTTTCATCGGTTATACAATCGGTGAACAGTTCGACGGTAGCAACTTATGCTTATTACTGTTGTTAATACTAGTTCCAATTTGATGGTTGGAATATTTTGCATTGGCCTTTTGGTACAGGATAGAAGAAAAGGTATCTTTCTTTTATCTTTTTCCGTCTTGTTTAGTCAGCCTGTGTTTCAACTGCTAAGTCAATGATAATGTGGCGATGCCCATGCTAAATAGTGTCAATCATTTCAGACACTTTACTGAATTCTATAAAACTGTTACACATATTGTCACTATGCTGCAAGTATAGTTAACTGTATACCTTTTCACTCATGTTGATATGAAAAATCAAGGAAAGAAAGGGCAAAATATTCATCACTATTCATCTTAAACATTTGATATCTGATGGTGGAGGGATTAAGTTCAAACTGGCCTTCAGGCCGAACGTTATAGTGACAGAATGAGGTTACTTATCCTTTTTCCCTTAGTAAGTATTAAAAGTGTGGGTTAGATTGTCTCATGAAGTACCCAAAAACAGATGAAAGTGAAAATTCATTTAGGTGCCATAGGTTATCCACATTTTAACATGCAAACTCGCATACAGTTCATTTCGCTGTCTGGAGTGTAGTGATACCTTGGTTAACGACAGTAATAATGGAACGGATTACCGTCGTTAACCAAAACAGTCGTTATCCAAGATTTCCTACAACCATACCGCATGTTAAATATGCCAATAAAACATAAAATGAATAATAATAAAGTACTTTTTAACTGTCATCTTCACCAGATGGCGTCGTGAACGAAAGCCTGCGTCGTTACCCTAGACAGGTTTTGATCTCAGGCACTCGTTGCGGCCTAACTAAGGCCTTCATCAACCAAGATAACACTGTAATTATTTTTACGTTATGTATTATGTTGATCATAGTTTCTCAGCAATATTTTTCCACGATAGAATTGCCTTATTAGACCGAGAAGATATTTTAATTGAATGAAATATAACGCATACACTTCCATGCTTTTTATCGATTGTTTTTCCGACCGGGATGATCCTGCCACGAATTAAACCAGAGAGCTCTCAAGTCCAAAATCTTCTCGGCACATGCAGAGTCTAATTCTAGATGGCTTTCATCGGAGGATTCCTGGAGGTTGATTATTTTCTATGTAAGCAAATGCTTGGCGTATAGAAATTCAAATCTTTTTAAACTTTATGGTGGATTGCTTGACCTGACCTTTCAATAGGCGAGGCCCAAAAAGACCCCTCCACCTGAAATCCAATATACTCAAGTTGTTTTAAGCCTCATAAACATACGACTTTTCGTTAAAAGTAAATTATTACTTTCCTCTTTCTGTCAGGGTAGGATCTATGAGCCTCTTCTACCCTTAACCTCTGAATGCATCACATATTAGAATGTAACTTAGAGCAGGCTTGTACATAATATTATTCGCAATGGATGTTAACTTTTATACTTATTAACAAAAATTTTCATATTTTGAAATTTGAGAATCAAGGCATTGACGCTTTAAGAAGCATTTGGAAGGCATTTTGATAATCTCGACCAATCATTTAATTTCAAACCACGAACTTATTTTTACCGGAAAACACCAAATGTGCAATATTAATTATTTATTCTTCTTTTTCAATGTTTTTCTTAGTAAATCGTGAAAAATATCCTTAATTTACCTAAAAATTTTCATCTGCGGCCCACGGTCACTTTTTGCGATATCCAGGCCTTTAAGATGTGCAGGACTTACAGCAACAGCCATTGAACACAATTAACTTACCACTAGCGGAGTTATATCCAAAGAAATACAGAAAGATTTGTGTTTTGGGAAAAACTCCTCAACGGAAGATTTATGGAGGAAAAGATCCAGGGAAAGCAGAAGGGAGAGGAAAGAAGATAAGCAAAAAACCTTCTTGCGTTATTGATGAAAAACAAGGCGATTCGGGAAAACGCCCAAAGATGGGAAAATTCACGATTACGACTTGTAAATATTATGTTATAAAGTTTTAAGTAGTTAAAATATGAAAAATATTCCATAAAGTAGACGTACGAGTATATAAGTTGCAGAAATACTGAAAAAAAAGAAATTATTTCTGAAGTTAAGTACACACTGCAGCACACTTTATAATCATTAATTATTGTAATTAATATTTTTTCGTACGTTTCTCATAAATTATAATACATTTTTATTTATATTAAAGTATAAAATTATTTTGGAGCTTTAGCATGACATTTGTATCCTATACTTTTTCAGGTACTCTCGTATTTTATAATTTTTGCTTTATACTGATTATTATATGTCCAAGTTTGAAACGTATTTTTTTCTTAGCTGAATTTACACAGAACATTGATTGACTCTTATTATTACAGTCGCTGCAAAATATTAGAATTGATTTAAAGATATTGCCTTATGGAAATTTTGCGTTATAACATATTGAGATTTACCATGAAGTTTTTGAAAACTTTTAAAGTAATGCTTTATGATATTTTTGGAAACCAAAAAATGTCTTAAAATCTATACCATCATGCATTGAACTCTGTGAATAACTGCGGCTTCAATATGAATACTGAGATCAAATGCTCGAATCTCCTTCTCGCAGTCTCCTTCTACCTAGACTTTTCTTTATACGAATACGACAATAGTTTATAATGTGCAATTAGTTTCGTCAAAAGTAGACATCTTTAGGATAAATCTTAACGATTTAGTTTCTGATGTGTGACCTCTGAGAAGAAAATCTTACCGTGTCTCTCCTATTATTTTGTTCCTCTCTTCAGTCTGGGTGTATTCCTGGGATCGAGACATTTGATTCTCATGTGCGCGATCCTTTGTATACTGATCCTTTCTGCTTTATGAAAAAGGCGAAGTCTTGTTTTCTACGTCCATCCTCCATTGAATTCGATATTCGATCTGATCTTTCCAAGAGACGACACGCTTCGTTTCCTATCGCTTGCATAAATGACAAATCTAGCTTCGCCCGGCCTCTCTTTTCTCAGCTCTGTAACCTTTGTTAGAGTCAACGCACTAGTGTGGGAAGTGAAGTTTCCCTTCTAGTGAAGGGAAACTGTTAATTGGCTATATTTTCTCGTTAAGTATTGTCGCAAATGCTCTACGATACATTTCCAAGCATAAGTAAATGATTCTTAATAGTCTCGCCACAAATGAAAGCCTATAGAAAGTTTACAGATAAAGAAATTTATCCTTGAAATTATTTCCCCTTCATAATCATTCAAAAATATCTCTCGGCTCACAAGGTGCAAACTGAGAAAAATTGAAGGGTGACATCAATTCCTAAACATTCAGGAATATTTTGAGTCTTGCTCGTTTTATAATAACCTTTTCTCTAAAATACGCAACCGGACGTGATAAAATATTCTTATTTATGCAGTATGATTTACTGCACTTACTTAATTTACTTAACATTTACTATTATAAGGTCCTTCCACTTCCTCGACTTACCTCCTACTCTTCTTCCTACCCCCCTTGTGCTATATGTGTAGAAAAAATGTTGTTATGTATGTAAGAAAACATTTGAAATGCAGAAATCATTCGTATCTAGAAAACATTTTGGAATGTAAAATTAATGTTTTATTTATTTAAATTACGAATTAAAGGTCTTTTCACTTTGTGTTATTTTTAAATGTTTTTCTTTGGAACTGAGTAAATCGCGAAAAATGTGTGAAAGATACTATTCCAGTTTAACCACGAAAATAATTCATGAACTCGAGGTCTTCACTATTTCCTCGTTTCGAATTTGTATAAGCACGTGCACATCATGAATTTGAATACATGGTATTTTAAATTAAAAAGACTGGCGAACAACTGATCCTTGTATTTTAATGGTGCGATTGACGCTTGTTTTCAGTGTGTGTAGTTTTGGTGAATAACGATTTCGTAATCTATATCTCTTGATCTTCTCTGATATTTTTCAAATTCGAATGAGGGTCTAGTGACCCATTCATTTTTTTCTCAGCTATGAATCACAACACAGCGAGCGATGAATAAACAGCATTTCCCTATACATCGTGCATTTTGTGCTATTTCCATCATAAAGCGATGTAAATATACTAAGGAAAAAAGAACCGATAGATTGTAATTATCATCCTTAATACAGTTTTTAACAAGTAATAAACCCATTTGCAAGATTATTTCAGTTCCACCTTCAAAATTTAAACCCTCCTTCATCAGAAAGTAATATTGATTTAGCACAATCCCCCAATGCATAAAAAAGAATTTCCGGTCATATTTTTGAAAATTTCAAAGCCAAATTACGCTGAACATGAAATGTAAGTTTCATTTTATGTTTTATTCCTACATCTTTGTAGGCCCGTTGCAAGCAAATTATTTACTGTGAAAATTTCAGCTCTTCCTCAATTTTATTTAATATTTTATCTAAACCAAGATCTGCCTATGTTGAAAAATAAAATGCAGTTAATGCCGAACGATGAACTCCTTTATAGACCCTTTGGTATCCTTTCCGAAATAATAGTTTCAAAATATGTATTCTTGTATTTTTCATATCGGCTCAGATGGAAGTATGTGTAAGACAAGCATCAAAGAAGAAATAAAGTGAAAATGAAAAAATGTAAATCGTTCTTGAAAGGCAGTTAATTAGAACTGGATTAAAATTCATATGATTTTTCTTTACGCACTAAATTTCTTGTAGTACAGAACAGATATTTTAATCATTAGGAAATGGTCATGATATGAGGATAAAACTTAGACTTACACGTGTTTTAGGCGCGAATTAAGTCGTATTTGTTATTGAAAATAAACACGATCAAAATTGTTGCTTTTGCGTAACTTTGTGGAGTGAATAAGCACATATCCTAAAGAAAAACACGTCGTAGCTTCCAAAGAGATTTTCGTTCGAATAGTTTCGTAAAAGGATTGAAATATTCGGCTAAAAATATTTCTCTCTCTTGAAGATGGCAATCTGTTGATGGAAAAGGTTGAAGAAAATCTCTTAGATTTAGAAGCTACGAAGTGTTCTTTTTTTAAGATGTAAGAGCATGATCGTTAACAAGCTGGAACCGAAACATGACGACTAAAAATAAACAAAGCCAACCCTTATTTACTGAATACAAAATCACAGTTACAATTTATTAAAACAGTATCACTTACTATATTCCCTATGAAAAAAATTATCTTTAGAAATCACGATTAATATTTCAGACCAAAAATATTAATCTTTCAGGATATCCCTCTACTCAATAGTCTAGCCTCAAATTAATTGCAGGATTCACCTGGATTTTCAGGTGGTATTTCATTTTATAATGTTTTGGTATATTTGCCTCTTCTACGCTACAAACTATTGTAATAAATTTAATAGGCGGCCTTTATATTATTATAGTCGTGCAAATATCAAAGTTGCGGAACTTCTTTTACTGATTATTTGGGAACAAATCTCCTATAAAACAAGTACCACGTCTTTGTAATTCAAGCTATTGTAAATTCCAAAAAATTCTCTTAAAATTGCAGTAAAAAGCTGTGCTCTCATTCTAGCGGGTATTAAATCGCGTTCTTTTTCTGAGGAAGAGGAAATTTGTATAGCATTAAAAAGGTATTTAATGGAACTTTATATTTCCGCTAAAATTTCCGTCCTGTCTGGGAAAGCCTTAGAGCACCCGTTTCATTTACCAGTCATTTAATTTTCATGAATAACGCACCGCTGGGGCTATGCTATTGCACACAGCAATATTTTATCTCTGCGTTGTTTCAGGGTAATAAAAACGATCTTATGCTTTAACGACGTTTCTGTTCGAAAAAATAAAAATAAAACCTTGCAAAATTTATTGGATTCGGGTTGAAGTGAATGGCGGAGGAGCGCTAATTTAATTCAGGAATAGCATACTGACAAAATTTGAAGTACATCTGTCTTAATGAAATAAATATTTGAACCTGGCAGCGATTACCCCGTTGGAAGTAACGAATGGAAACTAAAGAAGGAGGTGAACAAGGGAAGGCACGCTATGAATGGTTGAGAGGTGCATTGCGCGTACTAGAGACTGCTTTAATTAACAAGCGTCAAACACTCACAGGGATAGGGAGGGAGGGATGGGGGGTGGAGGGTATGACAGGGCCTATAAGGTGCTCACCATGTTGGCAAGGAGGCCTCTGGGAAGCGAAGATGAGGAGAGATTTGGCAGATGGATAAGGGAAGGAGATGGGAGCAAAGATAAGGAGTTTGCTTGCAAGAGGAGGAGGAGAGATGCTTGTAAAAAGAGATGCAAGACTGTTAATTAAGAGAACTGGTGTTGTTTTACTGCGAGTTAATCGTTTTGTGGATAAGGAAAGGAAGGAACATTGAGGAAATTTATGTTTCCGCCAAGGGTTTTTATTATAGAGAGAAAAAGATTTCAAATTAATTTACTCTCTAGAGTCAAGGTTTGGCTCAGACGAGTTACCAACAGTCCAAGAGCAGAAATTGCTCCGATGAAAACCTTCTTTCATAAAAATTTGAGTGCAATTAGTTATATTCCCTGCATGAATGCTCTTTCGCAGCTTATTACTGGAAACTTTGCGTGAATTATACATGAAATAAGTATTTGGAAGCTTGAATCGTTTGCGGAAAAGTTCTAGAGGTTGAATTTAATTTCCGTTGGAAGTTCATTTACGATGGTAAAATGAACAGACATAATGTGGGAAAAGGGTACTGGTATCAGCATATTTGTTCATTTTGAACTCGTTTTCTAACTGATGATCCCATGGAATATGCGAACGAATATTACAGTAAATTGAAGATCAAATTATTTTCTTTCTCATGATGAAAATGAGATGTATGTACTGTCTGTATGCCTACGTAAAATACGGGAAATATTTTCAACTAGGTGGGGTTCATAGAAGGAGATGTTGGACGATACAGCTTCTAAAAATAACACTTTGAATAAATTGAATTTTTTGTGTGATGACATTTTTACAATATTAAGTAGTTCGAAATATATTTTCAAAGTTATATAATACAATAGAAGTTTCCTTTGCCTTTGCTTCTTTAGATAGAGGATTTATGACCTTCTTTCTATCTTATGTAATTGAAAAACGCCAGAACACCGAAACTCAGCCAGCATTCCCTTTTTGTAGTTACCCAAGGATACAACCGGGAAATCAGAGACAACTTTATGGGACCTTTCTATTTCAAAAACCTAATTTTATATGTTTCACAAATCACAAAGGATCTAGGTCAAGATTATCTCTGCAAATTATCTACCCAAATTAATTTGTTTTTACAGAGTGTAACATTTTCATCGTCTTGCTCCTTTGTAAGTTATATAAAAGAATTCTGAATGGAGGAATCTATTCTTTTAAATCTTTTCATACCCGGACGTCACGATCCTTTATTGAGCCAGCAAAGCTTGCTGAAATTACCGCGTCAGGAGTAGAAAATTTCCCGCGTGTCTTGAGTTAATCTAATTATCTAAGAAAAGGAACTGGGAAAAGTAAAAAAATCTCAGTTCCTTGTTTAAAAAACGAACTTTAACAAAACTGCCGAAAGCGAAAGAAATACAAAGTGGTTTTTAATTCCCGTTTCATTACAATTTATATATGTAACATATATTATTGAATTTACTTTTGTTTTTCGGTGATAAAGGCTCATCAATAAGAAGCAAATTATTCTATGTAGTGTTGATTATTCAGACAGCTTGGACTAAAAAAAATTCCTTCCCTTAGTTTTGAAAAAAGTCTAGGGCTACAAGTAAAGCCATTACTAGTGAAAGAACCTTGCTTTTGAAGTAAATTACAAATTTTGCTTTATTTTTCAAGGATATTCAGTCGTAAAAGTAACAAAAATGTGATAAATTATTGTTGAAATCGGATTCAGCAGCCCACTATTGCAGATTTACTCACGGAAATCTTTGTTTATCTCATCAAAAGAGTTCCATGGCTTACGAACTCTGTTTATTATTAAACAGTTATGACAATCTCATTCCAAAATATTGTATCAGAGAAGATTTTAATCAGTACAATACAATATATACTCTAACTTAGACGTCATCAATGAAAATGGAGATCAATGATCGATTGATGTGGCTGAAATGACTTTTTAAGTCTAAGCCTCTCCACTTGTTTTTGAGAAACGTGATCCAATTTTTAGCGTTTAAACTTCCAATTAAAAGGGTGTTAGAAATCATGGATCACTGTCGATTTTATAAAATATTAACCATTAGAATACAGATAAATTGTTCGGTTTTAAACTAATATCTTCGATGTTTCAGGTATTCTGATTGAAGTCAGAATTAGATCGGTCGAAAATTAATTCTATACTGAATTTGAATTATTAAAAATGAATAAACCGCAATTATTCACTTCTAGAATATGATTTAATTTCATTGAATCGACGCCTTCAATGGGACCATATTTTTCGGGCTCAATGAAATGACGTTGTTAAATATCATAAATTGATACCGGTAACATAAAAAAGTTAATTAGCCAAAATAAGCAGTCGAATCCGCCGTCGGCATTGATCGAAATGCAATTTAGCCTAATTTGTGAGTCCTTTTGTAAAAATGCCATTATTTCCATGTTTTGATTATGATAACGATATTAAGCTAAATTTGTCTACTGCATTGGATCTACTATAATTCCTAGTTGCGTTGGTAATATAGCGTTTTAATTACATCTAAAACTAGTGACAAAAAATTCATAACTTTCGCTTCTAATTATCGACATCCATCCCAGGAATTTTCGTCTGCTGCTTGTATTATTCTGTACTTTTTTTTAAATGCGATATACGGTAATTAATGCGGTATTCTTGTACCTTCTGTATCTTTTTTTTAATGCGATAGTTTTGACGAATAATTAGGAAAAATGTGTTACATCCACGAAATCAGAAAATGAATATTTAGATACGAATGATGAAGATCTATCTCCTGTCAGGTGCTAGTGAATATATCACCTTTTCCTGAGAGATGAATGAGTTAGGATGGAAATAGATACTACTAAAATTAGCAAGAGGCAGTGTTATCTGCGGTCTTTCGTGAATAGGGTGTTAAACGAGCTCAATGAATCTGATGCACGTTATAGATTTTGGAGGTTTTTTCAATAAATGTACGCTATTAAGACGCTTTTATCGTTTTAAATTTCAGAGTATTTAATGCATTCTACGACGGGAAATTTCCTCAAAATTAGGTCATGATTTTTCCAACCAGGACAGCTAATGTTTTCCCATTAATTTTCCCTCGTGCAGTCAAAAATACTCGCTCAATATTTACAAAGCCACGAAAGCGAAGTGTAAACAAACCTTATAAAACTGCCGCTTAATCTGTTCTTCGACTGGAAAAGCCATCAAACTGCCAGGAGCTACAGAATGGAATAAGCGTGCGCGTAGCTCGACGATTCCAGGAGCATCTTTTGTCCGACACAGTGCAAACCGTGTGTCAAAGACGATGTCGCAGTTTGATGGATTGGGTTCATCAATCAGGGAGTCGGGAGTGCGTGGAGCGCGGGGCAGCGACGCAATCAACATCAGGGTTGAGGACAGCCCACGTGAAAGGGCCGGGGAGGAATATATCGGCTGGTGACGGAAGAAGAAAGAGGTTTGTATCTCAGTCGGTTGATGGATTGGGAGAACTTTGACTCGTGATCCCTAGTGAATGCGGAAGAAAATAATGATGATCGAATCCCGATGAGAAGGTCCGTGCCAGAGATGATTCGCGGCCGAAACCTACGGGGAAGTTAAGGAAGACGCTGTCTTTCATTTAAAAATTCGAACTGGATTCATAAAACGTGGAGCGAAAGGCTTGACTACCTTTAGAAGTCTGAACTGAGTCTGAGACGAAAATCTCATTCTAATGATGCCTGACGAGGAGCGCTTCTTACATTGAAATCTTTGCCATTAAAAGCGTGAATTCGGCATGAGCAAAATTTAAACACGATCACAGCTAGCGGATCGTTACAAAAAATGAGGAGTCTCAAGTTTACCAGTAAAATAAGTATCAGGTGATAAAGTTGTTGATAGAAACTCGTCTAACATAAAAATACACGGAAAAAATCTTGGTCATTTTTACTCTGGAGATAGTTGGCAGAGCCTAGAAAGGTTACAATGCGAAACTATGTGAAAGGTGTATTATCTCTGTGAGAACATCCAAGTACTTAAACTTGAGGCTCACGATTCTTCTGCAAAGGCTTTCGAAACATTTTCCAAGGATGACATTTGCTAAAGCGGATGTCACTATTTTACAAAGTTTGTCTTCCTTCTCATAAAACATTGAGTCACCTATCCCCAGACGTAGCCGAATTGGAAGTGCTGCTCTCGTGTTCATTTCTTCAACTTGTTATCTATATAGAGGCTTAGTTTTTGAAGAGTAACCGATTCATCTCTTGTCGGCATCCTGAAATTTCATAGTTCATGCATATCATTCCCGTTTATCTCCTACTAGCTTTTCCTCGGCATCCGCTTCCCTCAATCAATACCATTTTGTCAGATAAGAAATATTTACTGTTGAATTCCGTGCGGGTAATAGTTTAGTGTCGTTCACCCTGTCTGGCGGGCGTTATTGGGTTAGTGTTGAGTATACGGTGAGGTCACGAGTGTGCTGACATGAAACTAGAATGGCCGCCGATTCCGTAACATCATTTGAAATGCAAATTGAAAGTATTCTGAGTATCGATTCCTTTCTATTGCAACTATATATTTGCTTAAAGATTTAAGCACAGAATTAAAGCTTTTTTAAAAAATGTATATAATATTGCCTTTATCTTCTCCATGTTACTCGATGATAAAGACAGGTCAAAATTAGGAGGGAAAATAGAGAACGTTAGAAGAAACAGGAATTAATAATTAGATAGGAAAAGATTCATTCAGTAGAAATCTCTTAACTTATGTTTCCCAGGCACATTCTCATAAAATATTTCAATCTCAGTGCTTAAATGGTTGAGTGAATTAAATTTAGGTTTGCTATCTATCGGTCACGAAAGGGTGATATCATAGAAACATCTCCAATTAAATAAAACCACAACAAATGAAAGGGAAATCTCTTTTCTCTATCGAATTTTCGTTCTAAATTTGTCCTTGGAATACAGACAATACTAGAACGCAACTACTTGCTCAACAATAACACTCCACAATTAAAAAAAACGTTAACATTGAAGTTTGGTGTTATGGAATGGCATTGAAAAAATCAGAAGCATGAGCATTCGATTGTTACGATAAGTACTTAAAAAATGTAAATTTTTTCGAAACCAATTATTTAAGAATGGCTTATATTCGTCACGGAGAGCTTAAAAGCCGATTTTCTCAAAAACTAGGTCATTCTTACCACGGTCGTCGAAGTGGGCATCCCATAATATTTTACTCCACTCTGTAGCTACGAAAACCCGACAACATTCCCGACATCGATTCTTGGCTGCCTCTTTGGCTCCGCAATAGTTGTTCTATTTTGTAAAGCGAAGGCTGCCAACATTCATGCGGAGGAGAACACAGTGCGAAAGGAATTCATGTTTAATCGAGATATATTTTTCATATTTGTTAAGTCAGAAAAATATATCGCAGAATTTTCACTAATAACCACATGTAATGCTTCTAAATCGAAAATTGTTATCTTATTAAGGTTTTCATCCAAAGTTAAGATACGTTGTGTGAAAAGTGCACTGTTAAATTATACTCTATTATCCAGGAGCAGGTACGCTTTCAGCGACTTTTTTTTTGCACAAAAAGTAAATGAAACTTGCGCTGGAGCGAAGAAAAATATGTCTCTGGAGCCAGATAAGAACACGTAGGACTTAAATAAATCATGATTCTATTTCTGTTTGGAATCCGTAAAAGTAAAAAAGTTTTTGATCCAAGGTTTCGCATTAGAGGTCAAGAGGAGAATAAAAATAACATAAAGATCCGTATTTTATTTCTTTCCCTACGTTCGAACGCCACCTTCGGAAAGGACCTTCTCCTAACTCGCCGCGTCCGAATTATTTCTCCAGATCCAAAAGGAGATATCCTCTGACCGTTGGCCGTTCTTCACTAACAGAGCCCCATCCTCAACTCCATTAAAACTGCCTAAAGCCAGGAAAGCCTTCCTTGATTGGTAGTTTTTTATTCGGTATAACTTTAGGGGGAAAACTTCCATTTGCTACTTCCGTGCGGATGTTTTATGCGGCGATATTTCCTAAGAGGGAGAGGGCAAAAGAAAACTTTTCCTTTGCGTTAGGATCGGGGATCTTCTTATTTTTCCCTGTGGAAAACAGATTATTCTTTTTCCAATCGGTTTTTAGGGATTGAAATTTGAAATAAATAGTTCTTCGCTGTTCCAAGTTTAGGCACTAGGGTGATATATTCGGAACTCATATTCCTGGTTCCGTCCCAACTTCCTGCTTAGCTTTGGTGTTGGGAATTTTTCGAGAGAGATAGCTCCGCGTATTTCGAAAACGCATTAATTATTTGTTTGTGCATAAATACTTTTTGCACAAAAGGAAAATTTTTAATACATTATGTCGAAATACTTGTGCGTGTCAAATATTCTATGTCTTCATGGCAGCTTGATTTGCAGGCAATTATCTTCCAAGTCACATCGACAAATAAAGATGACGTATTATTTTATCGGCCTTAACGTTAGATTTTTTGAAAGAGGGACCAACCCGGGTCGAGCAATCCCAAGGCTTATGCAAAAGGTCCATTTGTTAAAGTCAAAATTTGGGACTAACTTAATATACCTTTCTTAGCTTCAGTATGAACAGAAAGTGACGAAAAATAGGACCTACCGTACGAAATAGGAGGCAAGATAGCCAGCACACGTTTTATTAGCATTGAATAAAGTGCTTGAAACAGGAAATCTAGAAATAAAACCAATGTGACCCTCCACGATAGTTAAGCTTTATATAGGTGAATGAGTAAATTGGTCACATGAAGTAAGGAAAGGTAATATCCTTGCACGTAGAAATCTTCCGCTTAAGACCCAAAGGGAAACGGAAGCAAAAAATATTGACATGAGTGGGACTCGAACCCTGGTCTTCCATTTTTAATGGTTCTCGGAATGGTTATTTAGTGGTTAGAATGCTTGCCTTTGAAAGTGGGAGACATGAGATTGAGTCCTAGCCATATCGATATCTTTCGCTTATGATCCTCCTTGGATAATAACTGGACTTTTTGTTTAGGTCTTAGAAATTTAGGTCAAGGTTCATATCTTCTTCATGTAATCTCTCTTAACGTAATGGAGGACAAAATGTTACATTTTTGCATCAGAATTACTAGTTATACCTCGGTAAATTGTGTACGCACATGTGTTGTTTCCTCTTCATTTTCAATTGATGCACATTAGGATTAACTTTTTTCGTAATCTCCTCTCTTGCATTGCGTTCCGAAACATGCACATTGGTCTATATGGATAGGCAATCACAGATTATATGTGGTTGAGATCGTGCCATCAGATAGTTATTGCAGTTTTAGTCACCCTTAATAATAACTTCCGTAGAATTCAGTCCTTGAAGAGCATGAGGTAAAAGGTATTTTTCATATATATGACCGCGGGACATCGAATTGTCAATATCATATAAAAAGTTTAATATCAACTGAACGAGGAAAGTTTGTTGCTGTTTCGATAGTTTCTTTCGGCCAAAGTATAATGATTTCGGTTCTCATTTAATTTCCATATCATTTGCTTTGAATAGCTTAGCCCGTTGTGGCCCGTTGGCAGTGCGTTGGTAGATTTCCGTTCCAATGTCAAAGCATATTAAAGCCGATATTCTGATATAACAGTTATCAAATTGCCTCCTGTCAAGGATGTAATTGTGTAGTTCATTTTATCATGCATATTTCTATCCTAGGTGAAAAACGCCACATGGGAAGGTCTCATTCACTCCTGCTTATATTTAAGTGGTTTAGAATGCAAAGTTGCATTACTTTTAAGCATTAAAATATTTTCAATAATTTATTTTAGATAAAGCATCGGAAAAAATAAAAATTGCAGGAAGTAGGAGATGAAAATCTTGAAAATCGTTCAAAGAATTCTCGAAAAATTAATTTAAATATAAAAATCCGTACAATCCGTGTAAAATTAACTCGAAATTAATCCATACTTCCGAGGAAAGGACTAAATCCTATCCATACCTACATCAGCATGGATCGGCCATCTTAAGGTAGACTTGTGTTTTTAGTACTCTCGATGTTACTTCATCTTCGATATGCTTCCCTTATTTTTTTGACATCTTTTTCCTCACCACCTTTTCCTTTTTCCATCCCCTTCCTCAACCAGCAGCCAACTTTTTTCAACTTTTCCACCTTCCTAGCCTCTTCTCATCTCCATCTTTTCCTGACGCCTTCACTTTAACCGTTGACCCTATACTGTCCCACCTAACTTCCTTACAAGATCTCCTTTTTCAAAATGTGTACATTGAATATCCACGTCTACGTCACTGTAACGTCAAGTGATTGTGTTAAGCTTATGGTATATTTATATGATTCTTATATAGTATTAAGGAGTGTTTGTGTTCTGTACTTTGAAATGCCATTATTTATTTACTGTTAATTAGTATATTGTTTAACAAACGTATTCTATCAGAGTTAGTTGAAATGTTTAGCAATTGATATCAATGAGCAAAACGATTACATGATAGAAAAAATTGTAGATATTTCAAGTTATATGGGATCTTTGTCCTAGGAAATTTTATTTATTCAACTATCAAATTCCTGCTTCATTCTATTTCTGCTATGCTTTACGGTATGTGATTTAAATCTTCAAAAAAAAAAATTGTTTGTTTGAAAAAAATTGTAGATAGATTTTCATGATACTTATTTTATTGTTAATTTTTTCATTAACATGGTGCCAGTGAATCGAATTTTAAATCATCCTTTTCTTTGATAGGCATAACATCATGAGATATAAAAGGTCCCGTATAGTTGCCACTGCGTAAGTTATACTCCATGATACATATGCGTGCAGTATCTGGGACCCTGGAAAAAGCGTAATCGTGTATCAGGATATTTACGGCGTACGTTAAGCAATGCTTCCTTAAATGTGTAACATACATCGTAGATACTTTAATCGGTAACTTCGACGTAGAATACATATCGTAACTTGTATCTTAGGCTAAACGTGTTAAAAAAATTAAGAGATATTGTGTTGAGAGAAGAGGTAGGCAGCTAGACAGTGCTATGTGTCCACCCTGGTAGATAACTGGGAGAAAAATCAAGGAAATAGATATTAAGACCGGTCCTTTGCATAATTGTATTCAGTATTTGTAGCATAATCGGTAGATATATGCAACGTTTCTCCTAAGCGGCCGTTTGCTTCTGTCAAGAACGTAAACTTTCTATTAGTTCTTGAAAAAATTAATATGATTTATACAACGATTAGCGGAAAATACATTCGATTTAACGCACGAATCGTCCAAGTAACAACAGTTGTAGTGCACGTTTTTTGTAAACATTAGATTACTTCGGAACGATTATCACGCAAATATATTTATTGAAGATTGAATAGTATGTATGTTTTCTAATGAATGTAATTAGTAAAGCATTTTCTGATATTCTCATTTCTGTATTAATATAATTTTTATTTACTCTGTAGTTTTTATTCACAATGTTGAATATTTAATAATATTATTTCCTAAATACTCAATTTCGCTGTGAAAATTTCAGTGAAAAACTTGTAATTCCAAAAAGTTTATTCAGCCATTGCAGTGCAACTGTAATATTCTACAAATTAGTCATATTATCATTCACTTTGTGTTTAAAATTAATTTCCCTGGGTCATGACTGGTGATAAATAAAAATCAAATTTTTTACCGAATCTGATGCAGCTCCCGATACTTTTCTAAACTTCAGATTCCCATACAATTTTAGAGTTAAATTCCTGCGAAGATTAACTCTACTAAATTGGAATTGATTATTTTTAGTTTTTGTTGGCTTGGGAAACAAATTCTCAATGAACAAAGTAGATTTATTTATAAAGCAATCAGCAAAATACGTAATGCAACAGATAATTAAATAGAGTAGTAATGTATGTACTTTGTAGTGAAACGCTTGATAAAATTGTAGCTAATAATTAGAACAATTTCTTTATTTAAATTATCTAGCTATCATATTTAAGTCTTGAAATTCAAAGCTAAAATTGATTTTATTCTATTTTTATAACCCATCATTTAAATATAGTTATTAAATTAACGTTTTATAATTATAAGTTAATGAATAAACTATGTTCAAAAGAAATAAAACAAAAGGAAATTGTAAATGAAGCAAAGTAGAATCAAATTTCATGGAAATTTCGAGCAATGTGCAGAAACTCATAGATTCAATTTTTTTAGACAAGAATAAGTTAAATAAATGTAGATTATATACCATATTTAGGCGTTATAGAGATCAATAAATGCAGTTACACTTAAAATGTATTCAATATAGTAAAATAAATAAATATTCAATATGAGTGAATTCGATATTTTAGCATTCTTTATTTTCAAATTCAAATACTCTTCTGGATAAGAAGTATGAAAAATCTTCGTTTGAAATGACGGAAAATGTATAGTACAGTTAAAAAATTGTACTGATTGGCTTAATAAAGTTTTTATCATGGTTTGAGAGTTAACAGATATTATTAACAGAAACGAATATTCTCATAAGTCACGTTCTTATTAAAAATTACGTAATATAGTGAGTTTCGGAACCGGATATATCGGAAATAACCGTGGTTCGTATAAACCCGACCATAAACGGTGGTCATTTACTTATTATAGCCAAAAATCATTAAACCATAGAGGTACGGATGGGATTCCGTTTCCGAAGTTTCATTGATCTCAATTATTAAACAATAAATTTCGCCGATGATCTTTCACGCGTACTGCTACGAGAGCATGCCTATTAAAATGTTGCCGGTTTTACGATAATACGAGTAATGATGGCCAGAATGGGGGTAATTTGGAAAGACCGCTCTTTCTAGGCACAGCTTTCCCTTAAGATAACGGCAGATAAAGTTCAGCGAGGTCCCGGCGTAATAAATAGATAATTAAAAATGAGGAATTAATATTTCCTTCCGCATTATGAGATATCTGCGTAATTATGAGGAAGTAGTTGGAACTGGAAAGAGAGAGTGTGTATCAGGAAGGAGTTCGGTGAGGGGAATGAGAGTAAAACAAGGCGATAAACGGACTCGTTCGACTGAAGATAATGGCAGTGGGAATGTGCCTCCGCACCTTACAACTCTCTTTCTCTCTCTGTGGGACTCGTGTGGGGACGTCTTATATCTCCCGAATCTTTAGTGGGGGCTGCGGGAAAGGGGCATCGTTAACCGCTGAGGTTTCATGGCTCACCAAATTCGCCTCTCTGGGAGAGGATCCTCGTCTCCAAATGGAGATGTATCGAGTTTTATGCGCTCAGATGTCAGACTTTGACGTCACAAGATCTGCATGAATATTCCAAGAGTGACAATGCCGAAAAAATCGTCTCATCAAGTTAAAGCTTATGGCTTGTAAATAATTAATGAACTCTTAAAAAGAAAATGGCGTAGGGCCATTAAGGGGGCCTGAGTGACAATTTGGCGGAATGACGCATCCGGTGTAGTTTTTGCCGCATTTATATTACGGGCGATGGTGCGCAGGTTAACGATGTGGAGAACTTTTTTTTTTTAATTGCAGTGCAGCATGAGCCAAGAGGCTGGTTTGTTTTAACTCTGACACTATCGCAATATGCTTTCACGTCTGAAAGGTTGGTTTTTCTATGTCATTCTCATAAGCATTTATTGAAAGTAGTTAATACAAGTGTTCTATATTCATGTCATGAGCTCATTGCTAATGCAAAGTCTAAGGAGAAAATGCATTTCTATTCGATAAACACATTCTATAAATGCACTCTCGATGCTCTATGTATAGTGGCATCTAAGGTTGCGTATGATAGTTTCCCCTTGTTTTTGTCTACGAGGAATGCATCCTTTCATAGAATGCAAGAGAGTTATTAGAACTGAGAGGACTAACTTTCTTGTTTTGTCTATGGGATCCCTGATTGCGTTCATGAGCTTTCCCTCACATACCCCTTCCACTTTCCTCTTCCGTTCTGCTCATTTTGGGGCATCCTTAAGAGCGTGACAAATTGGAGAGTAAAAATTGATTAGAGCATATGCATTACTTGTCGCAACTTGTAACTACTTACACTTATAAATTTGTGCTTGCTAACTTCACATACTAACATGCTAAGCGCTAAAATCAGAGTGAAATTTAGTAAGGTAGCAAGGAGTATTTTATGATAGAGAAACTAAGCATACTAGCCATAGAGAAAATGATAATTGCGAGTTGTTGGAATTTCAAGAAAATATTAGATAATTAATGTATCTAATAAGACAGAGTAACTATTTACCCAACCAAAATCACAATTTTTAGCTTCATCATTTGTGAGATCAAGTTAGCGGTACAACGTACAATTTTTTATTTATATGTACAACATAAAAACAAGACTTTTAACTGAGAGTAGAAAAGAAATACTTAGAAATTGGCTGAATGGTATCTTTAGAAAAGAGTACAGATGTTGATCAACATGTTAACTATACCGTTGAACACATGACAACATTTTCTTGGTAAGTTTTCCGTCTCCCTTAAGTTTTCTGTCTTTGCTCTGGTGAAAGTATTGCTTTCCCATCTACTTGATCGTGAAATAGCAGTTTGTTCTACTTGCGATATACCTAATCGAGCTATTAAGGAACACTTTTAATTGGTTGTAAATTTGATCCAGAAATTGTGTCATGCACATTTCTAGATTTAATTATCTTTCTTCGGATGAGGCTGATATTGCTAAGGGGAACATATTATGTGTTCAAAATCCTTTTAATTAAGAAGATTCCTTTCTTTATCTTCTTTGAAAGTAGTGTCTTTCAGTATTAGCTTTTTTCATTTAAAGTAATATAACATGTTTGTCCCACTGCTATCATCCATGTGAAAATAACCTTTAATACCTTTAAAATCACTTTCCATCAAATCATTTTCATGGAACATTTCAATAATTTATCACTTAGCATACATCCAGGAAATAATTTTATTCTCATTTTTTACGAAGGCGGAGGGAAGCTTCAAGTAATTGATTTTACCTTTCGCAATTTTTACCCATACCCGTCATAAATGACGTCCCTTGTAGCTATGAATGTATTCATAAAAGGGACGCATGATTTGCAATGGATTAAATTCCGAGCCTTCGTAAAGCAATAATCCCAAATTACATTTCTTCGGAAGAACACGGATTTAAGTCTCCAGCCCTTTCCAAAATATATTAAAAGCCCCGCTGGAACAAAAGGTGGAAGCAGAATAACGAATTCCGAAATGGAAGCAGTGAGAGGCTTGTCTTTATCACCTTTTCCGACTGTAATCAATTCGCTCTTAGTGGACGTCACTCAATCTCGTTGGCGGATAGGGAGAGGAAGGCAGATGTAACGGTCGACCTTAAGAAAGCGGAATGGGATAAGAAAACGAAGAAACGAGAAGAATCTCTTAAACCATCCGAAAGTAAAAGGAATTCCTGAAGAACTTGAAGTTCTGTGTGGATCAAGAAGATTACGAGAGCATCATAAAGAAGCTAAACAGTGAACGTTAAAGGCGCGAGAGCTTTCTTTTTGAAGGCAACTTGCAAGAAATACCACAGCATATGACTTTAATCTTTTTAAGTTTTGGCTACATGAAATTATTATACACTATTCTCTGACGTGATCAATTTTGGTTAAGCTTCGTTAAAAATTGCAGACAATGATGGTGCAAGGCATTAATGCTATAATTACGGAATAGGTGTGATAGAAGCCACCGAATCCTCTACATCGAAAAACTAAGGCGGAGAAAAAATTACATACATAAATAATACCTAGCTAAATATATGTTTTTCAAAGGAAAAGTTTATTTAAAGTTGAAGAGTACGATACTGATTGTCAATAGGATGTGAAATAATATCGATGGAACATTTCATTTAGTATGAAAGAAAGATGGAAAAAGTAATTTTATGAAATATTATGGGCATTAATGACATTAGATAGAGAAGAATGCACCTGTTGGGGTTGAATTGTAGGCCGTTATGAAAGGAATTATTTTTAGCTAAGAGAAGGAGCTAATGCTATCAATAATATGCGGAATAGTTACTCGAAGATGGAAGAAATTAAAATAGAGTATATATGGGAAATAAAAACATCAACTATAATGTGGAAGAACAAGGATTAAAATAAGGATACAATGGAAAATTGCCCCTGCGAGTTTTACAGACACTTTAGTAATTTAAATATGGTACGTTAATTCAAGAATTTATATTTTGACATGAACCAAAAATGAAGAAAATTTTCCGCAGTGATTTTTATTTAAGAGATATTTAAGTTAATTTGATATTTCTTCAAATAGTGCAAGAAATATGTTATAACTAAATTATTCATAGTTTTGTCTTCTCAAATTTAATTTTCCAGAAAGCTTCAAATTAAATTATCTCAATAAGCAAAATTATCTATTTGGATATTTAAAAAAATACAGCTTTCCAGTTATCCCTAGAAGGGACTGATAATGGACCCTGCAAACATGCATTACCGAGCTGCCGTAAAATTGAAAAAGAAATCGTAGAGCCTACATTTTTTATTTTTCTAGCGATGTCGGTAATGGTTCCGTCATGTTAAAAATATGCTCTTAACGTCGAAAGGTAGAAAAACTTCAGTTAACGTACCTCAAATTCCCTTGTCCGTGTGTTCGATTTGAGGCGATTCAATTCATGAACCCGGAATTTGATTCCAGTTAATGAGTTAAGCATTGAAAATTATCGGTAGTTGACGTTTTTGAAAAACATATTGGAATTATTGGAAAATAAAAATGTGGAATTGATGTAAAGTCAATTTTGGATTTTCATTTTCTTATTTTAGAAATAAAGACAACATGAGCGCAAGTTGATTTCAGTAATTAGCTTATCCATTCGAAAGACACCTTTTGAGATCAGTCCTACTTCGGAAACACCGTAAAATCGCTCTGATACCTCACAAAATTCTTCACTCGTAAACATGGGAGGGAAGCACTCTCTCCGAAACGATCGCGATATGGAGATGGGAAGAGTGCAGGGAAATGGCAAAAATGCAGGCGAAAAAAGAGGGATGCGGAAGAAGAGTACAATCCAGCTCCGTGTGTGAAATGGGGTTTGCTGGCGGCGGTATGTCCTTGGGCGGGCGAGGGAATCTGAAAAGTATGTGCAAACGAGTGTAGCCGAGGGTTCAATCGTCCTCACTCACACCCCTTTGCGGCTCACCGCTCGTGGATCATTTACACCTGCTGATTCGATTATTTCTTTTTCCACTCCTTTTTTTCCATCGCGCCAGAAAGCTTTTTTTCATTCACGCTTCAGGGCAAAATATAAAATCCCTCCAAGCCCCGGGGAATTTTTCCATTTGGTACGCCGCTTTTATATATCATATTCACATCTATTCGTCCATGCATCCTTTGCAGTGCTTAAAATATCTTTTTCGAAATCATACACTCTTTGCGGAATTCGCCGTTGCTTCACATCTCATCCTAGAATGATTATTTGCGTGCATATCTCCAACACTCACTGATAGTTTTCGGTGATAATTTGGTTCTTTATGTCATTTCCTCAAAGCGAGTTACTATGGCCTTACTTTGGAAATTTGAAGTTTTTTACTTCGACTAGATTTTGCTTTTTTCGGAGTCCATTTCCGCTACTTTTTTCCGTGTGCAGGTCAAGATGTCATCCGAAGCTTCAGAGAAAAAGTTCGGTTTGATTAGCGAGGAATGAAAAAGGAGGGGACTTCAACCAGGGCATACAGAGAAATGGGTATCTGGCGTTGAAAAAGTCTGACTTTGAGCTTGCATGTGAATTTTTCATTACGCGAGTCGTAAGGTACCACTGAGGAATTATTTTCTCTTAATGTGATCCAAATTCCTAGTTTTCATGAATTTTCCAATAAAGGAGTTTAAATATTAGGTCTGGGAGTGATTATTTCAATGAAGTTTACGTATTTGATAGAAATGAGGTTTTTCTCAAGAATTTTAGAATTTAATCTAATATTATAATCAGTTGAAAGATTGATTTCCATGTTTCCTAAAATTGCTTCATAAAATTATATTGCTCTAATGCTCATTCAATGTATGGCTTGCATGTAAATATTACCAATATATACGAAAACGTCTATCTTTCAAAGTCTTGCTCGAAAAATAAAGAGAAGGTAGTTCCACCTTCCTGATAAGCGTTATAAATCATCCTTTGGAGGGATGAATTGATTGGTATGACTGTTTATTGGCAAGGTTATGTCCCAGTGGGGTGCTTTCAAGCCTGACCTCATATATCGATGTGATACAGCGAAACGTGCTTGTTTTGAGGAAAGACATTTCCCGAAGCTGAAGGTGCACTTGGAGGTCATGTTACAGGAAAAACGTCCACCGACGCTAAAAATACTAATGCCTGACAAGCCTAAATCAACCTAAATTAATTACTGCTTTGAATGAAGATCTTGCAAGTATTTATTGGAGATATTGTTTATTTACCAATATCTTTGAGTTCGACTATTCTTATATGGTAAGAATGGATTTTCAGATGGAAGCTAACTTTACGTTAATACGCGTTGGAATAAGATTTGCGGTGCACTGTTGCAAATTGCAAATTATAAGGAAAAAGGGTGACAAATATGAAGAATTATACAGCGATAAGACCAATTGGAAATATAATTCTTTATCATTGATTCGAACTAACGGGAAATTCATATCTCGTATTGTCATTAGTTATATGAATTTATCGCTTTCCAATATATTCAGATTTAAGTTCGAGCTCTTACCTAATTATAATTTATACCAATGAGCAAGATATTATAAAAACAATTTATGCTTCTGCCCTTCTTTTAATAACCCTGATATTGATGTATAATCAGTAATGTTAGTCCTAAAACTATAACTATGAATATATCACGTCTAAACCATACATACATAGATATAAACGCATTCTCAAGAGGTTGTAGAGTGAAAAAACTTCCATTTCTTTTTCCTTTGATTACTACGGTTTTTGATAATGTGCACGGAAATTTATGCATTTCTCATTTTTTAACTCGGCTTTTCTTTGAAACCAGTAGTTAATTTATTATTTTTCCTGTGGTAATGATAATGAAATCATTTCTCAATATAGTATCTTGTGTTTCTACGAAGTTAGAGCTAGCTCAGCATGTATTGTGTAACCAAAATTAAGATATGTATCGCAATGGAAGAATTCAGGCAATGAAAGGATAGACTGTGGTCCCGGTTGGTAAATGTCCGCATTATTTATGCGACGTTGGACGTATAGGTCATTCGTGCCTATGTCTGTTAAATTAATCATTCCTCTTTTTCGCTTTTTATACATCGGAAGCACCTCGTACCTTCCCCTCCCATCTCACACACCAGTCTCATTTAAGCACCGAGAGATAAACACATCCCGTAACGTCCATTTTGACCAACTTTGTCGTTACTGACGAGTAGATCCCAGAGGCTAAAACGTGATGACTGGGGACATAACGAAATTCAGCGGGAGGAGAGAGCATGGCTGACTGGGCGGGAGTCCCTTTCGAGAGGCACCCGGAGGGACCAAGCCATAGAGGAGGTTCTGCAAAAAGAATTTTGTTTTATTTCACAGTCCTAGCGCGGCGTGGAGTGGGAGACACATCCTGGTTCAGTAACTGTGTCTGCCAAAGCGTCATGAAACGGTCCGAGGGTCGGCAAATTCGATAAGGAAATTTTGAGCTGCGGCCATCCCTCTGACCTCTAGGATATTCCCTTCTCTCTCTCTGCCGAAAATGAATGATTTGTTTCGTGTTACTTGTCGGGTTAATTGAACTATTGCTCCGATTTCGGGAGGAATTTAATGCATTTTTAACTGATTGAAGGCGAAGATTTTCGCTCAGTTTCCCCTCCTGTGTAATTTGACGAATTGCGCTATGTATGTGCAGGATGAAATTAAATAATTGTGCCATGCGTCAAATGTAAAGGGTGCGATCCCCTGCTAGGATGGAGGATTGATTCTTAGGGATTGACGTGAAGTTATTTTGTTCTTGATTTATTACGTGGTGTTATTTATTATTACTGATTATTAAGTGGTAACTTTGTTAATGAAAATGAATAAATATGGATTCAAAAGCTATGACTTAAATTTAGGCTAATAAAATAGTCTCAATTAGTCATATAGGTAAATAAGTATTCCGAGGGACTAGAAATTATTTATTTTCAAAGTTGAAGGAAAATTCCTCTAGCGTGAATATTTGGAGGTTTATCACATATTTTAACAGCAAACGATAACATTCGTAATATGTATTTTTCGTTTTACCACGTTTGCGAGCAATGCAAGATAGCAGTGTTTTATAAACAATACCTCTCATTAGGAATATATTAAAGTTGTATCTTGAAAATGGCGACTCGATGGAAATTACAAAAGTGCATATTTTGCTACTCGTTCGACATCATGTACGTGAAAATAAATTTGAGACATTGAAAATGTAGCTTTTTCATTGTTTAACTTCACAACAAAAACAAAATCATTGGTACATACCGTACACATTAAAATTTGCTATCTTGGAATAATGGTATTTTTTAGACTCCATTTCTAAAATGAATTATGGATAAAATATCACTAAAGGTAATCCGTGAGAATGGAGAATGTATACGCCAGCCACAAAACCAACAAAAAGCAAGGAATTCAAAAGAGAAAATATAATGGCTGCGCTAAAACTTCAAGCATACGGCTACTGCTTACGTATTTGAAAGAAAGTAGAGTTAAAATTCACATTTAATGAAATACAAAATTACGTTCAATTAGCAGGCAGCTGCCGAAAGTTGAGGGTTTTCAATCAAGTTTTAAAGTTTTTCGGTTCTGAGAGATAACTTCCGTGTTCGGAAATTACCATAGAAATGAGAAAGCATTCAAGATCGATTAAAGTTTCTTGTTTTTGAGTTTGAAAAGAGTTTAACTCATAAGTTCGCTGGGAGCTTAAAACAAGTCTTTCTAACCAAAAGCCGCAAAAAGGAGCTTCGTTGAATAATATGTCAGAATAAGATCAATTAATCTACTTCCCTGAATCAATTCCGATTTTGAGGTTTAAACCTTCAAACTTCTTACTCTTTGCTGTCCTGTTCTACTTTCCGGAAATTTTCAATCCCTTGACATACTCCGGCCTCCTCCTTTTTGCTGGTGGTAGCTTACAGCAAAAATGCTAAATAATGTCGTTTACTGCCTCAACGTTAAAAATATAAAAAACCGAAGTAGAGGAATATTTGATTTGGTTATGGAAAATTTTGATGCAACGCATTTTCGCCATCAATCATTCATTCCTCGTTACTAAGGAAAATATACCCAGCTTCAGAAGAAATAGCTGAAGAAATGTATTGAATTCTTTCCATTGGTGGAAGAAATCTTCCATGGTGTCCTTAACCCATGCTGTCTGAAAAGTTCTTTCGGTAATTCATCATTTTCTTCTGCGTACAGAGGAAAGTGGCAAGGTTTTTTTGGGTGAATACGGAAAGCATCACAGACACGAACAAAGAGTTGGAGAGAGAAGACTTAGGTTTCAGGCGTAAAGAAAATAGACTGGTTTATAGAAAAAATATACATTAATATATAACTAAACTGTATATAATAGGAATATTGTCGATAGAAAATTGAAATTTAGGCTAAAAGACGCAGACTATTCAGGGATCATAAATAGAAATGATCATGATATAAATTTACTACTCTTAAACTGAAAAGGAAAGTTTGTAAATATTGAAATATTATCTTAAAAAATTCCTCTCTCAATCATGAGATGACAAAATAGAGCAATTTGCCGGAAGTTTTCTGACATTTTGCATCTTTCTGCAATGCATGTTTACAGATACTTAAAATAATTGAATTGGAAAAACGATTTATCACTTTAACATTATTTATTACCAGGCAGGATTTCACCCTCAAAATACTATAGTAGTAGTAGAAAGAATAAAATATATAGCTACTCATGTGCAGAATGACATAATTCTGAGGTTGTATGGACATCTTACTTGCAATTTATTTTAATGAAACCTTAGAAGAATTAGTTTGCTATTAAGTGAACTAACCAAGGCTATAAGTTATAGTATATGAATATACGTGGCTACACTGAAAACAACGACACATTTATTACCGCATCAATTGAAACAGTCCTAATTTATATGAGCTAATCTATAAATAAATAAATGCCCAAGTGGGCAACGCGTTCGACTTCAGTGAAAGCAGTCCCTGGTTCGATTCCGGATGGGGTCCTACGTGCGAGATAACCTCAGCTGTCGAATCACTTTTAACAAAACTACTACTACTCTAAGTTAAATATGTTGTACGAACAATGAAATCGATTGTCCATCACAAACAATATTCATATGTAAAAATGATGCCAACAGTGTGAAAGAACAACGTGGAATCACACCAATACAGAACTCCAAACCTTTATTTGCGGTTTGGAGTTCCGTATTGGTGATTCAACGTTGTTCTTTCACACTGTTGGCATCATTTTTACTTTTGACACCGCAGACTCGCTCACAAATTTTATCTAACATTCATACGACTTAATTAAAAGTGAAATTTGATGAAATGGTAATAAAAACATGGAGAAGTCTCGTGGACAACTTACGGTATCGAACCATATTTATGAATTGAGATTTGAAGTAACTGATTCATTTGGGAGACCTAGGGGACGGAGAATTTACTTTCTTTCTGATATAAGTTAACGCTAATAAATATGGAACCTATAAATTCTAAACTATGAAAAGTTTTCATACTACACGAATCCGATTCCTTGTTCATCAATGTCCAATTTAAAGTAATCGATTTTTCTTCCTAATGAGGTAATTTAATTTTCAATTTGTTTTAAATCTCACTGTTAGAGTATTAAGCTTCAATGTAAAGGGGGCCTATGAGGTTATTCCATGTAGTTGAGCAACCGCTACGTCCTTATTTATCCCAAATAGCAATAAAAGGGAAGGTGAAAGCCAAAATAATGAAGCGAAGGAAATGGGTCATCTTTGTAGGAAGTCAATCTCTCACTATCCATAATGCGTATTCATTCACAATTTCGACGATATTGTAATATTTTGAACACACCTGTTTTCAGGTGAAAACTGTTGGTTCACCTCTGAGGATGGCAGCTTAGCTGCCGAAATACGTATTAGGTTTTTATACTGGGACGGAGTTCGTGCTCCACTTGTTTTTACGGCTTTTAGGAGTTTTTAACGTGTCATTAGTACACGTTTTACACCGTTGTGGCTGAGGTATGAGCTGTGCTATTGTTATCATAATCGTTATTATTACTAAATATTAAATTATTAAATATCAGGCAATATATTTGAACACGTGTGAAATACCATAATGAAGTTTGTAACATACGATGGTGCCACTTAATTACAATATTTATTCTTCAATTCCATTTATTTGCTAATTCATTTCATTTGAGGTGGTTGTGGTCGGAAAAAATCATAAAGTTGTGTTTCCTACTCTCAGAGAAAGGAAATTTTGTGGATAAAGTCGAGAAAAGAACGGAAGAAAGTGGGCAAACCCCACAAAAATATGTTATCGACCTCACGAGACAAACAAACAGTATACTTTAGGATATTGGAGTTGGAATTGAATACTTTTTCTTCTGAATGGTCCTTGAACATATTTGCCGTGTCCAAGGGGAAATGGTCATCTCGTAACATAACCTTCTTTTCATTTATGATGATAGAAAGGAAATATTACAACGCTAAGCAAATATTTAATAAAGGTACGCAGCCCACGTTCTTCCATTTAAGCCAAACTGTCAACACTTTCACTTTCATTAAATACAAAACCCATGGCTTTATTAGTCATAAAAACAAAAAATGTCGGCAGTCCACATGTTTGTCAAAATTATCAAATTTGAATAAATAAAGACCGCTAAGAGTTTAAGAACATTTTCTGGTTTACTTCCAATTTTCTTTCTTATTGGTGTTTACATAAACATTGGGCCAGTTACAAATACTTCTGTCGATAACCTTTAACCAATTTTATTATTGGCAATCGGATGAAAAATCTTGGAAATTCTTTCAAAATCGCTGTAATGATATAAAC
>KZ308174.1:1715329-1748386 GCA_000376725.2 Ladona fulva
ATCTTTTATCATTGTTTGCTATATCTGTGAATTTATAATATTGTTGTCTTATTGAATTTTCTTTATAAAAATTGTAATTATTAGAATAATTTTCTAAATAAACTTCTACTACTACTACTACTAGGAATGAAACTGAAACGATATTTGTGCTTTTTGTTGAATCAGAGGGAAAACTTAAAGAGAAAATATTGCGGTTCGATATCCCGGTTACGAACTTCTTTTAATTGGTTATTCCTAAGGATTTCACGAGATTAGCAAACGGCTCGGAATGTATGCAACGGAACGTTTGTGTAACTTTGGAGATAAGAAAACATTACTAACTGGACATCCAAAACGGTTTCCTCGAATAACAACTGATTTTATGCGAAACGGCTCCGATGAGTCAAGGAAAATGGGGTTGAATGGGGAAAGGCTGAAGTTGGAGAGGAGAATAAGTTACACAGAGATCATGGGCGGACTTAAAAATGGACCAAACGAGAGGTTGCGGATGAGAGCTGCGTGGGAAGATTTGTAGGAGTTGGATGCTGGGCTCCGAGAGCATAGGAAAAGGTCGAGATTGATGGTCCGATTGTGGCGCCATCTCTTTAATAAATCCCGAACCCACAATCCTAACGCGCATGCGCAGCGGGAGCGGAATCCTCTTCAATTGGGTTAAGCTTAAAAGTTTTGCCATTTAAGGACGTCAGTTATATCATTTTAACAAAATATGAACCAACGAAATAGAGACCGCATACTTGTAATACGCAGTGAACCATCATTTCTATCTTTTCAACGTCATTCATAGCGGAGGTCTTTGAACATCATTTAATCAATATCATACAGGAAAGGCTGAAATGGAGCAAAATGTCGTCATGACTAGTGATGACCAAGATTCCTTGTTTGTTTATTCATATATCTCCTCGCATAGATGTTGTATCCTATACTGGTGTAGATTTGCCAAAAAATTATATTTTTTCTCATTTTTTCATGAAATCCTTGAAATCGCTATATTAATATAGAAAAAATGAAATTTGTCGGCTCACTCGATAGTAGACGTTCTTTTTCCGTTGTTTAATTTGCGTAGTTTAATTTAACTGAAAAGTTTTCGAAGGAGAATGCACAATCAGAATATCTGAGGGGATTGTCCGAGGTTGTGATGAATTCTAAGATATATCTCTCAGATTGAAATCACTGGTAAATCCAATTGTTTTATAGAGTATTTAAGGGAGGTCGATGAAAAAGTCTGCGAAATCAGAGTACGTTGCTGAATTATGACGTAATCCAATTTTGTGAATATAATATAGATGCCGACTTTGATTTTACTTGGTCCAGTTACAACATACTGAATGAATTTTGGTTAAAGAACAAAGTGATTGTTGTAATATCAAATAGGATCTGCAACTTTCTAAATAGACATGTAAGACCGACAGTCTGGTACCGATATTAATTGCCCATATTTCTGGGAAACATACATGTATGCAGATTTAATAGGAAAGGGATAAGGACGGAATTGCACGAAAAGCTGTGAGGATGGAACTAGTGATACGGTAATCTGGCTAACTTTTAGTTAATGTTGTTTGACTTTAATTGTTCCTTAAACCTTTATGAATCTTTCGATAAGGTTCTTAGAAAACTTTAATTAACTTGCTAGTGTATATTTTTGATATTGGTAGAACTTTTGGACATTTTTTACAAAAATATTTTTCTATGAATTCTTGGGACGCTTCATCGTAGTATATCCCCCTAATTTATACGTTTTCACATTAATCCCCCTAGTTGTTCACCTTTCTTTATAAATCGCCTCTAGTAGTCTTCCCTGCTAGGTTTTGCAGGGTTGTCACTAATATAAATTATGTCTGCTACTAAGCAGGTTTCATAAATCATATTGCGGAAAACTGTAAACGGCCATCGATTTGCCGACCGCTTGAACCACAAGCAGCAATCGCTCCCGTAGCTGACCAATTTCTATTTTAATTCCAATAAACTGACAAGAAAAACTGTAACATTTTAGTTTTGATTCGCAATTTCAAGTACAGGAACATAATATGACTGAGTTGTGAAGAATGCTTAATATTCCATCAAAAACATTGTTACAGAAGTAAATCTTCTTCAAGTTGGAAGCATTATCTAAAGTAGAAGAAAAATATACGGGAAGCATCCTTGGTCCGCAAAGATAATAATTTTTGCTTCAACAGTTTCGAATGAAAAACTAATACAGATGCTCAGTTTAGAAAATGGCCATTTCATAAAATATTAATCAAATTGAGAACGATGTGGAAGAGTGAAGTGTGTAATTTTCAATAAGTGTTGTAATTCTGGTGCATTTGTGGTGTTATAATTATTATTGAATTGACTTAATTTAATACAGGAACATAATATGACTGATCTGTGAAGAATGCTTATTATTCCATCAAACATATTGTTACAAAAGTATCACTTCTTCATGTTGGAAGCATTATTTAAATTAGAAGAAAAATATACGTTAATGATTAATAGTTGTGCTTCAAATGTGATTATATTATAATGGTTAAACTTGTAAAATTTTGTTTTTGACGTGTCCTATATATACTTATGTATGTCTTTGGATAGATGCATTTATTATAATTAATATTATTGCTTCAAGAAGAGTGAAGGAACTGAGGCAGTTTGCGACCAGGAAAAAGGCAACGACGAGGTTAAGGAAAAGAAAGTAGAAATCAGCAGAAAATCAGTTTCCAATAACATGCCATAACCATTACTTCGGCGCTACAATCGAAATAGCTGATGTGGTACTACGGCTTAGGTCTCAGTGATCTTCCCTGCTCTTAGGAGGCCTTGGAGAAAGAGAGTAAAGCTGCGCTGTCTTGATGGACAAGAGGAGAAAGGGTTATTTTCCAGGAGCAAAGAATGACAGAAGAGAAAGTTGATGAAAAGGAGCCAGAGGATGGGTGGCCGAAGAGACGGATGGTCATGAAGGTGAGAGGAGAACGGCGAAGTTGAAGAATCGGAAGGTGGGATCGCGGTATTTGTTTGTAGAATAGAATAGAGAATGGCATCGTGTGAATGGACTCCTGTCCGGCGATAGTAATGGCTTTGGAGGGAGAGGAGATTTATCATAGAGAGCGGTTATTGGTAATTCCGATAAAAAGCAATGGGCATAAATCACCAGCGCCTTTCTCGCGGTCTAGTGTCCTATAGAATGAAGATCGCGCGGTGAGTCATAAGAGAAATATTGATGTTCATTGTGAAATAAACGGGAAAGTATATACGTAAACCTAAACTCAAAATTTCTCGTTGATCATTATCGAGATGGGGACTATGTGCAGTCGTCCTTTTCAGTCTTCTCATTATTATTATTGTTATTGGCATAGGGTCGGCCTGAGCAACATACGGCCCGCGGGTCAACGTGCGGTCCGAAATGTGTTTGTAAGTCCTACGAGTCTTATAGGTCTCGTACTTATTCAGAAATATTTGTACTTATTTCAAAGTCTGTAACGAGAGGAGGATAAAAGTCTTAACAAGAGACATTTTAAAAATATCGGCCTCGAATTCAATTCGTAATTACAGGAAGCTTGACACCGAAGAAAATATTAATGACATTTACTTCCCAAAATTCTTCACTGGCAGGTCCCGGAAGCATTTTCCTATAAGTTGTTCAGGCCTGGCGTAGCTAGCTTAGCGACGTAGAGGCCCGGGTTCGAGTTCTGGTTGTTTGTATCTAAAGGATTAATTGTAAGATGTAAATATGTGATATTTGTTAGTATTATCTACTCTCACTTCAATTTTTATTGAGTTAAGGAAGTAAAGGAGTTTTCTTTTTTTAATAGAAGAAGGCAGTATTTAAAAAAAATATGTCGAGAGCGAATTTTGCACTGAATTAGGATTTAGATTAGTTTATTTTTAACTATATACTTAAGCTCAAATTTTTTTAAATGCTTACTCTCATATAGAGATTGAAAGATCTCCATAATGCGGAAATTAAAAAAAAGCATCCAATTACACACAACCTTTTTTTCTCAATTTACATTAGGTTATAATAGAAGTAATGTTCCCAAACTGTAGCTAATTCCTCATAATACAAGTACTTTGACGAAAGAACTTTGGAATGCTATCTCGAGTTATTTTTGTGGATTTTAAAACCTTCAAATGGAGAATATCATTTAATTTTAACTCGTTATTTTTCGCAAAAGAATTTCCCAACTCAATTTTATGTGAATGGTATTTTAGTAAAAGGAAGAGATTCTGATATTTGATTGTAATATACCTCTTGGCAATTTCAATCTTATCGAATTACTAATTACTTGAGGATTGTTCTAAGTATTTTAGATTTCATAATCTTAAGAGTCTTTAGCTATCCTTCAAGTCATAGATGTCGGGAAATATTAACCTCCAGTTTTAATGGAAATTTCGATACATTTAATGATCACTTCCGTTCTTATTGATCTTCTGATTTTCTGGGAGAAAGCAACAATTCATTCTAAAGAAAAGATACTTTTTCGCGAAGATCGAATTACTAATTCTACTCTCTTTATTTGAGAAGATATCGTAACTTGATCTCATGAGCATATACTCCTACGCTGCCCTCCACTGCCCTCCTTATGCGTACCTGCCCTGAACTCAAGTTTAAGAGTTCTGTCTTTGACCAATAATAATCGTTGATCTCTTACTGCTGTAACAATTTGTCTCCGTACTCCCTTTCGCTTCTTCCATTGACTTTGTAGTTTGTTTTATCGCCCACTTGCTTTATCACCCTTCCTCCTCTCCTTCAGTCACATCCTGTTAGTCCTTCCTTTTACCTCTTTGCCTTTCACCATGGCTTCCTATTTATTCATGAACAAAGAAAAGCGATACAGTACTTGAATAAAATAAAAGGTTTGGACAGCAGAACGCCAATAGGGTTCCACGTAAACAAAAACACGTATGGGATGTGTGTCCACACATACCGCAAAGTGACCATAGTACAAGCATGATTTCATTAAATAACTACATGTGAAAAGATAAAGTTATGAAGGAATAATTCCATTTCATGATGCTTATCCGTTGAAAATGTTGTGTTGCGCTGTGCACTTTCCATCAATACTAATAAAACTAAGGCTGCAGCATCTTATTTTGCGATCGCATTTTTACATGTATGTTATCTAAAGTATCGTAAGCATGAATAAATGAACTCAGATTATTCTTGAAAGATATTTTATAGTTAGATAATTGTTTTATATAATTCTAAACATAAGACTGTGCTATTTAAGGCCTTGAATATAGCCAATCATTTTGAAGATATGAGGAAAAGATAAAATATATTTCTCCTGAAAGAAATGAAAGGTTGGAACACCGCCGTTAATGAATTAGAGGTTTAAAAACACTCCGTAAGCCGTATTTTGGCAAGCGGAACTCATGCTAAGAGACAAACGGGAAGCTCCGGGTTACCGAAGTTCCAATGATCATTTCAGAGACAAAGCCTCTATCGTCAGGGGGTTTCAACGATGGAGGTTTCGTCTCTGAAATGATCATTGGGACTTCCCAGAAATCGGTGATCCTGATCTTCCCGTTTGTCTCTGAGCGCGAGTTCCGCTTGCCGAAATACGGCTTACGGAGTGTTTTTAAACCTTTTTAAACCTCCAATGTATCCTATTATGTATGTGCAAGATTTCTATCTACATGCAAGTTCATCTTGATGAAAGATGCCAAGGTAAAGTCACCCTAGTAACTCGTCTGAGGTAACCAGGTAGCTGATTACTGGACCATCGTAGACTTGAATAAATTTCAACCTTAATGATGCACCTAACTTTGATATTTCCTGAAAAAACGAGATTTTAGCATGTTATTTTATATAAAAGAAGATAAGACATATTTAATGATATCTAATTAATTGTGATTAACGTCAAATCAAATTTTAGCATTTCTTCTTTAGAAAACATTGTGTAATGATATAAAAGACAGCAAGTGAGGCAGTATTACATCTTGAGCTCCTCCATTTTTATCCTTTTAATTTTCAGTACCTACCAGCATAGAATAGCCACGTAAATGTCGAAATTAAATTTTGTGGAATATGTCGAAGTCTTAATTATTGCAATTAACTAATTGCCCTATGTAAACTTAATTAGTTTATCTCTTCTTCATTTGGTCTTGATTCCATTAAAACTTCATCCTTGTAATGAAAAGGAGTTTTGGAATTTCTGCTGATTATCGGAATTTTCTCGTATTCATTAGATTATTTATTTTAAAGCTTTGCCCGACTCCATTATTCCTTCCAGCAATTCCGTTCTGTCAACCCATTTTCTAAAACAAGGTTCATTCAGAATGTCGCAGAACCTCTTGTCTTCCCTGGAAATGAAAAGCAGGCATTTCATTGTCTCTGATTCCTCGCGCAGTTCGAAATTAAAAAAGGATCTCAGCCTTCTCATGAAATGAGCTTTAAAGTAACTTAATGAATTTTTGGATGCTCTCAAATCCGCTTATTTCTTCTTAAGGTGAAAAAGATTGAACCGTTTCCAATATCTTTCAACGCCAAGCATCAATTTTAAGATGAAACGAAGACCGCATTAAATTTAAGCGCTGAATATGGAAGTATGTCTGATTTTTCCTAACATGAAAGTCACATCGGTCAGTTAAAATCTGATAAATTGTTCTTAACCATTTCGGAACATTTGTTGTTAATAAGTCGTATATGTTAACTAAAATGGAAAATTATTTGTTAATTATATCTTTCCTTTAAACCGTCAGAGGAATATACTCTTTTAACATCTAGAATTTCTTGCTTGCTACTAACAGATTATATTTTGGAATATAAAGAATTACCTCCAGTATTTAATGTCCAGATATTCTGATAGTAAGTGTTTTGGTTTTCCATCACATCGAGTAATATTATTATTTCATCTCTGTTCAAAGTAAATGGTGATGTTTGATTGCTTTCTAATTTTTCCTAACCTTCTGTTTCTACTGTAACAAATTGCGATACTTTGGTTTCGTTTCATTTCGGCAGAAAAGACTCCAGAAAAGAATTGTAACCAATATCTTCCTTGCGAAGTGATCAAGCCACATCGTCATCGTCTGCTTTTATTTCTTTTTGAAAGCTTCTTTTGATATCTCCCTTTGTTCTTCCTTCTTCAGCGCAATTTCATTTCGATTAATAACGCTCCCCAATGGCAACCACACTCGAGTATTTCACAATTTCTTAATCTATTATTGGGCTTATTCGTGCTTCAGAAAATACTCCAGAAAATCTGGCATGGTTTATTTTATATTTTTATAGCACTTTTAAGACAAGACTTGAAAGATTTATAAAGAAATGTATGGAGAAACAAATTAATTTTTAAATATGTTTCGCATAGGAATATATGATATCATACTAATGCAGAGATATATGTAAGTATGAACTTGTTATTCTAATACCATTATTTACATTTTTATTTACAATATCAAACGCTGAATTTATCTTGATTTTAGTAATGAGTACACTTATGATGTGAGGTCACTCAGGAAATCTTTTCCTCTTCGCTTTACGACTTTTTGTTTAAATATCCGCGGTTTCGAGAGAAATATATTTTGCTGCTAATTCAGTCTTTTATTTTCAAACGTGAGTTCTTATTTTAAGTACCTATAGCGCATAGTGATCATTCTCAAACCATCTTTTTCATATAATGTCAAAATAGAGAGCGCTGGAGTGGATCTTCGATCTTGGAACCTTTTCTTACATTAGATTTTCGGGAAGCTCAGACGTTTCGTCGTTTTTTGGTAAACAAGACCGTCATAAAGCTCAGAGCTCTTTCTCAGTGATTCACTAATCATTAGAGATCAATGTTTTTCATTATTCTTTGTAGAAGCTATGGATGGCCACTTTATTGAAATCCTGAAATTTTATTCCTCCCTTATATTTACATGATGTCTGATTCTTTTGTAATGAACTCTCTGATGGAATTCTCCTCTCATTCGATCAATTGCTCATGAATGAAAGCCACAATAGTTTCTCATTTTATTGGTACTATTATTAAGTTAACATATTTATTTGGAAAAATCGTGCTACGATGAAGGAATTCGATTTTATATTTAACATCATAAAGTATAATGCAACGGTAACAGTTTTTACGCTGATGTTTTACTGCTTAGCGGTCACGGTTGGACTATTTGCAATTTGATTTGAAATTATTCCGCTAAAATTATGCTAGAATCACTTCATAGAGCTCGGAATTCTTGTACTTAACGATAATCATTGAGTACAGTTAGTTTGAATGTTGTTATCTCATGGTCAAATTTAAAATTCCTTATAATTTCAATATGGTGGCGTCGAGGATAAATATTGCCCGAGCAAAGTTAAATGAATCGTAACTTATTACATATTACTGAATAACGAGCGTTAAAGCTTCTCGTTTCATCCGTAATTTAAAATCAAAATTCCTTTGGGTGTGTAAAAATATCACCGGCCGGGGTGGTGGAGTAGCTAGTGCTAGCACGCTAGCGCCCCAACCCTAAGGTCCTGTGTTCGAATCTCGGTTAGTCGGATTTTTCCTGTTAGGGAATGGTCGTGTGTGTTCGTCCTTAGTTATTATTTGTAATACTTATCAAAATGGTATAATTCGGATTAGCTTCCTGTTTCCTTTATAGAAGTTATTATAATTATTATTATCAAACGATGACTACCGGAAAATTTCCCCTTTATTCGTGTAATATCGTAGAGACAGAGGATGCTTTTTCATACGCTCTTTATTCGTAAATATATTGAAGTAAAATATACAAAATATCACGAAATTAATTATTTTTATGAAATAGCGCGCGGGTGGTAAATAATAAAAAATGTGGAAAAATTTAAATTTAATAAATCTATTAATGAGGACTTAAAATGGAAAAAACGTCCAGGACTTATGTCTGCGTACATGATATTTACACTTACCAATGAGAAAGGACTCCTTGCGTTTAAGAAAACACAACAGAATACTCAGTGATGGTTCTAGTACTCTATGATTCTCAGTTGGTTCGATTTAAACAAAGTACTGGCACTCCGTGCAGGGAGGCCATCCCATCCTCGTCGTTTGGGTATCAAATCCCCCTCAAATATGAGTTCAGAAGTCATCTGCAGCCTTCTCTTTTCCGCAGCTCCTTTCATCCACTCAAAAAGGAATGCTCCTTATCTTTATTCCATCGACACGCATGCGATCCCCACTTTGCGCTCCCCTGGGAATACTTCCCTACGGCCCGGAAAGAAATTGCGCCAGAATGAGTCTGACCGGCGAACGACCTCAAACGCACACTCAAAACGTGACCGCGTGCGCTCTTGAATATCTTTGCGGCCGCATGCAATGGCCCGTTCGAATGGGAATGCTTCTTTGAGGGGACGTTGCGGGAGCCTCCTCCCATTGGGTCGTCTTCAAAGGGAGATAGAAGAAAAGGAGGCGGGATGAAGCGAGTGCGAGCGGAAGAAAATGCTCCAATTTCGCTGTTTCGAGGAAGAGAAAAATATGAGGGAACATATTCGTATAATAAAAGGAAAAATGTCCCTTTGCGCGTTTTATTTCCGGTGGATGGATAACCACATATGATCACCGCGGCTATGCGAAGCGCTTTTGAGTGCCACCGCTGGACGCAGCGGAACGCCGAACGCCTGCGACGGCCTATGAGCGAATTCCAGGTGCGGAATAAAGGGCAGCGGGAGCCTAACCTGAACTTCTAATTCTGCGAATAACTGCCGGAGACCAAATTTTAAGTTAATTAAATTTTTTCGGTCGCCAGAGATCTGTGTTTTCGCCTCGGTGCACACGCGGTTCGGACTAGTCTCAGGTACGCATGTTAGCCCGTTTGAAGTTCTGAGTGCCCAACTCTGGTCTCACGTCTCGTAGCGGCGAAACGGTAAGCGTTGGAACAGTGAGTTCCGCGGTTTGCCCGCGCGTGATAATTTTCGGTTGGCATCAACAGATTTTCATCCGAGAGTATAGAAAGCTCTTGAATAGCAGTGGTTGACGCTCATGAAGGTGTTTGCTATCATGAGAGAAAAAAAATGCATTTATTCGTTTGATTAAGTTTTGTATTCAATTTACAAACTGCTTCACAGTAGAATTTCCCTAAATATATCTAACCTTATTGGCAAGACTGTAAGGAGAACTACTCATCCCATCGAAGCGAAAGATATAAAAGAGCTAAGGGTGAAATTAAAATATGATTATGTTACATTATTAAAATTTAATTTGGTAAGTCTAACAAAACCTCTTTCGTCCAGGCTGTATTGAATAACTTTTGTGAGCTTCTAAAAGTTTTAAAACATACTGAGGATAAGGAAAAAATATGAACGCTCGTAATACTAAAAAGATGTTTGGGGCTCACAGGGTGTTGTTAAAATGAAAAATAAAGAAGTTTCCATAATAATACATCAAGTCTTGTGCATAGCTTAAGGTGGAGGGTGCTAAATATCGACGAGTATTCATTGAAAACATCAAGGAATGAGTAATAAAAATCACCGAGTGTAGAATTTTGGGTCTCATGACCAGGGACTCTCGGCATCGTTCCTCGTGAATTCCTTAAATCAAAAATCAATATTACACGTCAATACCAAATAAAATTTAAGAAACTTTACGAGGAAGAGACAAAACATTAATTCGATAAAAAAAGTTCAATATATAAATATTTCATCATTGGGATAAGAGAAAACGATTTCACGTACACTGCTGGACAAAATTATTGCAACACCTCGCGACGTGCCGGTGTAGGAGGCACGGAGCACTTAACCGGTAGGGAGCACTGTACAGTGAGCCCTACCTGCGTTCACTGTACAGTGAGCCTCGCCTAGGTAGCGTTCACTGAACCTAGGTAGCGATCACTTAACATAAGAATACGGAGCGGTACTCATCGCGCGCGCCTCAAGCCCACGTTTACTACGGGTATGCACTCTGCACTAGACTATGTAGGTAACACAGACTAAATAAGTTTAATGTTATAAATATATTTTATGAATTATAAATATTTTCATATATATTTGTTTCAAAAATTCGTTTATGGTACTTTCCATTAAGATAGAACGTTGAAATATACGGAGTCGTTAGAAGATGCAGTTTCATATCGAATGGAGTAAGGAGTTTCGTCCTAGTGGCCCCAGGTTCAATGCTAGGACAATTCGTATAAACGAATTCTCAAAAATTAGTTTAGGGCATTTTCCGTTAAGATAATGAGTTGAATTTCACGACATAGATAGAATATACAGATTATTATCGTATGACGTAAATATGTTTGCCCTAGTAGTCACAGGTTCGATGCTTGGACGATCTATTTGCGCCCATAAGGGATATACAGGAAGTCTTTTTCAAAATTTCTCTCTGGCCACTTACCGAAAAGCGAAATTGCTATAATTCGGCAAATGAAGAGTATTGTGGTTGTGTTTCATATCCAAGCCTAAGAACTGCTAAACAGATACTTGGTTCGACACCAGGGTGGATTAAGTATTTCTCCGTAAGAAAAGTACAAGAAACTCGGATAATAATTTCAGGTACTTCCTGAAATGATTTCTTCATCAAAGACAAACGATGGCTACAAGAGAAATTTTAAACCGTAATATAATGGAATTCTACCATAAGTTTACTTGGTTTGATAACAGGACGTATGGCATTTCTCCTACACCGTTTACTTGGAGTGGATTTTAATAATTATTTCAAAACGCTTTCCGAAAAAACAAAATTGCTAAAATTCGGAATTGGATAGAAGTAATGAGTCTACCTCATATATAAGTTTAAGAACTTCTATATTGATCATTGGTTGGATGCCAGGGTACGTTAATTTTTACTCCTTAAGGAATGTACAGACATATCGGATCATATTTTCAGCTAATTACAGTTTCGATTTTGCCTTTATAATTGATTGCAAGTTTATTAAGCGGCATCTAAACCTTAATAGGATTGGCTATATACCGGAAATGCATTGGCGTATGGCAGTGGGTGTAACATTATCTTTCTTTTTAGCGGTGCATGGCATGAGGTGTATTGCAGGCGGTGTAGGGCAGGCGGTGTATAGAACACGGAGTATTGATGGCAGTGTACCGCAGTAGGTGTACGACAGGCGGTGAATGGCAGTCGGTTTATGGGAGACGGTGTATGGCAGCTGGTGTAAGAATGGCGGTGTGCGGCAGTAGGTGTATGGCAGGCGATGTATGGCAGGTGTTGTGTGGAAGGTGGAATATGGCATTCGATGTATAGCAGGTGGTGTATGGCAGGTGATGCATGGTAGTGGGTGTATGGCAGTGGGTGTATGGCAGTGGGTGTATGGCAGAGGGTGTATGGCAGTGGGTGTATGGCAGTGGGTGTATGGCAGTGGGTGTATGGCAGTGGGTGTATGGCAGTGGGTGTATGGCAGTGGGTGTATGGCAGTGGGTGTATGGCAGTGGGTGTATGGCAGTGGGTGTATGGCAGTGGGTGTATGGCAGTGGGTGTATGGCAGTGGGTGTATGGCAGTGGGTGTATGGCAGTGGGTGTATGGCAGTGGGTGTATGGCAGTGGGTGTATGGCAGTGGGTGTATGGCAGTGGGTGTATGGCAGTGGGTGTATGGCAGTGGGTGTATGGCAGTGGGTGTATGGCAGTGGGTGTATGGCAGTGGGTGTATGGCAGTGGGTGTATGGCAGTGGGTGTATGGCAGTGGGTGTATGGCAGTGGGTGTATGGCAGTGGGTGTATGGCAGTGGGTGTATGGCAGTGGGTGTATGGCAGTGGGTGTATGGCAGTGGGTGTATGGCAGTGGGTGTATGGCAGTGGGTGTATGGCAGTGGGTGTATGGCAGTGGGTGTATGGCAGTGGGTGTATGGCAGTGGGTGTATGGCAGTGGGTGTATGGCAGTGGGTGTATGGCAGTGGGTGTATGGCAGTGGGTGTATGGCAGTGGGTGTATGGCAGTGGGTGTATGGCAGTGGGTGTATGGCAGTGGGTGTATGGCAGGTGGTGTATGGCAGGTGGTGTATGGCAGTGGGTGTATGTCAGTGGGTGTATGTCAGTGGGTGTATGGCAGGTGGTGTATGGCAGTGGGTGTATTGCAGTGGGTGTATGGCTGACGGTTTATGGTTGACGATCCAGATATCGAGAATCCAGAGCAATAATCTTCCTTTTGGTATAGCAGTAGGTGTATGGCAGGTGGTGTAATGCAGGTGGTGTATCGGGATCGGGAGCCCCACATATTTATAATTTATCACTAAGCGCATACGAAGAAATGATTTTTCCTTTCAAAAATTACTATATTTACAAGCTTTTATAACAATCGGAACGATAACATTGTGGCAAGGAAAGAAAATTGGAACACGGATGTTATTAAATTATAGGTATAAGTACACTCCGTAAGCCGTACTTCGGCAGGTGGAGGAACAAACAAGAATTTCCTGATTTCTAAGAATAACCCTGTGCGCATTCTGGAGTTCCATTTTCCGACGTAAGGCTTACAGAGTGTTCTTAAAACTCTAACAAAAAATTAAAAAGGTAAAACATTTCTGCTGCCTTCGTTAAGTTATTTCTCATTAGACTCCTGACAGAAGCGAAAAGAATATCATTCGCAGCGTTGAGAATCCTTGAAAGAAAGGAGGTTGGAAGCTAGGGCACGATTGCTTGATAAATTCAGAAAAAGTACATTTGTGGAAGACGTAATCGTTTTTACGAGTCCCCCCAGCTACTTCGACAGTTCCGAAAATGAGCGTAAAATAAGAGAATTAGATGAAAGGGCGAGTAGTTTTAAGGACTCGTTTTTCCGCGTTATATCAAGAGAACTCAACAGAGAACAGCAAACAATGATACGATAATAAGCAGTGACTTTGGCGGAAACCTAACTTTAGATTACTTTCAAATAGGCGGGAAAATATTAGAAAAAAGGATATTTGGGGAAATTACAAAAATGGTTGGAATGAAAGGAAATCTTAAGTATTGGGAGAGGCAGATGAAGAGAGAAGTGTTCCACCAATCAAAAGGTGTAGACTTAGATGGCTAGGGTAGATCGTGAGAATGCCAGAAGAAGTCTGTCAAGAAAGCATATAAAGGAAAAATAAATTTTGGGGGATTTAGAAGAAAACAGCGTGAAAGATGTTTGGATGATGTAATGGACGACCTGAGAATGAAGGGAGGAAGAGAACGGAGAAAGCGCTCGGAAAATTGTGACGAGTAGGCTGTAATTGTCAAAAATGCCAAAGCCCTGCATGGGCCATAGAATACACTAAGGAGGAAGATATGAAGATAGATGACTGCTGTATGTGATGAGAACATTTTGGATTCTTGGTTTATTTACCAACACAACAGGTTTATGGATGCCGTATCTCAAGGAAAACTAATAGAAAAAGAAGGATGGGGAAACCTAAGAGAAAATACTTTCATGACAACCTGGAGAAGGATAGCGATGGATGGATAAATATTATGAATGTGAAAGTCGAGCAAACTTGGAAGAGAGCGGCAGAAAACAGCAGATCTTGGCGTAAGCGTCAAGGATTCGAGTTTAAATGATAATAACGATCATTTAAACGGTCTGTTTTGATACTCGTGTAATTATTCTTTTGTGAAATATACTACACAAATGTACTACGGAATAACAAAATCAATTCGATTCACATATTATAATAATGCTGTGTCTTTAGGAGGTAATCAAGGTAATTGGTTCAAGGATGTACGTATATTAGACAAATTTATTCCTATCTTTGTTAACTACAACTTCGTTAGGCTTATGGGTGCAATCCTTCAATCACTGTCCCTTATCGGAATCTCATCCACTTCATTTATCCATTTTTCTCAATCAAAATTGTCATATTCATCTAATTTAACTTTACCGTTTCGGCCTTTACTATTTCTATAAAATTTCCCCATACATTCAAACCTCACTAGTAAACAATTTATTTATCTGACAATATCTTCCAACGATAACTTTTATGTCAACTAGTAAGTATTGAGCCCAAATCTATTTATATAAAATGTTTGGGCCTTAACTCGGTGGTAATTCATGTCCGAAATATAGAGATAACTACAAATATTTATACTAAACCACACAAGCCTCGCGGTTTTCGTATACATAAACCTTTCTTAGTCAATTTTCTCTTTTTTCCAGTCTATATTTTTCCACATTTTTTCTTATGGGATACGCTACGAATTAATTATCGCGATTCCTTAAGGAACACGTTCCTAGAATCCTAAAGATATTTAGTAATTTAACTCTCGTATTGCTCTCTCTTAATTTTCTTCGAGAATTAAAATCAAACCAGTCATTCTTTTTGACAAGGAAAATAGAATGAAGGTAATGTAATGGATGAATTTCATTTTTGGGCGTCAATCACAAGATAAAATTGTAAAATTTTAGAAAAAGCAAGTTTCCCTCAAGAATGAAATTGATCACATTATGAAATCACACCTTGCTATATTCGCAGTAAGGGATCTTCGTATGAAAGCGAAGTCAGTACTTTCAAACCTTTAATGATTTATTTAACTTAGACTGTTTTCTTTAAAACTCTAATATTTAAAAAACCTGATTCATGTATGAACCTACTGATTATATTTATTGATGCATTTCGTATTTTACAGAAAATAAAAAACTCATTCGTTTCGTTCAATATCTAACTTTTTCTTTGCGAGCTCTGTTCCTTTATCCTCCTCAACTAATTATTATTTTGCAAAGCAATAATTTAATTACATTAAAAATAAGAAGTAAAGGAATATAGTGGCTGCCAGAAGAGAGGTATTCAGAGGAGTAGGTAGGAAGAGTGGACGCTATGCTTTTTCATAAATTAATAGCTCTCCTAACCAGTTGAACTAAATTCTTAATTATAATTCGCCGTCATTGCTTAGAATTACAATCGTATTTTAGAATGAAATTCTTCATCTCACATGTTACGCAGATAAAAATCATTAAAGATATTTAAAATACTCTTCAACTTATTTTAAAATTTGAAAAATTCTTCCAAGGAAGAGGAGGCTGCCTAAAGTTAATGGGTAGAATAAACCTGTGAGGGAAGAAGTTGGTTGCCCTCATATATATCGCGTAAAGCCGGTCTCGCAGAATGGAAAAAATTTAACAAGGTACGAGGGAGAGGAATGAATTAGCAGATCCTAGGGCGATAAAAACGCGTGAAAAGTAGAAGGTAAACTCAGAAAGTGTTTGCATAGAGAAAACGTTACTTCTCTACGTTCGAATGAAATGAAGTTGACTTATCGAAGGCGAAGGAATAGAAAAGAATGGGCGTGTGAGAGTATGTATCATATATATTCATGTGACCGTTTGCGATCGCACTCGTGAGATGATATTGCCTTCAGCCGTTGAAACTTTCCCCTGTATTATTTTTCTCTGTCCTCGTTAAGCTTCTCATCTCCTTTTTCCCTCACAAACATTTCTGCTACGGTTTCAGCACTACTTTTTTCACGTCTCAGCCAGATGAAGCACCCAAAGGCAATGCTCATCAGCACTATTACTTAGAAAAATAGAGCGTAATTATGGGCAATGAAATGAAGCGAGGTTTACGACCTCGTTCGCCGTAGGTCGTTGAACTCCAATTATATTCAAGCCTTGACGAGCGAATTATTCATTACAAGGATTTTGTACGATTAAATATTCATCCATGAAGCAGTAAGTATAAAATATACAGTAATATTTTTGTTAAGTATGACTAAATTAAATGTAATAATCGAAGAAAGGAAAAACAACCTTTTATCCCACATAATTTTATTCTACGACCATAGTTTCGACGATTTACGTCGTCATCAGGCACTGAATAAAAATTATTTTCCCGTATACAGCAGAAAGGGTGGGAAAGAAAGGGAAGAAAGAAGATTTTCAAACTTTTTGCTAAATACAAGAAATAAACTTGTACGCAATGCCTGATGATGACGTGAGCGTCAAAATCATGTTCGTGGAATAAAATTGCGTTGTAACGGGTAAAAATTTGCTGTTTTCTTTCTGCAGTTATGGAATTCTACCTCAAAGTCGTGCCTGAAGCTGTTGATAAGGAAAATAATAAATGAATATGCCTTAGCTTACAGAATTCCGCTCTGTTAATTAGGATCAGAATTTTAAATCTTTACGTGACTAATTACTCGTGTAATTTCATTTCATTATACACACATTGTAATACTTGGAGGCCAGTGCTGACCAAGTATTCAAGACGACACTGTTTCCATAACGGAAATTGACAGCAAAAATCCATTGTTTTGAAGATAATTAACTGAAAAATGATGATAAATAAGGCAAATGACTCCTTTGCCCAGAAATCTGCCAATTCTCCTTCCTCCTTGCTTCGGCTTTTCACTAAGTCACGCCTGTCCTTATCGATTTCACGAGTTTCCTTTTTCCATTAATTAGACAGGATCCTTAATTTCCGCAAATTCTAAGGATTAAATGGCACCTCATTGGAAAATCAAGATGATTAATCGTTACTCATAGGGATACTTATTTTCTTCATTAATCGGTTTGAATTGGAAAAAGTATTCAGCATTCTTAAATTCTCAGTATTTTACAATTCGGTTAATTGGTCAAAGAAATCGTGTTACATAAGAATAGTTAAAGTGGGTAGTATGCCAATGATTATGCTATCATATGATGTATGATATGAGTATGTGTGATATATATTATGAGCATGATTTCCTTAACCTCCTCGAAGTGTGAGTGGATCAAAATCATTCCGTGCACAATAGTACTTTTCGTGAACAGAATAAGAGTCTCAACATGGGACGATCCATTTCCCCTTTCTTTGCTGAAATTTCCATAAATTAATTTGAATGTATACTTTATTATTCAAAATGCAAACTTCTCTACAATTTGGTTACGTGGTACCGCTACGTTGACGATATTACTTAGTATTTGGAAACGGACTGACTGCCAATTCATACAATTCATCTTCTTTCTCCATTCCCACTCACTGTTGATTCATCCCCATTCACTGTTGTCACTGCCTTGAGTATATCAGTGTACATAAATATATTGTCTTGCATTTCTACCGGTTACCTGAAAATGGGACGGAACCCTCAAAACCGGTATATATACAAGTATTTTCTGCGTACTGGGTCAGATTTTGTTTTCACTAAACCAATTATGAATAAGTTTCTCCTTAGGAACGATTTTTGCCTTAAAAATCATGCGTTACCAAGCAGAAACATGAATGAACTTTCTTTAAAGATCCAGAAACCCTGATAAATATTGTGTGTAGATACTGCAAAATTCAATCTCGGATATATGTTTCGATTTTATTTTATTTCTCAAAATATAGGCTACGTAATTTACGAGAGACTCAAAGATCAAGAGCAAACTTCCAGATCTCATCTCAAAGTTTTATCACATGCTCTATTCCAGCGTTCACAGAAACCTTGAACCTGTAGTAAAAACTAATTTCTTAGTATACTTTTAAATTCTCCCAGGCATGAATCTTTTATTATCGCCTTTTTGGCTCATGCGACGAGCAGGAAACCTCGTTAATACTACCCTCGCCTCAGGGATGACCGAATAAAAACTCTAGACCCACTTGATAGTAAGGTTAAGATGGAAAAGTTAACCAGTTTTAAACTCCTCGAGTATAGTTCACAAGACCTACTTAGCGACCTTGATGACATTGATTTGAAACTATACGGTCTTCACTCACATTAAGTTAACAAATTATAGAAACCATAAAAGTTTAGCTAAGATCCATATAAAGCTTGACATAGTCTATTTACTATTATTATAGTATATGTACGAGTACAACACATCATGTGAAGATGAACAATAGAAGTATTGCCAAAGAAAAATATATAGATACATTTGAAAAAGACTGTAAAAACAAATCATAGCTCTTAGTTTCAGGCAATCTGTATACTAGAAGGATGACAGTAACCAGCTGATTATATTACTGTGTAAGAGTTGTCACTTAAACGCACACATAGAAACACAAATACCATTGAGGAAATTACAATATGTGTGAAGATGGGCTATAATGATTGGGTTGTTATTTGGTTTTATTTAGAATATTCAATAATTTTAATTACAATAAGGATTGGTGTGTGTCTCAGTCTTAAAACAAATCATTGAGACAAAGATTGAAAGAATTCTTCTTTTCGTAATTCAGTTCCCTTTATGAGGAAAAGAGGCGGATAGCATCAGAAAATGGAATTAGGAAAAGCATCGCGAAATGTCTTTTTGCATCTTAACCTTTTTAGAAAGACAAAAATATAATGAAGATAATTCCTTTGGGGCGCCACGGGGGCGAGATTAAAGAATGAGATGTAGAAGAAACATCCTCGTTGTGCATCTAATAAAGACCCAAAAAAGAAAAATATATATAAGAGAGAAAGGAAGACTTTTGATGCCTTTTTTAATGAGCTAATTGTTTTTAAAAAGAGAAGGAATGGAAAAAGAACCCGAGAAGATGAGGAAAAATAAGATCAACGGTATAAATTGAAGTTGAGTTAATCATTAAATTGGCCGAAAAGACCTATACGCAGTTTCATATCATATTAAGAGAAAATTAGGGTATCAAATGAAATTGAAATACTAAAGTTATTTTTAGGGGTCGTAAAGATACGCTGTATTGGAAATATTTTACTACAAGAAACATCTTTTCGTCGTGGCCATTGTCTATTTGGTTCAAAACTACCTTTTTCATAGGATATGAAAATGGATTCTCATCTCTTGATTGAACTTTCAAAATATAAAACAAGCTTTTTGTCTTAACGTAGTACTTGAACTACTAATGCAATAAAAATAATGATATAATGAGGCCAATATTGCATACATTATTCTTATCGCATCGCGTTACATTTTCCATGATTTATTTAATCGTTTCCCCCACCCTTCAAGATCAAGAACATTAATCACTGGTCCTGGGTTCGATCCCAATGCGATCTCGACTTTTCCAATACGTGTTAGCGACAGGAGGAGATTCCGGTTATCACTGTATTAATCCGCCGATTAATGGGAAAATTGTTCAGATTAAATTTTTCATGCGTACTTTCTCTTCAGGGTCTTATTGATAGCATCTTCGCAAGACAAGTGACACGAGACATTTATGCTAGCGATGTAATGCTGATCTTAAACGAAGCAACTGAAGTAAGACCCATTTACATGGATCAGTTAGAGGCTTATTTTTCAGTAACAAATGCTCATATTGGTATGTTATATCCTCGCCCATTTTAGAAGTGGTTGAATGTCAGATTAAATTAAAAATCATTCGATACATTCAACCAATTAAGCATTTAATGTCAAGGAGATATGATTCTTTTCTCAGCAGATTGAAAATATACTTTTTTCAGCAGTTTGGTAACATAAATCAACGTTTTTTAGGTTACATAAAGGCTTATGGGTTATCTTGAACATTCACTTAAAGACAAAATATCCTCTCTAAACAGTCTATTCTTTCAGTTGAAAATCAAATAATTTTCATTGTCAGAGCTGAACTCCATTCACCTTCATGTTTATGCTGTTAAATTTCTACCAATAGAATTATCTGACATTCAGTCACGTAAGCATATAGTAAACTTCGTAATATGGTATTCAATATTACATGGTTACTGAACATACTCAAAACTGGGGAGTTCTGGGCGGAAGGTAGTCAAACGAGTCGGGTGTATGACACGGGATTCACGTTTGGACGACCTCTGGTCAGAGTCAAAGCGATCACTGAGTAAACAACCATCCGGTATACTCTATGTCTTCATATTCTCCCTGACAGTTTGTAAATTTCGCCGATATGTGCACTCTAGCTGGTCTTGCTTGAACAGTAATGCCCTGAGGGAAATGCCTCTTCAATTTTGACATCGCGCAGAGATGGGCTGCACCAAACATTATCATCATATACCTTTGAGGGCAGAATCCAAATAGTATTCTGTATGACATTTAAATATTTATGTAACTTGATAATTAATATCCTTCAATTCCTGTGCTATTTCTCAGTCAAGCGGCATTGCTGTAAGAGTAGGGTCGTGTGATACTCGAATGCGGAGAAAATGCTTGAGATTTAAGAAGATAAGACTAACTGCAAGTTATGAAATAGACGTGTGTACATTAATAATCAATCAATTAATAAAGCAATCTTTAGGTGAAAAATGTACATATTATATTAAGTATTAATCAACTCACAAAATTTACATGGATCGGGTTGGGACTAATACATTGCATGTCAAGGCGTACGCGTTGAAAACCAAAGGATAAACTGGAGTTCAAAATGTCGAGGCTACTGGGGATCAGGCTCAGGTCTTCCACTGCCTGGGAAGACGCTCTTATTAATATTTAAGAACAGCTGTCTGGAGGTGGAAGTTCGACCACCTAATAACGTTGACATTTTTCACTTCTGTCAACCTTTGGTTCATAAGACGTAGTTGAATTAGTTAGTATTTCCAGAATTATCAGTGGTCTCAGAAATCACAATTCTTCAAATAAAGATTTCGGGAAAAGGAGATAGTGATTTTCACGCGAAAACAAAGTAGACAATAACCATTTTATGTCCGAGTTTCCGATCCTCATCAGCCTCAATGAAAATTATCTCTGACAGATTCATTTCTTTATCTGAAAGAGAAAGTTAGTCACTGAAGAATCAACGAAAAAAGCGTTATTAACCTAAAATATAATTTTATGTAACATTCATAATCAGTACTCTCACATAAATTGGCATAACGAATAACGAGGTTATTGTTGATGGATTTTCGAAGCCTTAAAGATAATGATGAACGCGTCAGAGCTTGTTGGATGCTGACATCAAGGAATAACTTACATGTAATCGTCTCTCTGCAAGACTTTTTATGGAAATATTGAATTTATATGTTCCATATCCATTAACTAATAGTTTAATCTGAGTACGTTACGTTTTCTAATGTGGTCTGATTCCGAACATTCGAAAATTTTTTAAGACTTTCAGCAGCTTATTTCGCGACAAAAATGGTTTTTGCAATTAAAAAAAGCCATTGAAAGTCAGAATTGCTTGAAATACTGCGAAGATCATGATACTCGTATATCTAGTGACATTTTGCTTAATCGTAAACCTAACAGANTAATTATTATTTTGCAAAGCAATAATTTAATTACATTAAAAATAAGAAGTAAAGGAATATAGTGGCTGCCAGAAGAGAGGTATTCAGAGGAGTAGGTAGGAAGAGTGGACGCTATGCTTTTTCATAAATTAATAGCTCTCCTAACCAGTTGAACTAAATTCTTAATTATAATTCGCCGTCATTGCTTAGAATTACAATCGTATTTTAGAATGAAATTCTTCATCTCACATGTTACGCAGATAAAAATCATTAAAGATATTTAAAATACTCTTCAACTTATTTTAAAATTTGAAAAATTCTTCCAAGGAAGAGGAGGCTGCCTAAAGTTAATGGGTAGAATAAACCTGTGAGGGAAGAAGTTGGTTGCCCTCATATATATCGCGTAAAGCCGGTCTCGCAGAATGGAAAAAATTTAACAAGGTACGAGGGAGAGGAATGAATTAGCAGATCCTAGGGCGATAAAAACGCGTGAAAAGTAGAAGGTAAACTCAGAAAGTGTTTGCATAGAGAAAACGTTACTTCTCTACGTTCGAATGAAATGAAGTTGACTTATCGAAGGCGAAGGAATAGAAAAGAATGGGCGTGTGAGAGTATGTATCATATATATTCATGTGACCGTTTGCGATCGCACTCGTGAGATGATATTGCCTTCAGCCGTTGAAACTTTCCCCTGTATTATTTTTCTCTGTCCTCGTTAAGCTTCTCATCTCCTTTTTCCCTCACAAACATTTCTGCTACGGTTTCAGCACTACTTTTTTCACGTCTCAGCCAGATGAAGCACCCAAAGGCAATGCTCATCAGCACTATTACTTAGAAAAATAGAGCGTAATTATGGGCAATGAAATGAAGCGAGGTTTACGACCTCGTTCGCCGTAGGTCGTTGAACTCCATGAAGAGATACAGAAAGAAGTCGAGAGCGAGGTTTTGGAGCACCTTTTTATTAATTTANATAAATTGAAGTTGAGTTAATCATTAAATTGGCCGAAAAGACCTATACGCAGTTTCATATCATATTAAGAGAAAATTAGGGTATCAAATGAAATTGAAATACTAAAGTTATTTTTAGGGGTCGTAAAGATACGCTGTATTGGAAATATTTTACTACAAGAAACATCTTTTCGTCGTGGCCATTGTCTATTTGGTTCAAAACTACCTTTTTCATAGGATATGAAAATGGATTCTCATCTCTTGATTGAACTTTCAAAATATAAAACAAGCTTTTTGTCTTAACGTAGTACTTGAACTACTAATGCAATAAAAATAATGATATAATGAGGCCAATATTGCATACATTATTCTTATCGCATCGCGTTACATTTTCCATGATTTATTTAATCGTTTCCCCCACCCTTCAAGATCAAGAACATTAATCACTGGTCCTGGGTTCGATCCCAATGCGATCTCGACTTTTCCAATACGTGTTAGCGACAGGAGGAGATTCCGGTTATCACTGTATTAATCCGCCGATTAATGGGAAAATTGTTCAGATTAAATTTTTCATGCGTACTTTCTCTTCAGGGTCTTATTGATAGCATCTTCGCAAGACAAGTGACACGAGACATTTATGCTAGCGATGTAATGCTGATCTTAAACGAAGCAACTGAAGTAAGACCCATTTACATGGATCAGTTAGAGGCTTATTTTTCAGTAACAAATGCTCATATTGGTATGTTATATCCTCGCCCATTTTAGAAGTGGTTGAATGTCAGATTAAATTAAAAATCATTCGATACATTCAACCAATTAAGCATTTAATGTCAAGGAGATATGATTCTTTTCTCAGCAGATTGAAAATATACTTTTTTCAGCAGTTTGGTAACATAAATCAACGTTTTTTAGGTTACATAAAGGCTTATGGGTTATCTTGAACATTCACTTAAAGACAAAATATCCTCTCTAAACAGTCTATTCTTTCAGTTGAAAATCAAATAATTTTCATTGTCAGAGCTGAACTCCATTCACCTTCATGTTTATGCTGTTAAATTTCTACCAATAGAATTATCTGACATTCAGTCACGTAAGCATATAGTAAACTTCGTAATATGGTATTCAATATCACATGGTTACTGAACATACTCAAAACTGGGGAGTTCTGGGCGGAAGGTAGTCAAACGAGTCGGGTGTATGACACGGGATTCACGTTTGGACGACCTCTGGTCAGAGTCAAAGCGATCACTGAGTAAACAACCATCCGGTATACTCTATGTCTTCATATTCTCCCTGACAGTTTGTAAATTTCGCCGATATGTGCACTCTAGCTGGTCTTGCTTGAACAGTAATGCCCTGAGGGAAATGCCTCTTCAATTTTGACATCGCGCAGAGATGGGCTGCACCAAACATTATCATCATATACCTTTGAGGGCAGAATCCAAATAGTATTCTGTATGACATTTAAATATTTATGTAACTTGATAATTAATATCCTTCAATTCCTGTGCTATTTCTCAGTCAAGCGGCATTGCTGTAAGAGTAGGGTCGTGTGATACTCGAATGCGGAGAAAATGCTTGAGATTTAAGAAGATAAGACTAACTGCAAGTTATGAAATAGACGTGTGTACATTAATAATCAATCAATTAATAAAGCAATCTTTAGGTGAAAAATGTACATATTATATTAAGTATTAATCAACTCACAAAATTTACATGGATCGGGTTGGGACTAATACATTGCATGTCAAGGCGTACGCGTTGAAAACCAAAGGATAAACTGGAGTTCAAAATGTCGAGGCTACTGGGGATCAGGCTCAGGTCTTCCACTGCCTGGGAAGACGCTCTTATTAATATTTAAGAACAGCTGTCTGGAGGTGGAAGTTCGACCACCTAATAACGTTGACATTTTTCACTTCTGTCAACCTTTGGTTCATAAGACGTAGTTGAATTAGTTAGTATTTCCAGAATTATCAGTGGTCTCAGAAATCACAATTCTTCAAATAAAGATTTCGGGAAAAGGAGATAGTGATTTTCACGCGAAAACAAAGTAGACAATAACCATTTTATGTCCGAGTTTCCGATCCTCATCAGCCTCAATGAAAATTATCTCTGACAGATTCATTTCTTTATCTGAAAGAGAAAGTTAGTCACTGAAGAATCAACGAAAAAAGCGTTATTAACCTAAAAAATAATTTTATGTAACATTCATAATCAGTACTCTCACATAAATTGGCATAACGAATAACGAGGTTATTGTTGATGGATTTTCGAAGCCTTAAAGATAATGATGAACGCGTCAGAGCTTGTTGGATGCTGACATCAAGGAATAACTTACATGTAATCGTCTCTCTGCAAGACTTTTTATGGAAATATTGAATTTATATGTTCCATATCCATTAACTAATAGTTTAATCTGAGTACGTTACGTTTTCTAATGTGGTCTGATTCCGAACATTCGAAAATTTTTTAAGACTTTCAGCAGCTTATTTCGCGACAAAAATGGTTTTTGCAATTAAAAAAAGCCATTGAAAGTCAGAATTGCTTGAAATACTGCGAAGATCATGATACTCGTATATCTAGTGACATTTTGCTTAATCGTAAACCTAACAGAATATTCTGCTTCTGCTGCTTATTGATCTCTAATTCGGTATAATTACAACATAAAAGGAAGGTTTTTAAATTCTAGGTTGACCATGAAATCAATGAGAACGTTTCTTGACGAAGTTAATGTTATCAAATTAAGTTTTACCGTGAGGTTGGATTAGAGTTTTCATATTTGTGAATTTATATTCATGACCAGTGGGGTACCTAGAAGTTTTGAGGTCCTCACGCAAAAAAATAATATGGATACTCCCTATCGATATAGTTGGACTCCCTACATATCGATGGCTTACACGTATGCAATTCCTACAATTATGTATAGTCACACGCACGCACATACTATCGCTAAATTGTTTTTTCTCAGCTGTCAAAGTACCTAATCGTCCACTTCTGTTTTGGTGTTGACCTGCAAAACTGTATGACTTGAAATAATGTAGGAACCCTGATCTAATAAAAATTCGCTCTTGAAATAAATCTTTTTCGAAAAACGTTCAGCTTCTTTTGTAGATACGGTAAAAACCTTGTCTCAAGGTTAAGTTCACATTATAGAGCATCTACCGATGAGTAGTTGTATCCATTTTCACTCCAAGGGTTTGCTTTTCAAACTTCATTTTAGCGAAAGTCTCATACCGACATCGCTTCCAACGGCGAAATCAACTCGGTTAATTAAGTGTAAATCGAAGCAGTCGATCGCCGATAGAGGTCGCATCAAAGGCGTGTTGTTTTCTAGTTCATCTTCGTCGGATCGATTTGTCGATAGAGTGGGGACCGCCTCCTGCTTCGAAGGCTGATTCAATTAGCTTTTTCTTTGGATCTCTTAAATTTTCTATCAGGATAGAACTTTTTCCGTTTTCGATGATTATATTTGGTATCTGCTGGTTTAGATGTTCGTTAATGGAGAATTGCTCTAAGTTCATAGGTAATTGAATTAAGAACTAGTAAGAATGCGCGCAACGTTCGCTATACGCTGTCGTAAATTTATATTAAGCATTTTCACGAGGAAATTATAGATTTTACATTTGCAGAGGCATATGTAATTTGGTACTGGTTGTTTTTAAGAAGATGAAAATTAATTAATGTAGTGAAAGTTTAGGGAAAGTTTTTATTATAATCATTCTTTCTCAACAGCAGTATGGCTTTGTATCTAATGGCTGTCTTTAACATACATACATAAAATATAAATTCATAAAATATTCGTAAAATATACATATATGTTACATGCACCTTACATTCCTGACATGCCCTAAACTTAGTTCTGGATTTTTTCAAGGGGTTCATGGAAAGGTCTTAGAAGTTATTTTAACTTGTGCAATCAAAATAAAATTATTTAGCTTTGTAAATTGAGCTTCCATTTTGTAATTAATACGCATTTTTTATTGCTAAAATCAGAAATTTAAAGGAATATCCCAGCTAAAAATTACCTAATGGAAGTAATGTATCTTTAATCAGTTTTCATTTGAATGGGAAAGCGCAAGATTTAAGATTAAGATTTAAGATTAAGCGCAAGCGTATAAGATTTTCAGAATTAATTTTGAGATTAAAGATGTTTTTTGGAATAAAGATTCATGTCAAAGGGGGCAAATAAAAGATTGTTTTATTTAAACTGCTATTAATTCAGCATTATTGGTTTGTCAACATGGTCTCCAACTTCAGAAATAAAAAGGAAATAATATCAGAAAGGATAATGTCATTCGAGCAAATATAACAGATAAATTAATGGTCGTAAATGTATAAAACTTTTCCAATAAAATATGTTTAAAGTATTCTTTGCTCGCATCAAGTTCGGCTTATTGTCTATTCTTGGCATTTACTAATAATGGCTTCAAGGACTCTGACCTACTTGCGTGAGACGACTTAGTTAAAGGGTAACGTTAGTTCGACTAGCTAACCTAGTTGTATTTATGTTTGTATTTGGGTTACGCATGAAACGTCAATAGACAAAGATCAGACAGAAGTTGCTCTTCACTGCATGAGGCCGATACAAAAGCTTACATTAGCAGGATTCGGTCTAGTAAACCTACTCACGGGAAAAGATTAAAGAGCTAATTTTAGTTGAATTTTTCATTAAAAAGTCTCACGAACTTCATAATTTACTCTTAGGAAGAATTACTAAAATTTAAGTCTTTAAATGCAAAACTTTTTAATAATAAGAATAGTGAAAATTAAAAATAACGTTTCCTAGTACTGTTTAATATAAAAATTAGCAATACAAATAGCGATGAATTATTCAGAAAAAGGGGATTTTATTTTCGAGAGAACGTCATAAAAATTACACGGGTTGAGGCTAGATCATTACTCAAAGTGAGAGTATTACAACATATTATCATTATGGGCGAGGACGAAGTCCCATATTGTTAGGGCCCAAGATGTATTGCCACCCCATGCGAAAGGTGTTTTGGGCAGTTCGCAGCCATCTAATTGAGCGATAAAACAGTACTTTTGATGAAATAAAAATCGCAATTGCTTTTGTAATAGTATATTTATAAGGGATTTACCATTAAACCACGTAGAATTATAGGAAGAGAATATCGTCTTCTTGTTACATTGCTGCACTTTGACAACTGAGGAACGGGGAATGTATCCGACGATTTGAAGATGCAATAAGGATTTTTCTACTTCCCTTTCGTCCCGTTTTAAACCGTTCTAATTAATGATTTTTTTCAACTCCCGATTAATTAAAACAAGGATATTGAGTTGTTTTTATTGTAGAGCTCAAAGGACCACTATTGCACATAACCTCTGAAAACACTGATGCAAAATCAATTTAAAAAAATAAGACAGTCATAAAATAAACAAAATGAAAACAATGAAAAGGAAACAAAGGAAGGTTGGGGTGTGAGGAAGAACTCCTCAGTTGAAAGCTTTCAGAGAAAAACCCACGATGCTAGCAAACGTACGTACCAGTAGGGGAGCTGGAATTATCCTTGAAAACACCGAGCGAAATACATCAGGTATATCATTAAATTTTATTTTGTTTGTCGATGTTTCCTTCCCGTCCTTTGATGGTATTGCATGGAGTCTACAAGTCTGTACAACGTCTTATACTTTAAAAGAAAGAATGATCAGAGTAGGCAGAGAAAAGAAACAAACGTATATTACAGAGGAAGCTTTTATCAGTAGCGGTAGTATTTTTTTATTGGTAGTATTGTAAGACATAAGGGTAGAAATAAAACGTCACATAATCGTAAAGCAAATAACAGAGTTGACGCACGGAATTCAACATTCCTTATGTATTAGTAAGATTAAGACAGAAAGAAGAAGGTTCTGAAATGCCTTGTGTTTTGGGGTTGAATAGATGATCCAGTTTCTCTCTCCAAGAGCAGTGAATGATTTAGAAAAAAATTCAGTTCTGCGAGGGGGAATCATAAGCTTACCTGATGGTTGAGTTTCAAAGATGATAAAGCTTTCCGAAGATAAGCGAACATGTCTTCCGCATTCCGGGCGAATGCTCAGACCATATCTGTCAGGTATCACCTACTCACTCTATTGATTCTCCTTGGGAATATTCCTAGTCGAGTTTTCGTACAGTAACAACCTAATCCCTTTCTTTGGGTGAAAGTGTTCTTAAGATTATTGAAATTAGAGGAGAGGTAAATATGGAAACATTCGTTGAGTAAATTTGGACAAGGTTAAGTGCATAAAGCTTGAGTCTGGAGTCGAATCGCAGCCTATTAAATTTTTTTCAGAAGGGGGTTGATGTGGTTGGATTTATTACCATCGATGATGAACTTCATTGTGTAATAGAAGGTATGATTCAAATAAACGCTAGAAGGGGAATTCAGTTTCTTGAGAAGTATATATCGCAGACATTAATAATTCGGAGAATCAACGCTTGTACAAGGCTTTTTAGTTGTGCAGTGTTCTTTTCAGTTGTGCAGGTAATACAGTGGTACTTTGGCCGACTGCCTTAGTTGACGACGTACTTTGTCAATTATGACTTGACTTGTTCTTTATGTATTCTGGATGAAGCCTTGTGGACCCCTCTTCCCCTGCCCCAGAGTCTCTCTAGTTTACAAGGTTTACAGAGAGTAAAGTACAGGTGATTTAAAAAAATAAGTAAATAAATATAAAAATATATTAAATTTTTATACACTGAGGTGACGTCAACCGATTCACATAAAAACGATAATAAATAGATAAATATTACAACACTGTATGAGTGACTGTTTTAAGAAATTCCTTGCGTAACGATACCGACTTTAGTTTACGACACCTTCTGGAGAAGATAAAAAATTAAAACCACTTTATGACTATTTTCATCAGTGATAAGTTATATATTTAGCGGAAGAACAAGGGAAACGAAAGAATAAGCGAAATCTCCGAAGAAAATAATCAACAGCCTAATATCTAATAAAACTCTATTAAAATCCGGAATGATTTTTATTTTGAATTTTCCAATTGTGCCAATGTTACAGTGCAGCAGACATTTCGGTTGAATAATTGTTTTCTCTTGTAAGATTCCTACAAATAATAATGACCTCTTTAATGGGAGGAAGAGAGACCCCAATTACACCCATTTTATTAATTATTATTATGAACACAACTATTTCATGGCCATAAAAATCCAATTTGCCGGGATTCGAACACGAGTCATTGGAATTGGAGTGCCAGCATGTTAGCTACTTCGCCAGAGCGGACGGTAAAATTCCTCCCCGGAAAGACGAAGAAGAATCTTTCGGGAGATAGACCACTTTACCTTGCAGGAAATGTGAACTTTAAGATAAGCTATTCATACTATTCATATTTTGAAACATTTAAAGAATGCAGTAGGTAATAATTCTTATTCGCCTATTTATTTAAATGGATAATCTATATATTTTTTAGGACATCTCTTGTCAGCTCACAAATTTTACTTCACTTAGAGATGATAATTTAATATAATTGGAAAATGCTAATGAGAATATGAAGGGAAATTAATTTCTTAAGTCGAGGGGTGCACTTTTGAAAACCCAAATGATTTGTTGGGAGCAAAGGACTTTTAAAAGCGTTTGAAATACTTCGCCGGGAAGAAAAATTGAAAACGGCTGATGATGAATTAGAAGTTTTGAGACACTGCGTAAGCCGTATGTTGGCCGATGGAACTCGAGTTTGGAGGTAAACAGGAATTTCCGGATTACCTATTTTTAGGAATATTTCGTAAACACTGTTTGCCTTCAAACGCAATTTCCATCTGCCGAGTTTATTTAATCCCATATTACTCCTGGATTCGAACCCGGATCTCACATTCCATTTTCCATATGTTACGGCATGCATTCGGAAAGCAGGCGACCTAGGGTCGAGTCCCTGTCTCGTTAGACTTTTACACCACTGGAATCTTCTTAGGGTAATAAATGCATTCTTGGATAAATTAAATTATTTTTTTACATTGGGATAAGAGCTACGCTTTTTTACCAGGTTACTATTACTAATTACTACGCGGCGGAATGCGATCAAAAAACTAAGGTAACTGAAAATTTTAAACCTGTAAGAACTGGGAGCATTAAAGGTAGGACGTTACTACGGCCCGCTTTTCTTCCCAACGAAACGCATAAATTTCATCTCTGCTCTCATTTGATTCGTCTTAACGCGCGAAGAAAAGAAAAAATATCCAAGGAATAAAAGCGTTAGAAAGCAGATGGGAACGCGTTAACATGGAACTAAGGTCGTTGAAAATTTGGATAACTCCGGAAGAGGGAGAGGAGAAGGGCGGGGAAGCAACTTAGAAGGAATATGAGAGGGAGACGGAGTGGGATGAGGAAATAGGAGCGAAATTCCTTTTTTTCCGAGCTGTGGAAATAGGATTAAAGCGCCGTGGAATTGGAGGCAGCAGACAGGCTCTCTCGCATTTATAAAAGGTAAAAGTGTCCCTTAATTTGCTTCCAACCTCCTTCTCCTTGCGAAAACTTCTCCCTTCCAACTTTTCCGTTCGCGCAACTACCCTTTCCGAAAAACCGCCCAATTCTAAACTCTGCTGGTGCTCTTCTTTGGAACAGGAAAAGGCTCACGGAGAGGATTTATGTCGGAAGGGATTGAAATACAGGCTGAATGTACTGAAGAAAAGGGCGAGAAAGTCACACAAAAGAGTAAAAGGGATTATTGACAGAAAGACGGAGAGGAAGAAAAATAAACGATAGCGATAAATATTTACTCCGAAAGAGCACGGATTGGAATGTTTTGCGAAAAGGTAAATCATTATTTAGTAGGAAGTCAATCGGTTCTCATATTCATTCCCTTTTGCCTTTTGGGAAAGCCTTTCTTTCATTCGAAATTACCTTTAATATTTAACTCACTTATGAAAATGGACTCAATAAGTCGTATGCGTTATTTCTTTGGCTTTTTTATAGCACTAATCTATCGAAAATTGGGTTGGTGTTACTTAAGTGTTTAAGGGCAGAGTATGATGATAAATAAATACAAACGTTTTTCCAATTCAAAATAACCTGTAATCACCAATGAATAGCTCTAAAATTGGTGTTAACTGCGGAAAGTACTGGTAAATTATTTTGGAGATCTAGTGACTTTTCTATATTTATAATTATTTATATATATATCTTTGAAGTTTATGGAATATCATCTAAAGAAAAAATTAAATTAAAGGATTGAAAAAACTTGTAATTCGTGAAAGTGGTACTGAGTCAAAACTTAGGTAACCTAAGGATGCTACTGTACGCAATTTATTGGCTCAGGGCTCCCGGATAGCCAAGTGGCCAACGCGTTCGACTTCAGTGAAAGCTGTTCCGGGTTCGATTCCCGGTGGGAGCCTACGTGTCAAATGACCTCAGCTGTTGAAGCACTTTTAACAATAATACTACTATTTCCTTTGCAATTTATTGGTAACATTTTAACGTTACTCGTTGGTATTGCTACAAAAAAGTAGATCATTTTAGCTTATTCCAATATTCATGTCTGCTTGTAATTTGAATAGCATTTATACAGCGATGTCGGTCTGACCCATATCTCTAACATAATTGGCCATTCATAGCTTTAGAAAGGAAATGAGACTTACTAAGCAGGATGAGGATTGATTCAGTTTGCTCATGATTTAACCAAAATGTATGCCAGTATTCAGTATCATTCAAATCTAGGAATGTAATATCGAGTGTCTGGATATATGTGTATCATATATATGAAAAGCAAATGTCTGTTCGTCGGTCCGTCTGTCCGTCTCCCTTTTTATCTCAGAAACGGCTTGACTTAGAGATCTGAAACAAACTGTATTGTTTCTACGATGCTGAAACCTACAGGAAAACTATTTCCATCTCTGTAAAGGCCCGGGTTCGAACCCAGGAGCACGAAATACGTTTTCATAAGAGATGAACGTAAATTACGTTTTCTAACCTGCAGAGGTTGTTTCTTTTACAAAATTAAATGAGAAAGAATGGTCCTACGAAATTAAGACAAGTGTCACAAGAAAGGAAAACAATCATAAAATCTTATTTTAGTCGTGAATCGTTCATATAAATTCAAAATTGCGAGTACTGTGATAAAATAGACGTAAAATTCGTAAAATTTTTCGGAAATAAACAACCCATCCCTTTGACGACCAAGGCAATTTTTGTAGATTGATTTCATGAGATTTCCCATATAAATACACGGGGATAATCAGTTCTTATAATTTTTATAACAAATTTACGTAAAGTAGGCTTTCATGACTTGAAAACAGT
>KZ308174.1:1764113-1826953 GCA_000376725.2 Ladona fulva
ATCTTTCTTTATTGCGCTTTTCATAAAAATTAAGTTACTTGCGTTCGTAATTGTGCTAAATTTAAAACCTTTTAAAAATTAATTAAAACTTTAAAGGAAACATTCCGTTTACATGACGTAGATATTTCTAATTCATATTGCTTTCAATTTTTTTTCTGTTTGGGGCTAGCCTTTTTTCAATGAAACTCAAACTAAAGAAATTAAGTTCGCTAAGAACGATATCTGATAACGTCAACAGAAAATATACTAGAAATTAAATACTCGGTTTCGAGGGTTCTACCTCACCTTTCACCACCGATAAACGATGGTGTAGAATTTCGAAACAGGTCATGTTTTTTTTTCAATGTATTTTCTGTTGACGTAGTCAGATTTTGTTTTCATTGAACTAAAAATGAAACATTTTCAACAGACATTGCCAGAATCAATTAATCACGAAAGAAATATATAAAATTTAATTAATAAAATCATAAATAATTATAATAACCTCTATATTAGTTATCTCAATCGTGGGAAAAATATCATGAGACGAAATAAGTAACGGAAAATGTTGTGGATGTGATGAAAGATTTGAATCTTTCAGGGAATTATAATTATTTACTTAGCAAAAATAAGTGACTTACTATTTTTCAAGGATATGCACACAGTGGCAGTATTCGTATGGGTTCAAAATACGTCGCGAGAGGATCATTTCCATGCGTTTTCAGTGGACGGCTCCAGCTGCTGGGATCGTCAGGGATGTCGAGCAGTGTTATTGAGATAATAGCTCTCGCGAGATCTTATCAAACTCTCACACTAATTGTTATTGTCGCAGTTGCGCTCAAACACCATCATTGTTTTAGCGCGGTAAGTGCACTATTGTGGACAAGAATGTTTCTGCCCAGGGCGTGCAATGCGATCTGACAGTCCATTCACGCGCTGTAGTGTTGTGACTGCTTAATCCTCAAAGCCAATCTCGCTAGTAACGAATCCGACTGATATATGCTATTGGATAAGGTACCCGGTTTCCCAGATGGATACTCATTTGTATGTCAATTAAAAGAGATTATTTATCATTTACTATTCTGCTCGTGAATGTGTTAAAATAAAAAATTATTCCGTCATGTACTTAATTCCTCTGGTTTACTCGTGTATTCTCACCTAATACGTACTTAGCTCTTCTTTTAAAAATTGAAGTTACTTTAAAATTCTGACAGTTTGGCGTAGTTTATTAACAAGAACACTGATTATGGATGACGTTTAACGATATAATAATTCATCTGTCGTTCTTTTCCCGCTAAAAGCATTAACTAATGAGTTAAGTTGAAATGTTGAAATATTATTTAATTTGAGTGACGGAGGGCTCCTGGTTTCACATGCGTAAGATTCCTCGCTCAGATGATAACCATTTCGTACACTTAATCTCTAACAAACGTACGCATTCTGGTGATTTACGTTCCCCTTTACTCGCCGTGAGAATGAATTCCGTTATCTTTTCATAATTCACATTAAAATATAAGGACAAAAGTTAGTTTTTGAGCCAATTTTAAGAAAGAAGTATTTTGAGGGTCACGTTCTTTCATTCATTGCCACTCATTATTTCTTTTAACTATGCAACGAAATCTCTTCTGAAGCATTTCTGTGAAACTTTAACATAGTTATTTTGACCATCAGTGAAATGTCATTCTTTGTGTGTGTTTAGGCGTCCGTGAGTATGTACAAACTTATGTACATATACTTCAGTTTCTATTTCACCCTCCAAAGTTTTCAAGGAACATGAATCACATTGCGGAGACGTTTAAATTATTTTCACAATGAAATCATTCTAACTATTAGTAACAAAACTAATTGTTGTGAGAGTTCCTTTTTGGCAATGAAAGTTGTAATATACATTAAAAATTTTAAATAATATTATTTGTACATTGTAATGTTTTTCGAAAGTTCGGCATTTGTGGATAAATGCTCATTTTCTCGAAAATCGTTTGCTTATAGTTATCGCGCATACGGAGCCACCATTGCCCTCGATTGAGAAAGAGATTGAAAAACGCTCGCGCTCGATGGGCAAACTTTGGAGGGCATTATCGGATGCAAGTAAATGCCATTCCGCTTTCCTTGCTTCCGTATACTCATCGGAATACGCTCTCCGAGTTGTTCTAGCAATCCGTTTTCCATGGAAAGCACTTACGTCCTATTCCTCCTCTTCATTTCAGCCCCACCACTCCGGTCATGCGTCGCGTCGCCCTGATTGCAGGAACGAATCGACGCAAATGGTTTGGGGAAGAGATGGGATTGTGTATTTGCTAGGGGAATGCTGTTTTTACCTTTCATGTCGCCGGCTTCAAAGTTGTGCTCTCCCCGATATCGCCCTCTCGTTCGTCATCCAGTCATGCACCGATTATTTCTCTTTCTATACTCTCTTATTTCCTCGAACCACAAAATCCCGATCTGCTCCCACACGTGATAAAGCCGACCTTTCTATTCCTTGAGACNACTGCAGAGAGAGATGTGTCTATTAGGAAAACGATGCAAATAAGTATTTACGGGCTTCTGAATACTCTTCAAGCAACGAAATCAATTCGCGCAAAAGTAAATAAAAGTTCAATTATCCATCAGAAAGTTTTTTTCAATCTGGTTACCCAATGGAGAGACAATTTCAGAGACTGGAGGTAGAAAAACTGAAGACTGACTTTGGAATGCCTAGTTCTATCGCCACCTGAATTTACCTGTTTATTTATTCATCCCTGATTCAGCGTCGAGGTGTTTCGTTTTGTAAAATATTCATTCGTCGCCTTCTATCCAACCCATTCCAAACATCCCGCCCAGCCTCTCTTTCGCCGTCGCTATTCCTATCGAGGAAAGTGTTCCGTTTCCATTTGGGAGAGAGTTTTCGAATCAATGCAAAACCGTTTCCGGGAGAAGTGGATTTAGAATCGTCAGCGCTGTACAAGATATTCAATCAGCTAAGTCTGATTTGAATTGTGCGTCGAGAGTCAGGTCGGCCGAGATCAAAATTGCCGAAAGAGATGTAGCAGTGGAGCGGCCGCATGAATGATTAATTCTGGAGTTCCGAAGGGGGATCTGGTTACCGTGGAGGGTTTGCATCTTTTATGTGAGGTCGCTGCGCACTAAGATAGAAAAGAGTTTGAGTTGGAGAAAAGGCGATATTAAGAAACATAGTACAACTGACATTATCAATATGCATATTGCATGCTTTTTTCTGTTAACCGGAAGTTTGAATGAAATTAGAGTCCATAAGATTTATTAGCATTGAATTTCTCCGAAAGGAATAAGATACGTTCCCTAAGTAAGAATATGAAGATATTTCCCAAGTTGTACTTGTAAAAATTTTCTGTCACAGCTATTGTTACAGCCATGATTATTCATGATATTAAAAAACTTGAGTAATGCTGATTTTACAGAGACATCCGAAAGATTGCGAATAAATTCGATATTAGTTGAAATTTTGAGGCCGTATAAAATATAATAACGCTTGGACGAATGATACAGCAATTATAGAAATTGTTTTGTGATTACGCTCTTGACTAGGAGATAAAAAAACACACGCAAGCACACAGAAACAGATTTCGTCATATATTCCCAAAAATGAATAAATAATTAAAGAAATGAATGGAGGAGGAAATTTTCATCTTCATATGTACCCTGCTTTTTAGTGTGTGGAGAAATGTATGATGTACTTTTCAGGTATTCATCACTGTTGGAAGGAAGACCCAAAATTCTATTTTCTCTGTCAGTAATTTTCCGCAAATAATTTACCCCATTCTCTATAACATTTTATATGGTTTAATTCTTATATGACACATTCAAATACAATCCATACAATTAAGGGGTTAAGCACTGAAATGAAAACGCAAAGAATACGGAGATACGCTCCTCGCTACCCCCTTTTAGGTCGATCAAGCTTACAGCATCGTTACCATCAAACCACTCTCTTACTATCGAATTATTCCAAACGCCTTTTACTTTAAACAAATCCAGACATGATTTCGCTCATTTCCTTTTTTTCTTAGATTACACAGAATAATCTTCATCGTTGTACAGTTCATTCACCCAGCTTATTCTTGTTCTTAATTGATTTGGTTTCATTTAACTCCTCCACATAGATACTGACTCAAGTCACCCTTTAGTATTGTTCAAAGACCTTCACTCAGTCCTATCGTATCCTCTACCAAGTCATCATTAATGCTTTCTCTCCTGTTTTTGGCTCCTATACATGATGAGTCCATTAATACTCCATACAGGGTACCCCATGGTTCACCTAACACATATGTATCCCTAACATACATAAAAAATGACATATACATATCCGCAAATTATTCAAAGGGTAAAGGTTATAATCCAGCGTTCACCCTCGAACTAGTCACAATGTACTGGTATAAACCGTTCCAGGAGGTCGTTCTTTGTTTAATTACTTTCGAAAAGTCGTTTTCGGTCAGATACTTCTGCATTTCTAGTCTGTGTTTAGACTATTTCCTAATAGAAAATCAACTTGACGGAATTTTAACTTAAGCCATAATTGAGATAGTAAAACCAAGTCACAAGTCAGTGAATCAGGTGTTTGGATTTGGGATGACATAAAGCTATATTTTTGTCAAAAACTCACTGGTCAATGAGAGAGCATGACCCGAGGAACAGTTGTGGTTCAACAACCAGTAAATTTGTCGCCTGAAACCATAGAGCTCTGCTCGATATTTTTTCGAAGCCGTCGAAAAACGTTATGATGGTTGTTAAAATTGACTGTTTATCCTTTTGGGAAGAGCTTTCTGCGCACCTACTATTACTAACGTGTTAACAGACTCTCCAAACTTCAAGCCATTCAGGGTTTTCACAGATTTACCTCACACAAATAGTAAACGATCACGGAGATTTCACGAACACCACTTTCAATCTCAATTCTTTATTTCATGGATAAATTGCCAACTCTGCAGTAACTGAGCATCCTCTCCATACCAATCCAGAAGGTCGTGTCTTTCTGTTTCCTAATTTCACAAGGAGATGGGTGCCAATATCTGATTGATAGAGTGATTGTAGCATACTGAATATGAAGAATATTGACTGATGTGTTAGATTGAGGAAGATTCTGAAATGGCTGATAAAATTCTGGTTAGAATGAGAGCGCTCGTGGCTTGAAAATCGAAGGCTCCCTAGTCCGCCCTAAACCTTTTTGATGTGGGTCTCAGAGGCTATCTCTAGGTCCACGTGTAGGCCTATAGCGGATCAAGTTTGTCTTAACTTTAAACTCCCAATTGAAGATTCCTAATTGCAGAGCTTAGAGTTTCATTTCCTTGAATAGCTATTTTTGAACGATCGATTCGCCTTAAATGCTGATTAACTCCGTGTTTTAATTTCTATTATGTGTACTAAAAAACTGAAATCTTCACTTAAACTTTCTCTTACCATCTTCAAAGGATCACATGCATATTCACTATTGAATACGAAAATTTAAAATGGGTATTTAAAAATGAAGAATTATAAAATGTATTACAACGTATGTACCTCATCATAAAAAGTAATTTTCTTTTCAAATCTTTCAGGTTAAAAGTAAAAATCTTAATAATAAAATAATTATTTACATAACGTTTCTTTTTCCTATAGAATGCCCTTTCTTCAAACCTTTCGCTTTAAAAATCCTATCAAAAGATTAATTACGCGTTAATAACTTTTTATACCTTTTTAATCTATCCTAACTTATAAGAACGCATTGAATTTAAATGCTATCACAGCATTAGTTATTCGAACTATTTAATGCTGACGTGAATGCGGTAAGAACTCATTAGGTTTGCTCTTCCGAACAGGTAGTTTGAGTATGAATATTTTATACAAAGAATCTATCAACTTGATACTTGTCATGAATCTGCATTAGTCTTACTTAAGCCAAAACGGCGTAGCTATTTACATATCCATCATACCAGCTGGAAGATCTTATGAAACCTAATTTTTGAGTGGCAGGGATCCCGGATATAGTCAAGTGGGCAACGCGTTCGCCTGAGGTGAAAGCAACCCCGGGTTCGTTTCCCGGTAGTGGCCTACGTGCAAAATATTCTATGCATGTTTCCCAAGCTCTTGTTTCCTGTTGCAAAATTTAGTTAATTTATGCTGAATTAATTACTTTGGCTCATAATAAAAAAAAATTATTTTTATTTTGATAGCAGAAATGTGATTTTAAAAATTTCGAAAGCTAATGAATTAAATTGAAACTTAAAATTAACTTGAGTATTTTTTTCAGTTCTCGGCTATGACTTTGATATCAGATAGATTAGCTTCATTGACGGTGATAAAATTATATAAAAAAATTAATTAAGATCTTTTCACTATTGGAGATTCAGAAATTTACTCAATGTTTCGATTAGCAATAGGAAGTCTATTTAGGATTAAATAACGTATTTAACTTTTTAATAGTTTTAATACTAGACATCAAATACACGAAGATACTAAAAATAGGAATTATGGAAATTAGGAAAATGTATATGACTATTAGGTACAGGAAAATTAAAGTTAAAATTAATTATTTATAATTAATAAGGATTTAATATTTAAAAATAAAACAATATTCTAAGGGCATTTAAACATTTGTCTGTAACTAGCTCAGTTTCCTGCTACTCGCAGAGAAAACGCACATGGCATATTCCCTTGTGTGATTGATTTCTACTTTGTGAGTCTCCTCCTTGGATTTAATGACTTCAAGAGTAATATCGTTTTAATGTATATACTAGTAATATGTTATCATAATACAATGAGATAAATTTATCATACCTAACATAATTACACCATTCTTAGATATGCATTATGCTATACTACTCTATGGATGATCGTATTTAGAGGATGTACCTACAAACTTGGGAAGGGATTGTTAACTATTGCATTGAATTCTAGGCCTAATATATCAGATACAGATTCACGCATATGCGTGAAAAAATTGGTGTTTTCAGTTATTAATAACTTTCCGCACAGCTAATTGTTTTTAAGTTCTGATAATTATTGGTTTTCACTTCTAGTTGCGGGTCTTAGCTGAAAAATATTTACCCACATTTTCAATTTATACTATGAAAATTTACATACACAGTTACCGAGGTTTATTTAGTCAAGCTGTTCACAATAATCCTATTATTTAGCCTCCATCGCATAAGTCAGATGGATGAATATATTGATATGAAGACATTTTTAAAAAGGGTTAATATTTTGTCACCCTTGCAGTTGAGTTGAACGCTGGCTATCAATCACCCCATTCGCCACTGGATAACAAAATTTATTTTTTAAGGGTTCTTCCCACCATTTATGAATACCTTGAGTACGACTTATCAATCGATTTAAAGTGTTTAGAAATATATCCTCTAATTCAAGATTTGGCTCACAATGTTTTCCAGTACTTATTCTTTATTTAGTGCCATTTAAAAAATTTAAAGTCTTCATTACAGTATTTTATGAATATTTTAGTTGAAGACCCCTCTAATAAGACGACCATGATTTTCTCTTATCGATATGGGTTTTAATTGATGTTCTGTAAGAGACTTGGATTATAACAGAACATTTAGGAAATAAACCTCACCAGTAAACTCACTGCTCAACCACATCCATTCTAAACGTCATCTCAGTTTGATAATGGGACACAAATCAACTAGAACAAGCTTCATTTTCGTTCAAAGAAAATAAATTATCCTGCGGTAAGCCCCATAAATTCAGGAACTTAGCTCCTAAAGCTTCTCTCATGAGGAATTCTGGTTTAATTACTTGCACAAACTGAGGGAATTGGTATTACTTCTGCCGAAGCTTACATTTCGTCGTGGTTTAATGACTAGCTATTAAAATTTTTAATCGTGCAACGTAAGCATCTGATATAAAAGTAATTGAAGTAACGATTACTTGTCCTTCATAGTAAATAAGTTGCACCTTAGGTACTTTGGTTCAAGATTCTGCAATCACCATCTCCGAGAGCGGCAAAATTAAAATAAATTTATTTCGATATCCATCCACTTGACGGGGAAAAAATCTCAATTCTCATAAAGCTTACAAAAGCGCTCCAAATAGAAATTCGAAAGCCTCGCCATTGTGAAGCATTTGCGGAATTCCCACCAAATAAAAAATCCTCAACCCGAAATCCGATAGTTAAACAGCTACGGCGGTGATTTTTCTGGATTCAATTCCGTTTTATGCTCTCGATTTTTTCATGGCGGTGGGGTTCGGAGGAGTGGAATGAAATTGATCGAACAAAAAATAATAAAGGGCAGGCGGGCATGTGACGCCCGTTTATTGCGAGTTCCATCCTCTCTTTCTCTCTCTCGCCGAAAGCAAGCTCATAATAAAGTCTTCTTCCCCCGGCATGCATGCGCACGGACACGCTCACTCTTTCTCTCTCCCGAAAAAAGCCCGACCCTAACCCTCCGCCTTTTTTTATTTTGATTTCCGGAAAAAATATCCTCCCCGAATGTAAATAACGTTGCGCTTGCATGGGTGTGACGGCGGGGGAAAAGAGGGGCTTAACGACGTTCATTATTCAGAGCGCGGGCCACGTGATGTTCTCTTCACGCTGTTTTTGCCGCGAGAGGGGGCGATAGGTGAGGAGAAGAGGAGGCGTTCCGGCCGCCACTCCAAGCACCCTTTATCTCCTTAACTCCCTTTTCCAGAGGCGATTTTATGTCGCGAGATTTTGTTCGCGGGGGTGGCATACTCACCTTTTCCCCCTTTGGTAACCGTTCCACTCATGACCACCGCGTTTCTCTTCGTTGGAACGTAAATGGAATGTTATTCGAAGGATTTGCGTCGTATTTATTTTTTCTTGAGTTTTGTGTATTTGTATTGAGTATAGTTAAGCATTATCTTTCATTAGGTGAGTTATTTATTTGTATCTTATTTTGTATTCATATGATACGTGATACGATTTCATATTATGTTATTTTAAAGATTTATTTGACTGTCGTAAAAATGTCAGATGGTTGTCAGGATCTTTTCGATGGTTAAAGCTTAATGCTTCGTGATTCTTTTTAAAGTTTGCTGTGAATATTACTTTTTTGGAGCATTACTATGTTAAATTTCATATTAGATGTATTTTATTTTACTATCTCTTGCATTTTGTATGTGGATCTTTGAGGATCATATTTTCCTTTGGGCACATTTATACATAATGCTCAATTATTTTCCAATCCACGAATTCTTCTAAATAGAATATGTTATTGATGCTCAACATGGTCATAGCAAAGACTTTTGAGTTTTGATCTCATAATGAGAAAGTTAATTCATTATTATCGTTAACTAATAATAACCTTGTTAAATCTATACATTTAGTATAACTAATCAGGTAGGCTGTTTGATTGAGGATACATAATCCAATGTTTTACTAAAATGCATTTAAGTACACAAATGAATAATTTTGCTTTTAACAGCTCTTTCAATGAACTCAAATACAGGTGCAATAGATTAGCTTGTTTGAGTCTTTGGAACAGAGTGTCTTTATGAATAACTGACTCTTGTGCTCTCTCTCTCAAAAAAATAACAGTCGTTATCTCAATACTGAGATATAATTTTCCAGTAAATAGGAATGTAAATTGATGTATTCTGTATACATCACGCATTTGCCGTTTTGGGAAAGTTAAAAAAAATATAGTTGCCCATCAATTCAACTCATAAACGGTAGAGTAATGCTTTGATGGATGTAACTAGACTTAGATGGTCCTTAATACTAGGATAGATTTGCCATTAGGCGCAAGCTGAGTGCCTCTCCGTCAAGTTAGCCCAAAAGAGGACGTTTTATTGTTTCTTAAGATGAATGATATATTGGTGAGGCCTCAAAGTTGTCCTTTCGCCTAGCTGAATTCGGCCCCTCTCTTCAGCATATGTTTATTATAGTTATTTTTTTGTCTTGGAATTTCGTAATTATTACCTGCAAGACCTATGTATTTTAAACTTGCAGCTTGTATTATGAAAACAAGAGTGTTCTTTAGTTCACTAAGTAATCTTTAAAACATCATAGTAATATTAACGAGATAATTCAAATGTCTAACAATAAACCGTATAAAAATATGTGCAATAAATAAAATAATACAAATACACAATAACGAAATAACATGACACAACAATGATAATGAAAGCATAAAGGTCAAAGAAAAACTAGCAACTTACATAATATTTGAGCGTAGTGTATTAATACCAGCCATCCGGAGTAATATTACGCTTTGCATTCGCATAACATACCATCGTTCTCGTATATCGATTCGATCGTTTATCAAGAAATCCCGCTTTTCGCTCCCGATCTTTCCCCGTCCTCAATTCTCTTCATTTGTTTTCGTTTTCTTTAGCTTCATACCCCTCTCACCTTGCGATGATGAAACATAACGTTGTTAGGAGGAGGAGCGTAACGGTTTACATTTCATCCCCTTTCAGATGTAGGCGCTGTTTCATCAGCGAGAGCGCCCAACCACCTGTGAGATGGAATGACGCCGTTGAGGGGAATGGCGCAATTTTCACGCTCAGACCCCTATGATGAAGCACCGGTGAGTTTTGTCGGCGGATGAATTTCTCATTCGTAATCTTATTTCTCGCCCACTCGCATCCGAGTTGTTTCATTTCATTTCTAATCTGCTTATAAAAATCTTCACGATTTCACTGTCTCATTCATAGGCAAAACGTGCTTTCACTTCCTCGTGCCATATTTTCCGCTCTTCGTATGAATTTTTTGAGGAGATCTACCTCTTTTTAGAGAGCTCAGCTGGAGAATGTCGACAGGGTAACGATCGTTGTAGTCCCTTCACTTTGATTTGTTAATAACGGACCTCATTCATATTTTATCCATTTGAGCTAATTATAGATATAAATTGCTTGCTTATTAGTAATTATTTCCTCCGAGATCATTTTATAACGAATCTACACTATTTGGAATTCGCATTTGAATGTGAATGTCCGGTAACGAACCACAGGAAAGAGGGGTCCTGAAATTTTGGGTGCCTAAGATAATCACGTAATGGAATATAATAGTCATACCTTGCAAGCGAGGGCAAACTACACCAATCCTCATCTGATCTGGTCGCCTCATTCCCTCTAGAGGATTCTTTATAGGTAATGGTGAAAGGGTTGTGTTCAAACATTCCTGCGACTGAACACTCCACAGATTAGAAATATACCATAAAATATTAGATATTATGTATGTACTAGAAATGGACCGCGGACCCTTCGTAGGTATCCTCATGGAGATACCTAAGTAGGTTTTCTATATTAACCATCGAAGAAGAATATCTGTGCAAAAGTTTTAAAAAAATGTCGTGAATTTTAGTTAAATATAATAAAAGAATAGTCGTTTCTCTATGTTTGCAGAGAGTTCCTTTCAAATTAATTGCTCACTCAATGACAATTTTCATCTGATTGTATCACAAACACATTTATTAATGAAAAATATTTCTTCTNCGTAGGTATCCTCATGGAGATACCTAAGTAGGTTTTCTATATTAACCATCGAAGAAGAATATCTGTGCAAAAGTTTTAAAAAATGTCGTGAATTTTAGTTAAATATAATGAAAGAATAGTCGTTTTTCTATGTTTGCAGAGAGTTCCTTTCAAATCCTTTCATTGCTCACTCAATGACAATTTTCATCTGATTGTATCACAAACACATTTATTAATGAAAAATATTTGTTCTGAGTGTACTTCAAACTACCACATGTATTACATGTTACAAACACTACAAAACTGCTACATGTTACAAACAACTGATCGTACTTCAAATATTAATTATAATATTTGACTTGGAAGAACAGTTAATATTTCATATAATTTTTAAGCTAATTTATCTAAATATTTTTTCTGTGCTATATTATACTTTTTATAGATTAACTGGGTGGAAGCTACCGTTGGGTTAAAAATAATCAATGAAATTATTTTATATGCTAACCTAAACTATGACCATCGGTACTTCCTTTAGCGTACCGTGATTACATTTCAAATCCCGTATTTCATAATCGTTGCCCACTACATCTCCTCTATACTTATAGTATGACCCATATATAAAAGAGCTTCGTTGAGAATTAATTGGCGCTCCGGTTCATTAAAAAAAGCTGGAGCGTTTTCAAAAATCGTTAATAGAGGCATAGCTGAGAGATATATTCATTGCGGTCGGATAACCTGTACTTCGGTCCACTTATCAGAAAAGTATTACGGAGGGAAAGTATTGATCGAGGGTACCATGCATATTTCATTAATAGTTTTAAGGATACAGGTGTTGGTGTTTACATATTTGGTCATCTATTCAAAGCACTCCTGAAGTGATTTCCTCCGAGATCCCTTTGTTAATCTAGATTTGGATGAATGATAATGATTTGTAATGTAGTTACGTATATAAAGTCATATTTAATATTTGAGTTACTCAACCTCTTGGGATTTAAACCTTCAATATCGTTATGTTATTTATTAAAACTTATATTTTTAAGAAAAATTTGGATGTAATGGAAATCGCCAGTAATGCTATAACTGATCTCCACTATAGTCATGGAAATTACTTGAGATTCTCAATCAAATTCTGAATCTCGTTTTAGATGTATTCCATCTGACATTAACTATGATTAAATTTGAAACTTGCTACTTAATGTTTGAAACTGCTTAGAGAACAATACATTATATCTTCATGACGGAACATTAAGTAAACCACACATATTTATTAAAACACATAGTCATGAAACCAGTCTGTGCGAAATTGAATCCTTAGTCATTATTTAAATTGTCTCATGAACATCTTTCAATTTCCCAGGTAAGCTTCTGCAATTAAAATGCCTCGTATCAAAATGTTCTACAAAGTTAAACATTTACGGGATATATTTTTTAATTTTGATTACAAAATGGGATGAGTAAAGTATTTCCAAAATAAAACTCTCAGTTTGTTTATAATTGAAGAATGGAGTAGAAATTCAAAAGATTTTTTCCAGGGGGAAGTAACGTTATGATTTTGGGCTTAAATATTATGGAACATTAAGTGTGAGTACTTACTTTTATAATAATTTTTGGCTACGTAATGGGAAATAATCAATAACTGTGATAGTAGTTGTTCCGATTCTATTCGAAGAAATATTCCTGTAATTTATTAAAAAAATCTAAGCTTAAGATCACGTTTATGTGAATTAATCCAATGTAGGAATTCCGAAAATTATATGAATCTCTCAATTCGCCATTTATTTTTGAATTTTTACAAATACGTTATTTCTCTCTTTGCACTACGCAGTTTCAAGAAGCAATGACTTCCACTATCAATTATCAATTTGTGACGTTATTAATTCCGGATGATTCTACGGTTTTAGACAACATATATGCGTCAAAATACTGATTATCAAATTGTTTGAACGTCTTTCTGCACAGACAGTGCCGAATGCCGTGAATCTCGCAGGTTTATAGAAGGTATTTCTCTTTCTACCCGTTTTTCATCTTCTGGATTCCAGGATAGCCTGGATGTGATATATATTTTGATCGATGGCTCTAAAGGACTTACCTTTGATCTATTGCTATATGTCCCTTTATTCAGTTGTAGGGAGACAACCGCATGAAGTTGGTGAGAGGAATGATGTCAAGTTAAACTTAATATATAGTTATCGCGTGAAATTGATAAGCTGAGTTTAAAAAAACGGCTGATGAGTTCCACCGAAACAAATGTAGAAAAATAGAGATCATAGTTATGGGTAAAAGGACCTTAAGCGAAAAGTGTCGGAAGGAAGCCAGTCTTCAAACTTTTATGTCTCGATACACTTCATGGAGTTCGGATGGAGGTCCTATCCACGTCGTCAAACAACTGATTACATAATCTCCTCACATAGTCTCTCTTATCCTCTTAATTTTCTGGTTAAATCCTTCTATCCAGAGTTACCCTCACTCTCTCTCACCATCTCCTTAAACTTTCGCCGTCGAATCCACCCTTCTTTACATCTTTGCCCTGTTGACATTCTTCCTCCAACTTCTTCTCTTTCTATACTTTACCTTTAAACCCGAAAATGGAAACCTCTCAACGCCTCATTTCTATCCACTCCTAACAAAGCCCTCAACCGCTTGAATTTTCCTCCAATGTGTTCCTACATTTTCCCGGTCTCTTCCGTGAGGGTTTTTTAAGGGTTAACGTAAGGAGATTTTTCAAGAATCGGCTCTGTGTAAGGAAAGTTGGCAAAATTAAATCAAATTATTTTTAATGCTACACAATTTAAACTAAATAAATTAATACCGACTTGCGATAATAACGTCACCTTGCAGAGATATACGTATTCATTCACAACTTTTATGTTTGAGTAATATAAAATAAAGTGCTGTTGTATATCTTTAATAATTTAAACAATGACATTTAATATTAATTTTCAGGTATATAACATGGTATATTTTTCACTTTATTTAAATGTCAGCAGTTACTTCATATTTTTCCTCTGATAGGAGAACTGTGTTTTAATAAATCTACATTGATTCACGGAGAAAATAATGTACTAGACTACTTTTTCCGTAAAACTACGTTAATTTATTTTACTACAGTACTTTCTCCATAACCTGTGGAAAGTACTTACTACAAAATTCTGGAACACGAAACGAGTTAAATGAAACTCGTATTTCCAAGAGAGAATATCTTTAAATAAATTGAAGTACAACTTCCGTAAATGATAACTCTCTGGAACACTTATCATTCAATCACGTTTAGATACTTTTTTCGCCCTTCTAAATTCGATGATAAATAAAACATCCCCTTACAACTAGCTTTTGAAATATGAATATTTTCCATAATAAAAGTAATGACCCTCTGAGTATTTTTGGTTAATGCTTACTTATTTCTGTTAATTTTACTTTACTGATGCTTCTTTTACTCGAAAATTAATTTATGCCTTCTTGGCCAATGTCGTTTCTTTTTGTTTTCCTTATATTTTTGTTTTATTCCAAAACTACTCATACACTTGAGGGGCTGAAATGAAAAATCCTGGGAAAGAAAAATCGTCTTCAATGTTTTAATTTGAGTCATTCTTCGTTTTCCATCCTGTTTCTTACGTCGCCATTCTTCTTACTTTCTGTCAGGCCAATCCTTACTTTCCCCTCCTTTTATCGCCCGACCTTGGCATGCCCTTGTTTCCTCCACGCATTTCTCTACCTAACTCCGTCTTGCTTGGCGTGCTCTTAAAACACCTCCTCTCAGCACAAATCCTGCGCCTTCATACCACCGGACTGCCATGATCTCAAAGAGCCCCGTTGCATGGCATGGTGTTAAAGAAGATCCCTTCCGAATATCCCGTCCACTCCCCTGAAACATTGTCTCCTATAGAGAAAGTAAACTTTCTCACCCCTGAAATTTAATATCTAATATGGAGGATATGTAGCATAGCTTCATGCAATGTTGTGTTCGGTGACGGTCTTTAAGATATTTTTATGCAGTCCAGTGACCATCTATGTATATAACTCATATCCTCTTGCGCTGAATCTTAACCTGTTTACCGCTGGTTGTATCCGCGAAGGGTGTATCAATTTTTTTATTAAATCATTTAACTAAATGAAAGAAAAGGATATTCGTTTATTGTATGTGTACAGGTTTGTTTTAGAGGTAGGTTTATATTTTTTATCAAAGTATTTTACTATAATTCCTACGATTGACCTATGCTGCATGCTATGATGTATGCTGCTCATTTATTAACTTTCTGCGAAGTTTTGATGAACTAATACATGTAAAAAATGGTTTTTACTTTGAAACCAAAATCTAGAATATTTTCTAGAAATATTATCTAGTAATATTTTGCTACTTAATGTTTGAAACTGCTTAGAGAACAATACATTATATCTTCATGACGGAACATTAAGTAAACCACACATATTTATTAAAACACATAGTCATGAAACCAGTNATTCAGAGTTTTATTATAGAACAATAAATGGGCTAAAAATTCATTAAAATATTCATTCTGAAATTCGAATGATAAAAAGGTAGCTATCATGCGCGAATATTTGTTCAAGGTCTTGAGAATATATGACTCAAGATTTGCCTTTATACTGCGACTGCCTGGAAACATTACTGGGTAAATTTAAACACTGGTAATGGTGAAGTTAGCCCCTAAGTTTTCTCTGCCAACCAAACCTAAACATTTGGGAAAGAGCTCTTTTATGTAATTATATGTTTCAATTTTACAGCACAATAACATTTTTGGAATGAATAGTTTTTTAACTGAACATTAAGATCCTATCTGAGAAGGAATAGCCAGGATCCTGTTGAATGAAAGGTTAAATAGGATGAATTTTCTGCTGAAATTATTATTACAGAAATGCTGCCTAAAACTCTTAAAGGAGGATGATAGTTAAAATAAGGTTGATAAAGAAAATCATGACAGAGCATTCAAGTTTTAAGGAGAAGAGTAGACGTATTTTTTCACTCTTACTAGGAAGGACAGGTATTGAAGGCGTTCCCATTCATGGAAAGACGGATTGAAATGGTTGTGGCTTGACCTAATGCACCAAAAATTGGGATTAGTTTTGATATTGAGTGCTCACAAAGGGGTTGATTGAGCCGAGTAATGGTGAATAAATTTGTAGACCTCTAATATCAAGTCTACGGAATCAGTAATCATCAATTTATCGGGGGCGGATTTCAGTCCATGGAGAATCTTGAAAGTACCCCTTCATGTACGCACAAACAGCTAGAATTAGAGCCTGAAAGCTGGGAAAGTACGCAATTCCCCAAGCAACCGACGTCGGCGGAAATAAAGGGTTTAAGGAGACAAGAGGAATATGGACTGCAAAGGAAGAATATAGAGAAACAGAGATGATTGGCTGAGTATTATGAATCCTTCTTGATAATGAATAAAGGAGAGCTCTTTAATATCATTGGAAAATGAAAGTATCCAATGCTATCATCCGCTGTTAATGATCATTCATATTGTTTCCACATTTCCTTGTCACTTATTTTTTCCAAAAGTCTGAAACTTAGAAATCAACGAAAATAGCAGCAATTTTCTTTCTACTTATCTCAACAGTTTATAAGCTATTTCCTCCTTTTGACACGAAAACACACACATCCTGTCAAGCAGGATACGTGTCACGCTTTGCAATCTCCCGTGAGTACGGCCGTGGTCTAAACTGCGTGCCATCGCCGACTGTTTGCCAATGTTGGACCCACCTCCATAGTAAATAGTGGAAGTGTGGTTAACGATAGGCGAAAGCGTTTTTATTCCAACATTTCTATATATTTCTTTAACAAAATTAATTCACTCAATCAATTGCTTAAAATGAAAGAAAAAAGCACTCCACTGTGGAAGGTTATTTGTTTTTGAGATTCTACGTCAGCCAAAAAGTTTTGTTCCTCCTTTATTTGCTTCCTTTTTTTGCACCGTTTACCCTGGAAGAAAACCTCAGTTTTAAATATGCTGAAATTGTAACAATACGTCTTTGAGGAGTATGCTTTACCTTGTTTACCTTATAGTATTAAATCTTATTTAAATAGAGTTCATCAAAGTCTCATCTCAGTCATTTCCTTTCAGATATTACCTTAATCTTTATCAGATCTACGAAATTACTCGTCGTAATGACTTTTCCTCACCAAATCTAAGCCGTAATTTTTAAAGCTACCGTTAGGTCAGACGATGGATATTCGAATCTGTTATGCTGCTTGTGGAAGTATTCTATCCATCGATCAATGGTAGGGGTTTAAAACTTTATTTTTCTTCAGTTATGCTGAACTATGAAAATTATGAACTTAATTTATGGGAACCGTGTGAGTCACAATATAGGCGAGTAATAAACAGAACCTTTCAGTATGTACAATGCCTTCTAATTTCAATATCCATATTACATCAGTTGCTGTTCTATTCTTACCAAGAATAAACGTTTTAATTCCGAGGAAAAACGGACATGAAAAATGTCTGACAGGACCGGGACTCGAGCCTGGAGTCTTCAACTTTCCGAGAAGATTATTTAACCAGTTTCCATACCTGGTCCTGATAAACTTTTTTCTTGTCCGTATTCTTTGGGATTTTTCCTAAGTGCACGCCTTCACGTGTAAAGTTACCTTTACCCTTTTCCTCGTGAATTATCGTATTATATTCATCTGTTTTTTACGGAGTAGTGATGAAGTTTTAAGTAAAAGTCTTAGAAGTAAGGGATAAAGGAGGCACGGGGCATTCGAGCGGAGGATTTTCGGCACGCACTGCACCTCATACAAGGATTATTGTTGATAATATCACTCAGTCTTCTTCTTGTTTCATCTATGAACTCATTCCAAACATTTTCAGCCAGGTTGAGTACATATTCTTCCATGAAATTCTTAAACTTAGTACAAAATAAGATTCTTGGAAATTACTAATGCTATCACATCGATGATTGCACAATCATAAACCGGATTGGAATTCTAAAAAGTTTGCCTTACTTAAGATTTGGATTAGTCTTTCGTACAATCCGAATTCGGAGAACCAGCGAATATTCCAGGGCATACAGAAACTTTCTTACGCAAACGGGACTTTATACTCTAAAGTTTAATTTAACCTCTTTCTAACGAGCTCTTAATAATCATAACAAAGTCATGAAGCCAATCTGAGGTTCAAATATTAAAGTTTGCTCCGGAATCAGTTTTAAACACTCGAAAAGACTATTAGTAAGGACAAAAAAAGTAACTTACGTAGTTGCATAGTGGCGATGAGTTTAAAAAATACTTAATCGTTTATTCAGTTTTTTTAGCTCACTATGCTATTAGTAATTGTTTACGCTTTATTTGCAGCTCTTATACAATAAATAGAACTAGCACCAGCATAGTTGCCACTACAGACCGACAAAAATAGGTGAAACCATTTTCTACTATGTAGTCTTCTCGGCCGTGTTTGCATACCATGGCATGTACTCAGTTGAAACTAAATCACTCACTGACAGAATATAAGATTAAATTATAGGATGGATAAAGTTAGGCCGAAAGCTTAATCCAGGCATTGCTTCATTAATTATGTAAAATAGTAATGATGAGGATTAAACCCTCATGATGATTGCTTCATAAGGGTTCAATCCTATTCTAACTGAGAATTATAAAGAATTTTTTGTCTTAGAAATGAAATATGAATCAGAAAATTAACATCATCATGAGTTAGCGACCTAAAGATTGCTTTTACGCTGCTCTCTCTACAGGCCATTTAGTTCCCAGCCAGTCGCTTCATTACCACATTATTTCTAACCTTCACACTAACCATTACATGCTTCCCATAATCCATTCTAGATCATACTCTGTAATTCCTTCCTTCCAACATTCCCTCCAATATTATCTTCTTAAGACTATCATTCTGTAGACAGTGTCCGATGTCTTATGATCAGTCTTCCATTGATATCACTCATATGGAAAGATTGCTTCATTAGTTAATTCTATTTTCATCACTATCCTGTAGTATTACATCTCCATTGTTAACATTCTCTTCTTCTCTTCATTGCCGTCATAGTCCGTGTTTCATAGACACTCGTATAGTAAAAACCTACAGTGAATCAGAATCGGTGAATTATCTTGGAATAACCCTCACATATGACTTAATATGGGGCACTCACATCCGTAATATACGTGGACGAGCACTTTAGAAACGTTACGTTTTGTAAAATATTGTAGCCAAAAATCAGTGAGCGTTACTCAGATGCTTAAGGACTCAGGATGATAATCTATAAAAGGTAGAACATTTACATAATGGCTTCATTTACTTAATACATACAGAGAAAGTAAGGTCTTAGAAGATGTAGCCGATATGATTCGTTCTCCCTGTTACATATGCCGTTCTTATACAGCGTGTAAAATCAGAGAAATAGATTCTAGAACATGTCGCTTCAAGAATTCAATCTTTACCGCGAGAGATACGCGAGAGTTAGCGATTAAAGAATTAGAGTCATGGTGCATGCATCCCCCGCCACACGCCGAAGGGCGGCTTGAAGGGTACATTAGAGCTGCCATCGCGTATATGCAACGTTTCCATCAATGTCTTTCTTAAAATTAGGTCCGTTCTTCTAAATGGGTGTCTGTTACGGAGCCGATACCGATGCTGAGACCATTCCTTTAAACCGAATCCCCCCCCCCCCCATTCGCAGCGAAAAGAAGTACCGTAATTCTCCGGAGGGACTCCTTACAGTGTTGCAACATGTTCCACTGAAGGAGTTTTTAGGAGTATCCCTAATCTTACGTATCTTATGCAATTTTTGAGTTATTTTCGCTCATGCCTGTACCTACAGAGGTGTCAATCTAGAGATATCTACTAGTGCAAAACTAATTTTGAGTTATTCGTGCACTAGCAAGCATACAAGTAAATTGACAAACTTGAAATTGTCTTTTTAAAAATGTGAACACATGAACATATTAACAAATAAATTTCACTTCTCTCTTACTATTTTCTCTTAACTAACGGGAAAAAAGAGGTGAAATATTGAGAAAAATTTGAGGATTCTTGAGATCAAACCTTAGTGACTTTGACGACTTCAAATGGAGATGTATAGCGTTAACGAAAACTACTGTGAAGTCAAAAACGATCTTTTTCAGATGAAAGATATATAAGAGAAATTCCACCGGGAACAATTCTTCCCGTTAAATTCCTCGGTGGCATGAATTAATTTCCCAACCGTTTCGAAATAGCGATTTTTGCGCATCGTTTGTCCTCTACAATTAGAGCTTTTAATTATCCGGTATTAAATTTTACTTTCATCTTCTTTGTATTTTTGCGAAATTTAATTATCATCAGATTTTCCTCTGCTGCGATTTTGCGGTCGTTTCGCTAAAAAAATTTGCCCTTTCAAAAATTCTCTCTTTAATTCTATTATATTTCCTCGTGCAGTTTTAGCACGTTGGAAATGAAGCTACTTTTTGAGCCATCAGGCTCTCACAAATGCTGTTCGAGAAATTTAAAAGAAATGTGATTTACGCTGAAATGGAAGTAACAATTTCTCTCTACAAACTTATGCCACATGAATTTTATCGGAAGGATGTATAAGATTTGTATGAATCCTTTCGCATTTTAGTCTCTGAGATATAAAAATCAACCTAAATATGTGCACATTAAATCATTGCATTTCATTTAATGATTACGAAGAGTATCATAATCTTATATTTTCCGTTGGAAATATTTTATTATACGATAAATAGGAAAGGGAAACCTTCACCACTCGTTGAAACAGCATGGGAAAGTTTATTGTCGTTATTTCCATGTGCATAATGAAATAATCTAGAATTTTTGCGTAGGAAAATTATAATTGATTATTTGAAATCAGATTGATTGCTTTCTCAAAAGTAATCAAATATCTAAAGTAAAACGCGAACCGGTATTCCATTATCCTCTATCTAAATTAAGGGAACCATTTTTCAATCAATATTCTCGAAAGACTAGAAATCTTCTATCTAAAAACTTTGATGATGGGGTGGTAAGTTACATCAAATTTTAGAATTATCATAATATATTTCCTCGGTAGCACATGTTTCTGAAATGAAAAGGTATTTTATGTTCAATAATACAACATATCTTGACACAATATAAAAATCTACGTAAGGTATGGATTTTAAAATACGTACATCTCATCATCATCATCATCATCATCATCAGCCATTTTCAATCCGACGTCGGTTGTAGGCCTCCTCAAGCGCTTTCCAATTCTCTCTATTCTGAGCCTCTCGTTGCCATGTTACCCCTAAGTCCTGAATTATGTCTCTGTTCCATTGGTCCCTTGGTCTTCTTCTTGGTCTCTTCACATCTCTTGGTATCAAGTTCAGAATTGGTGATGTCTATCGTTTGTCGTTTCTTCTCTCAACATAGCCTGCCCACATCAATTTCAGTGATCTTACCTTATCTATGATGTCTGTCACTCCTGTCATCTTCCAAACCCAGGTACTGCGTTTCCTGTCTCTTCTTGTGATTCCGAACATACATCGTTCCATACTTCTTTGTGTAGTCTGAAGTCGCTGTGTTATTGCTGCATTTAACACCAAGTCTCACTTCCATACATCTGCATGAATACCAAGCTGCTCTTCGGCATTTGGCAGGGGAATAACGTTGTTAGTAGTTGTTAACATCAATCAGCGAAAGAATTGCGCAATTTTATCATGTAAAATGAAGTAAAAAAGCATTTATCTCACCATATATTTGCCTTTGGTTTCGACCTGTTTGGCAAGATTCTAATCTATCTAGACCGTCTTAAGGCCAGCTGTGTATGGCAAAATGCGATAAATAAAATATGATCGTCGATATCAAACATTTTGTTAAAATTAACTTTCTTTTTCACTTTAATTTTAAACCAATGGATTTTTTAAAAAAATATGATTTTAATGTACCGTAATATTCCAAATCACATACAATGAATTTTGCACTTTTACTCTTGATTGTATTAGTAAACCTCACCATCTGAAGCCGGAGTAAAAGGCGTTTGAGATTATTTACGATAACATTTAGTATATTTAATTTTTAAAGTTTTCTAATTATAGGAAGTAATTAATAAAATACTAAAGATGATGTTTTTATCAGTCCGCTTTATTTACTCTGGGTGTATCTGGATATAATTAAGGTAGTTGTAAATGATACTCGGATTAATTAGGCACGGATTCGCTCTCCAACACGAAATCCACATTATTTATTGTTTGTAGAGCTTTCATAATCCTAATAGGAACTAAATTCTCATAGGAGTTGGACTTTTTTCATTGCGCCTGAAAAGTGAGCCATTCCTCCTTGAATACCTCAGCGAGAAACGCAACGAATGAGAAAAATTCGGCATATAGCAACGCTGTAGGTGAAAAGCAGATCGTAAATCATTATCGAAATGATCCATCTCGAAGGCGGCGAAAATACCGGATCGCTGCGCATATCTAGCTCGAAACGCAATCCTCAAGAGGTGCAGGAAGTACAAGAATGCAGCTCCGAATCCGAGGAATTTTAATGCAATATCGCCTTTCTTTCTTGCATGACTACACCTGAAATCGCTTCAGTCCCCAATTTAGCCTAACTGGGAATTTCTCGGAAACCCAATAAAGCGGCTAAGACCCTCTCATAAGGATACCAATACCACATACAGAGCTGGCCCAAGACACGGGCAAGCGGGATAAACTCCGGGAGTTCCGAGGTTTTGGGTTGCGCATGACGTAAGTCGGAGGCTTTTATGAGTCGTGAAAACCTTGGTGCATGATCTTTACATGTAAATCCGGCGTAGAATAGAAATATAGTATGGCAAACAGTCTGAGGGTTATAGACGAATCCTAGGTACATTTTTCTTTAGAAAGCTTAATTTTTTTTACATCACATATAATAGAAAAACACCTATTTAGGGTGAAATAGATAAATAAATAAATATTTAGAAAGATATTGTGGAAGATACGACGGGAAAATAGCGTAAAAACAAAGAAAGTCGAAGGAACGTATACGGAAAGATATTAAAAATGTAGGGGCAGAACTGCAATTATCTAGCGTTTGTTAAATCTAATATTATAAATGCCCCTTAAGGCGGAGAAGAAGCATACATTGAGGGAAGAAGGGAATTCAGCAAAGAAGGAAGGCGGAAGAAAAAGGGACGTGTGATAAGGTTATTAACGGAATAATTCAAGCAACTATAAGAATAGTGCGTATTAGGAAAATTTATTTCAGGAATTTTTTTTTACCGATTAACAAAGCCTGAATTAGTTTAGAATAAAGCATTTCATGAAATAATCGGTCGCAGTCGATAATAAGCAGCAATTATTTTGAATAAATCGATAATTTCTCTTGATTTTTATAAGAACGTGGTAATGATTAAAGCTATTAAATGGCTTTATTTCAATAAACATTATTATTTAAATTGGTTCTGATAAAAATACAAATACTTTGGAAAATAGGAGCACTTACAAATTGAAATTTTTAAAATATATGCGAAATACCATAGGACACCATACATATATAAATCAATTTTTAATGCACGTATATGTGTGCATGCATGCATGACTCCCAGTACACATCGGGCGGCCCTGCTACGCGTGACAAACCATACCCAAAATCCTCCTCCTCCGCCGAGGTGATACTTTTTCCGCGCGTGGGTGGCAAAGGATACCAGGAGAAAATTTTTAGGAGGAGAGAGCGTTGTCAGACACGGTAACAAAGGGATTACGGCTAGGTCTGAGCGGGTTTAAGGGTGGGTGGGCTCGTATAAGGAGCGGGAGGAGGAGAGAGAGGGTTTCCAGGAGTGTTATAAGCGCAGAAGTGAAATTCCAAACTGGCGTAACGGCGGATATCGCAACGGGTGGCTAGTGGAAGTTTGCGAGCTGAGTCTGCAGTTTGAATATGAAATGGAATTGGTGAGATAAGAAGAAGAGATAAGTGCAGGACATGACCGGAATGAGTTAAAAAGGGAAGTTGGCGGTCGGAAGAATGAGGGAATCCTCGTGAGCCGGCGCGCGAGGTCGGATATCGCTCCCAAATATCTGAAAAGGTTTGAGGGAAGTCTTATGCCTTCGTTAAATTAGTTCGGAATATAGACGGGAAGCTTAACGCCGCGGGAATTCAGTCTCTTGGTAAGGATTTAACCTCATAGGAATCTTGTTCATGAGAGTTTTCGAGGGAGGTTATTAACTGGGGGAATTCAGGCAGAATCATATGTGCATTGGAATTCGCGGAATGTAAGAAATAACGGACCCATCTTGTTCCGATTTCCTCGTATCCCATCATAGAAATAAGTGAAATATTTCTACTTTCAAGTGTAGGGAAATGGAAAATGATTTCATGTAGACGATTTTGTACCTGCAAATGCGATGACGTAATTTTTGAAGTATTTTATTTTACGGAAATTGTGGTAATATAAGAAATGTTGGTGTATTTTCACTCATGATGGTCCACTTAAATCAACCGATATAACCGGAAAAAACTACTCCAAATCTATTAACTACTACTAAACTACCTTTATTATTACAACTTTACTTTAAACTACCACTAACTACCTTTTCCTCGAGATGTATAGAATATTATTCTGATCTAGAAATCGGGTCCCGTTATCATATCTTAATAAATGGAATGTTTTTGATATTTTGGGTATGTGTTGGAGGAAATTTTTCTTGCATTCTGGGAAGAAAGGTATTTTTTTCGCACACGAGATGCAGCTAGTTGATCTCAATTACTTCTTTCATGCAAAATCCTTAAGGACGAAAAAGGTTTATTTAAATTAACATTTTCGTTCAACAGGGTACCTTTTGTTATTAAATGATGCTGATATTTTATGCACATAAATCACAGCGATAAGCCTTGCAATTTTGATTAATATCGATCTAAAAAGCAGGAAGATTTAGAAAAATGACAATTATAAAATAACCGTTGGAACGAAATTTAACTACTACCAGAAATTGATGCCATATTTTTGCTGTTCTTACACACCTCCAACTCTAAAAAAAAACATTTTCTCGAGTGATTGTTTCATTGGTGGATTTTGCGAAATTCTATATTCCGCGAAACCTTCACGCTCGCTCATATTTAAATCCATACTCTCCGTCGAAATCGAGCATTCCGAATCCAATTAGTACGTTTTATTTCGGCTCCCAATCAATTTGATTTGATTACAGCAGTAGCTACATAAATGATGGAGAGCTTTTCGCCGGAATGCACCGACCGAAACAGTGAGCAGCGTAGCTTTGTGAGAGGTGCGATTGCTGAAGGAATTTTTTCAGCCGACCCCAGAGGGATTCCCTCCGCTTTGCGGCTGCGGATTGGGATTAGGGCCTCCCCCACGACTCTCATCACCTTCGGCACTGGATGCCGCTCATATCGCCCCAAGAATAGAAAGAAGTCCCGTCTCCCTGCTGAAATGGAAACACACCTTGCCGATTTGCAGGGTGTCGAACTATCACTCGACCACCCACTTTCCCGCCCCTTTGGGGTTTTGCGGCGAGTGTGGGCATCAGCCCCTGAGATAGGGGCTCAAGGGAACTGACAAACCGCTGCTTACGTTAAAGGGGAGGCGGGGGGGGATATAGGGGTGGGGGGATTTCCTCCGATTTTCCTCCAAAGGTCCCTGCCACCACCCGTTGGGTTCTCCATCGCGTCTTCCATCCTCCCTTACAAGGCTTTTGTGTCGCCCAAGGGAAGATTTTGATCGCTCTCCTCACCTCAGCACACCCTCTATTTGGTTCGTATGCGAGGATAAGTAACACGGTGAAGGCTGTTAGGAAGAGGACATTGGGTAGACAACACACAAAGGAATTCCCTGTTACTATTTCCTAGCAGCGCCCTGGAGGTGACGAGGACCCGGGATTCACTCGAGTGTCTAAAGCTCTAAAAGGAACTCCTATTTCTGCTATTCTCGTCATCTCCACAGACATACGGAGCGATATTGAATTTTGTATTTGATGTACTAAAAGAAGCTCTATGTTCGAAGGATATATCCAATTTTCGGAATTCTTTCTCAGATGCAGTTATGTTAGAGGAATGAAAGCCAATAAGTTAGCACAATGCTTTCGAAGATTTATTGAGGAAGGTGATATTTATTGTGACAGAAGGACGGCATTTTTGGTTCTCCTTGAGGGAGTGTTGGTAGATTAATGTAATCAAAGAAAAGTAAACCGATTCTTTTGGCCTCCAGAATTTAATTTGATTAAACATTTAGAGATGTGTACGCGAAGAGGGAGAATAGAACATGCATTAGAAAAATAGCTTGAATGGTGTATTTCTCCTTCTAAAAAAGAAACCTCAGTACCGTAAAGATTAATTGTCTGAAAGGGAATATGATAAATAATTTGATAATCCTATATCAAATGCGGGATAACCTGTGTTCCTTAACATGGATTTTTCTTTGCGCTTACTGCAACTCACAACATTTCGGCGTCAAAATAACTTTAGATCAGCATTGTGGTGAAGGCATTAAAAACTAGAAATCAGGGAGAAGGAAATTTATTAATTTCAAATTTCAAATATAAGTGCGTTAAATTTTACTTCGATATTCAAAGCTGAGAGGAGAGGAGGGAGCTAATGAAACATTTTAATTGGCAATCAAGAAAATCGAGCAATGTAGCGATGAAAAATCCGTCCACATGTAACTTTTGTTTGCCTTTTCTTACAACATGTAATGGAAATGATAAAAAGCATGCATTTGAAAGGCATGTTTATCATTTCATTTGTTGTATGTATACTGTAGTTCACTATAATATTCACTAATGTTCATGCCTTTTTATAATTCTATTACCGTCAGTCGTGCGTTTGTACAAATTATGTGTGCTCAGGATACCATTGGCTCTCAACCCAGTCTTAACAGTTTTAGATTTCGTTAAGAAGTTAAATTCCAAGTGTAATACAGATATTAGCCAAACTTAAAAAAGATCGATTACTTAAATAAAATCCTACCTTTATTTGCATTCAAAATTTTACTTACACTCATGAGCATGACTTAAAACCAAGGCAGCAACAAGGCAACTGGATAACATATGGTACATAAACAATATCTTTATTTGAGAGTCATTGAGACCAAGAGAACTCCATTCCATCCATAGAAGAAGTAAAAATTCAATTAGGGATATTTTCAAGAGTACCCTGTCAGTTCCTTAAGTTGCGAGCTTCTAAAGCATTATCTTATTTATCAGGAGAAATAACTAACGGGCTTTCACTCACGATAGACATATTTCTTATGATAAAATATTCATAATTTTAGAACAACCGCTTCGTATTACTTCAAACGTATTGACTACAGTAATTGCCTATCTAAAATTCCCTATAAATATCGCCTGAACGATGGAAAGCCAAAATGCTCTATAAATTCAATGAACGATAAACGCAAACGCCAGCACCTAAGTTTAGCAGAGGTAAAGAGTTATGTCACCTCACACTTTCACAGCTTCAACAAACAACAGTTCTGCCATTTCACGGCTGCGAAATAGGGCTTTTTGGCGGAATAAATCGCTGAAACTCACCACCATTCGTTAGAGTACGGCAAAAAATCGCGGAATCCATCCCACTTGATAACAATGGACGAGAGCGGAGAAGGATGGCCAGTTCAATTGATGATTTAATTAGCGGATAACAAAAGACAATAGCTTTCGTTTCCTGGGTGGTCGCAACGATCCAATCAGTTGAACGTGCGCCCTAATGGAGCAAGAATGAGGGAAAAAAGTCAGTCGAATGGAACCGCAGGGCAGCAGGCACCGCAGATGAGTAAGTGCTTTGTTATTGGTCAGAATAAAGGTCAAAATTCTGTCACAAAAACGCGGGAGAAATAAAAATACCCGTCATGAAAGAATAGAAAAAACGATCGAGATATAATTCTTGATTTCTTTCTATACAGTGACGCAACAATAGTAGCAAAAAGAGGAAAAGAGATGGACCTTCGAACTTTATGTAGTCATAAAAACATCAACATTATTAAACGGAATGACGATGGAAAGGAGACACGTTTTCATCCATCGAATCTAACGAATGTTAGCTATTTGAACTAGAATTATTACTGAGTTAGATAATGGTCTGGTACATCTACATCTACATAAATACCCTGCAAGCCGCCTTCTGGCGTGCGGCAGTGGGGACAGGCTAAGAGCCCGAATTTAAGGAGTGAAAGGAAATTTGAGAGAAGAAGTGTAGATGACAGAAAAGGAGAAAAGGCAGAGTGTTTACAGGAATAGTAGTTTGGAGGAGTATAACGAATAAAAGTACATAATGTATTTGGACGCAAAGTAACAATGAACTGTATTGGTTAAAGGTAGTATCACATAAAGAGAAACGTTCTCCATCAGTGGCATAAATGTATAGGTTTTTCCAGTGTTAACTTAAAAAAAATTGGCGTGGCTTTCATCACCAGAGAAAACCAATAAGCGCATGTTGTAAAATGACTCCTCAAGGGAAGTGTCAATAATCTTGGGGTACGAGTGATGACACATTTTATAAAAAAAGGTTACCTATGTAAACGACGGCCTTAGTTAACTACGTGCTTGGTTAACGACCAGTGGTTGTGTTAAAAATGCCTATGTTAATGAAGTAGGAATTAGGTTTATGACGCCCTTTGGTGAAGATTTACCGTTAAAACCGATTTTAAGAATTAATTAATGACATTTTTAACATACAATTTATTAATGAGATTTTTAGCATGCATGAATAAATAAATTAAATTAAAATATATAATGACATTAAAATAAATTTTATCTGCATATTTTACATGAGGTATGGTTGTGGGGAAATGATGGTAATCCTGGAACGGATTAATGTAGTTATTCAATGTACCACTGTATTCAACTAAAGCTGATTTTACGTTTAGGATGGAACAGAAAGTTATTGGATGAAATACATTTACCGATCATTTGCTTTATTTGGTAATTAAAGACTAATCTATTAAATTATCCTGGTTAAGTTTATTAAAACACATGGGAGACAAAGATTACCATTATATTCTCCAACCTAAGATGCACTATGTTTTGAAAGCAATTCAGAGGTATAACATACGACAATGCGACTGAAAAACGCATGCTATTCGCCATAGTACATGTCTATACCCGCCCAGACAGGCTTAATGCTTAGAAAAAGACGTTAACTAAAAGGAGAAAACGGAATCATAGCTTTAAACGTTATGGTTTAGTTAGGTTATGCTTTTGTTTGCGATACTTGCTGTACGATATTGCATTTTAGAATGCGAATCTAAGATGCACTCGAATTTCAGACACGGTCGATATTTGGAAGCTCTAAAAACGCCCAAAGGGTGTCTTAAATTCGAGAATACAAAGTATAAGAACATACATAGGGATGCTTTCATGACTCATGTGTATTTGCCACTTGAATAGCTCCAACATAATCGGCTTCCACTTCGTCATCGCATGAGAAACAATATCGTTGTATCTACTCCGTTTCATGGACATTGTATTGGCATGAAGTTAAACAAACGAAGAAGGAGGAACGTCGACTGCCTCTCTGAGATGAGGTATTGTCCAGGTATATTTAATTTTGAATAAAAGTCGTTGCCGCTGCGGAAATGTGCTGTACTACTTCAAAATGTACATCGAGCGAAACATTTCATCATTAAGGAATATTGGTCGACTGCAGATTCCGGCTCTCTCAATCTGCGTATAATTAAGGGAATCGCTGCTTGATTTGGTGGATGTGGATCTGATATTGTCTACGCGACGCTGTAATGGGTGTAATCATTTGTATGGTACACAATGCTTTCAGTTATCTTTATTTACCTTCCCTACGAAGCCACGGGTAAGAGGATGAATCCATCGAGAAGTCGGAAGACTGTTTTCCGACATCCAAATTGGATCCAATCACAGGTAAACACAGTTTATATTGACAATCTACTCCAGGAATGATTTAACGTTGTATCTCGGCAAGGAATTTACTGATTGCGGGGATTATCGGCCAAGACAAGTACAATCCGAGTTATGTTTGACATAGCGCGGAATTCACCTTTAGATATGCGGTTTAAAATCTAATGATGCAGCGGAGCATTGGTAGAATTGAGTCCACTCTGCAGAGCTGTGAACACGTTATTTAGATTTAATGGATGACCCGATTTGTGTGTGCGTGTTTGATAGGGTGGAACCTTGTCAGAGAAAGGGGAAGATTTCGTGCTTTCTGAATCAAGAAGTACAGTAAATCGGTGTCAGAATCAAATGAATCGGGTTGCAGATGTTATTGTACTAATGGTGAAGGAGACTTTATGACTCCTTATTTTAGGATTTGAGGTATTACGAAATCAAAAATATTGTTCATTCTTATTGGCTTATAAACTAGATTCATTTTCGACATCAAAAAGTATTATATTTTGAGAGGAAGCAAACATGTCCTCAATTCGTTATAACACGTAATAGGAGGGTTGGTGGGAAATTTAATCTAATGGTATTTCATTTAATATATTTGGTATGTAACCAATGGCACGATTTTTAATTAATCCATTAAATTCACTCGATTTGATCTATTCAAGGAAAAATACCCTCATTAGTTATAAATAATTTTTTCTATAAAGCGTATTTCTATAATTTTGCTAGAAAGAAATTAATTTTAGCATTTGCGGCTTTTAAAGTCTTTTCTCCTAAGCATTCCTTCACGAGATATAAAAATAAGTTTTGAACTTCCTTTAAATATTTTAATAATAATACATTTTATTACGGGCTAAATGCCCTCTTAAATGTTAAAATCAGTAGTAAAAAGGGGGAAAAATAGAGAATTGAAAGAAAGAAAAATTAAAATAAAAAGCTCACAATTTTACGTAAGTTACATAACATTAAGTAAAGACTATGTTATAAAATAAATATCTATAGAAATTAACACAAATATAGTATACAAAATTCAGAAACATCAGCCTTAAAACCCAACTATAAAACATCTTGCATTCAATAGATTATTTGGCATATAAACAAAGTGAGTTTTACTATATGAAATTTTCTCTTAAGTCCCATGTTTACAATTCAAATTCGCGCCAGAGCGGTACGGGTAGAAAGGGTCATTCATATTTGGAGGGTTAAATATTAGAGTGGTTAATTCTACCGGTTTCATGCATAAAAAAGTAGAAAAACTCTCACCTCTTCTAAAAATTTAAATAAATAATGAGCATAATACCATTAGCATATGCATTAAAAGAAGATTATAATGACATTTCACCATAAAATGCAGTTTGTTATAATCCTTTTCAGTAACCCACGTTTAAATGGTCCAACACAGAATTCCTTCAAAAAATCTGTGCAATAGTGTAACGCAATTTAAATTGAGACAAAGTAATGAGTATAATTATGTACATTTTCTTTTTAAAATAAGAAGAGCTGTTCAAGTAAATGTTAGTGCACTGGTTAAATTTGGATGAATTTATCGTAGAAATAGAATATAAGGTGAAATAAATAGCATTCGAGCATTAAATGTTCATTAGAGCGATCTTACACTAAATCAGAATGATTTAATTAATACGGAATCAATCAAAATTCTTAAATTAAAAGCCGCAAATTGCTCAGAATATATGTAAGGCAAGTCACGAGAGACAACAGGCTGTGGACAGAAAGACGAGAATAGCAAGTCTAAACGAAAATGGAAACTAGGCCAAAAAATAAAGAATCGCGGTAAAAATACGTAAATGGTTGTTGAGGAAAAAACTAGCACATAAAATTTGATATTCACCGAGAGCAAGCCGTTATGCCGTTAATGAGACCACTACCGCACTCACACATTCTCGTTCACACACACACACAGGTTGATACACGCTATTCATGCCTTTGGGTGTATAGAAGGATGGCGAGAAAAATAAGAAACCTCAGACACTTGCATTTTTTAAGGTCGACCCTTGCAGGTTATTTTGGTTCCACTCCAATTTTTCTTCCTTCTCCTTAACCATCGTAGGACGAAAATTAGGTTATACCTTTTTTAATCAGAAGTAGCAATCGATGCTGTTATGAAATCTGAAATAAAAACAGCCTCAAGTTTTAGGTCATATTTCCAGATAGGACAGCATGGTAAAATGCATAGTCCCAACTTCATATCAATCGTAAACATCTCATTCTTCATCTCTAAAAAATCATCTGATCGAATCTTTCTTCGCGTTCCTCTTTTTTTATTTGGACCGCTAATCTTGGTAAATATATTTTTATAGGAAAATGAGCTTTGATATTCTCTCTTTTGTAAACGACATATTTTGCATGCATAGAATTTAATGTTTCCATGTCATGCATCAATTTCAATTCATAAAATTCCCATTAAGGAATGGAATTTCACACATTATTTGGATATTAGTAGTGGAATTTCCACTAAATTAGCTGAAATATAGTTTTTATTAAAAATACGTCATGTACACTCAAGTTTAAAGTAAATGTCAAATAAAAGCAGAGACCAAAAAAATTACATGAATAAAGATAAGGTATTTGCATTGCCTGAATTCCGAAAAATCTATGCTTCATGGTACTGATCTATAGGTCTATGTGCAATTTAATATCTATCTATACGTCTATGTGTGGTTAATTTATATACTATACCCAATTAATAAAATTATATACTGTAATTATATACTATAATCATATACTATCATTATATACTATAATAATATACTATAATTATATACTATAATTACATACTAAACATTTATCAATCTATATCTGGCTTATTGGAAATAATTTCCAGTCACATGTGAAAACATTTTTACACCTACATGGCTGAATTTAGTTTGAGTCCCTGAAAGGGTTTCGATTTGAAAGAGGGTAAAGTGTAAATTGCGGTAAAGCACAGGAAAACATACTATTTAATAATATTGATTGAGTATTTTCGAAAGTTTATAAGAGAAATATTTAGGAAATATCTATTAATTACCGAAACCAAAAATATTCGGAAGTAAATATTCATTTGATTGCCACATTAGACTTACGTGATCGCACATATTACGTTCGTCAGTTTTCCACAAGGAAAATAAATCGTTGATGAGAAAATTTTCTAGAGACGCAAAGTAATATTTATTTATTATTAATATACAATTTTGTCGCAGTAAGACGCTAGATAAGGTGGCAAAGTTAGATTATATTATTACCAACAGCTAACTCAAGGCTGCAAAATTAAAGAGTTCTGAATATACAATAACAAAACAATAGCTCATGCATAAAGTTAGTAAAAACAACCGTTCGCTAAGTAGAATAGATTACACACTACTCTAAGTTACACTTTAAACAACTATAATTCACATACTAATCTACAGCCACTACCTACATCATGGATGCACATACTAAAATGAACTAAAATAATTTGGAAATAAATTAAAATAGTATTAACGCTACACGCAAATATTACTTATCATGTAAAATTTTTCCGGGTGTTCCCGGTAGGCCATCATAGCTACCGTGCTGCCATTGTAATGTCATTAAATATACCGAAAAAATAATTCATTGTTTATTTTTCGGTTTTATATCTGGTTCTTTCATGCGAACGCAGAAACAGCTGAATAGATGTGACTATTAATTCAGACGAATGCTTGCATCGCTTTTAATCTGAAAAACATTCCGAAGGCAATGGAGCAGCAGATTCAAAAGAAGTAGGGATTCAGAAGTGCTTAGGGGAAATTGGTTTTCAGATCCTCGGAAGAAAAAAAAATTAAAAGCTCCGAGAGGCTGAAGCAGTCCAATTAAACAGAATCAAAAGAACGCATCAAAGATGAAAGGAAGAATCGCGCGAATTAAAGAGGAAAGACGTAAGGCGAGGAGCTGGAGCGTGGAGGGATGGAAATGCGAATGTGGAGCGCCATCCAAAGAGCGGTTTCGAAAGAGAACGTGACCGTGAATAATGGTCAGCTTGGCGTAAATCCACGCTAGACCTTGGCTACGGTGATGGAAGAGCGGTAAAATTTAGCAGTGCGGACATGATGCGACCGTAGTCAAAGGAAACGTTCGCAGGGGCGGAAGGGATCGCTGGCGAGTCGAGAGGGAAAGAGATATATATTGCAAGTGGCTATGGGAGGAAGAAAGCAGAATCTATTCGAGAGGGTATTTTGGTTCGGAGGGCGACGAAGGCGCAGAGTGCGGTGAAGAGACGCGCGGTTATCTCACCGTCTAACGGAAAACATTAATCAATTGGTCAGCCCTGGGAATGAGACTCCGATCCCGACTCCGCATGAGTAGATAGGAAGGGCCAAGGGTGTGGTCCAATGCCAAAAAGTCTCGCCACTCAATTCGACTGCGCCCTGTGGCAAAAGGGCCCTAGGGCTCCACCTTGAAGGACGCGGGGATGTGGGGAAGTAAAAGGCAGGATTTCGACGCCTGCGATATCGGCCACGAAAGAGAAGGGTTCGTCTCGAAATGAATTGGGGAGTGAAAGGGACAGGGTGGCGAGACCGCCATTGAGACAAGAACGGGCAATTCAAGCACGTGATAAGAGATAATAGAACAGACGTAATCTACTGCGTGCGTGCGACGAGTTATTAATCATGTATTGTTGTACTTTGAGCAATTTCATAGGAAAGAAACGAACCGAGAAACCGATTGTCAGAGTGAAAACCGATCTGGTTCCAAAAAGTTCTAGAAACCGAGAACCGTAAATTATTCTGTTACTGTTTTCTGTACTCAGCAACACACTTTTACGTAAGTGTAAGTGGAAGGAGATATACAATATATGGGCTTTTTAATAAAATTGAATACATGTCTTACGCTTATCTGAAGTAATATCTTGACTTATGTACCATTATTGTCATTTTTCGTTCAAAAGTTAAATTTGATCTAATGTAATTAAGGAAGCTATACTTCATAAAAATGCTTAAAGAAGGACAGTATGTTAATGTTCGGAGCAAATAAAACCGGTTTGCACTAGTTCGACGGTGCCTTCCTGAGAGAAACTGGCACTGAAGCTAAATTCCCTAATTTTTTCATTGGACCAGAACGGAAACCGAACAAATAATATAACCATCCAGTAAAAATTCGCATTATTCCTCCTCACGATACTTCTATAGACTTTTTTTATTTCCCTCTTTCCTCTGAGCAAACCTGCTTAAAGCTAACGCCTCCTTCATTTTATAATTTCGTGACCTTCATTGCAGGTTGTCCTGAATTACTCACAATGTGTATCTTTCGTGACCCACTTAGGACTACGTAGTCTTCGTCATTTCTGCTTGCGTCTGAATTTCAAATTTTCTTTGCACGATATTCGCTCTTCTGTCTTCAATTCTTTTAGAACTTAGCCTAAAAAAAGTTTGACCCCTATAATTATTCCAGCTCATTCTATCCAATAATTCTAACAGTAACAAAAGGAAAGACGCTAATAAAATGTTTTAAATGCATTACTTTCTAAGTAAAATTTTCTCATTAAAACAGAATATATAAGGCAGGAGTCAAATTTTCGCAAGGAAGCTAGATTCCACTTTAATAATTCAGTCCTTTATGATAAGTTATTAAAACAGGATCTAGTTTTCTTGTGTAAAACTGATTCCTGTTTTATTTCTTCTTTTAAGGAATAACACAAAGTCGCGATTTATTATGTTGAACGAACACATAAACAAGATTAAAGTATTTAAATCCTGTCGTTAAAATTAAAAAAATCACTCTTTTCGAATTACTGGTTTTTACAATAACTGGTAGGTTCTCGGGTAGCCAAGTGGGTAACGCGTTCGACTTCGTTGATATCGGTTCCGGGTTCGATTCCAGTTTGTAGTCTGTGTTCGAAATTACCTAAATTGTTTAATCCCTTTTAAAATGCTACTTCTAATACTGTAATTGGGAATTTGTAGTGGATAAAATTTTTGCTTCAAGCTTCTTATCTTTAGTAGTATATTAATCTAAGATAATTAAATGATAGAACTGATAAGATAATTAGAAAAATAACCTAATTTTGAACAAAAATCTTTCTCCCAGATACGTACAATGACGGATTACGCCCATCAATTATCTTTCGAATAAATGGTTTACCGAAGCAACTATTTATTGGTTGTAAAAGTCCATATAGTTAGTAATGGTTAGTATGCCTTACTTCGGAATGGAAAGAAACTTTCTTTTATTGTTAGGTTACGCTTGCCTCGAAACTAAATATTGTAACTACTGGAACAAACCAACTCAGACTATTTTGTACTGCATTTTAATTCTTCCGCTTTAATCCTTCCTTTTTAAATAAAACGTACCACTACGGATCATTGAAGATCTAAGTAATTTATTGAAAAATGTCCTACTGATCCCATGTTACTATTTTGGAGGATTTGGAGTCTATGCTAAGATATTTGATAATATATTTAGCATATCCTCTGTGGTAATATTTTTTTTCAAATTGGGCCGAGGGAATATAGCATCGGATAGGAAATAAGTATCACATTCATCAGTAAACGTGCGTAAAAGTGATTGGGCTATAATTAATACGATCGCAGTGTATTTAACTGTCAAATATTTATTTCTAAATGTGTAGAAAATATGTCATTTAAAACAAAATTTCGAATATAGGAACACAAATTTTCAGTCATGCATATTTTTCCAGAAAAATAGATGCCTTTATGAGACGATGAGTGAATAAAAGAATGATTTACAATGGAATTCTATTTATGGAATGCCCATTGGTCAAATGCGTCGCGTGGTAATACAATCCAATTGATATTTATGGAAGCACTCAGAGCGAGGGACATACTTTTATTGCAGATAAATGACAGTGGATTCAGTTAGGTGTGCATAAGTTATCTACATGTGTAATTTCCACGAGAAGCGAAAGAGATTTTCCTCATAATTTGATGGTGATGGATGGTCCACTTTCCCTTCTCTAGTGCTCTACACGCTTATTGGATGGGTTTTCATTCCGCTACATCATCGTTTGGAATTGAGAGCGACTGTTATGCATAGTGTCGTAGTATCAGAAACTTGTGACGAATTCTCTTCTAAGGGTTACTACGTAATCCACAGCTTTGAATTTTTTAGTTCTGAAAAAAAAATGTCTCATGATTTAAAAATGATAAATTTATAATATCGGGTTGGTCGAGCGGTTGAAGACGGCAGACTTACGTTCACTCTCACAAATGGGAGTGTGGATTCGAACCCCACACGTAACATAGGTTTTTTAGCAGGTCTCTCTAGCATAGGTTAAAGAAGCCCAATGAAGAAGTAATCATTATAATGGCAACGAACACAATTCGGTCTGTGGATACATCGGTTCAGGCGCACATTTAAGTGACGTCAGTGGTGGGGTGGTTAGCGGGTGCGGCGGCAAAGCTCTAGTACTCGAGTTTGATACCAATATTTATTTTTGATCTCTATTTTTTAAGTTCAATTTAAATGTTTCACTTTAACGGATAAATTTATAATACGTACTTTTAATGCCTACGGGATGCAATGCTTACGGGAACTTTTGGGATGGGTTTCTCTTCCGTCTTTGGTCGACGACAGGCAAGTATTATTAAAATTAATTTTTACGTTATCCTCCCCTCCAGCGTTGCCACCTGGGCAGAGGGCTAAATCGCAACGTATGAACAAATAAATAAACTTTAGATAGAATGCCCGTTAGTGAAAATATGAAAATAGTTTCCTTCGGAATGTGTGCTTTTTCAGCTAACTTTACGCATTTCCGCAGAATCAAACGGCTTGCCTGCTCCAATGAAAATGTTTTTTTCTTTATTACCCTTAATCATTACCAATCGCTCGAACGTGCCTTATTATATAGAATATCATGGTTTTTATTTAAACTCCTTCTATGTTGATTATAAAAGTTTCCATAGAATACCGAAGAATCAGTAAAGCCTACAGATAATCTTCAGGAGATCGACTGAAACCGCATTATAAGTGGGATATCGTTTTACACAGGATGTGACAAAATTTAATTTCTTACGCCCTGTAAACAATACGAAAGGGTTTTTTGACACTAATTTTGAAATAAGCGCTCTAAGCAACGAGACGAAAGAGTCTTATTTTGTGTCTTTATTTGCTATAGTAGAAGATGGGACATCCAGGGGGTCCACAAACTATTGCTATAAAAGATTTAATACCTGTTCATAATATTTTCGGGGAGTAGTCAACTTTTCATACAAAAGGAGCGCCTTTCTTTGCAACTTCAATTGAATAATTTTCACTCGACCAGGAAGCAATTATTTACCAAATGAACAGTTATGGACGAAGAACGAATTGCAGCAGGAGTGGTGAGAGGCCGTTACAGAAGCAATCTCCCCACGACTAAGCTGAAAAGCCCACAAAACACTGCACTGCCGCTCTGATTTATTCGATATGCTTTCATCTCCGTTTGCGACGAAAGAAAACACCACCGAGCGACTTGGTAATTAATTTTGTTGCTGAGCACACAGATGAAAATGATTAAAAAAATATCACACTATCTGAGGTAGATTCGGCTTCGTCACAGAGATGGAGATTGGACTGCTTGGCGATATCTTCATCGTCTTTTAGAACAATTAGTCATCACATCTTTCATCGTTAATTTACGTGGCCGTATTCCTCCTGCTTATATTTTTTCTTATTACTTGCGCTCGTCCGTTGTATCGAAAGAAGCATCCATATGCTTTGCATTGGTCTAGCGCAATTTATTTCAGAGTATTAACTATTAAAAAAAAATCAATGATATACTTGGTCTTTATTTGAAAAAGGGAAACGCATTTTCGCAAAATAAGAGAGTGGCAGAAAACGATACAGTGATATACACGATGATGAAAAAGCGAAACACGCTGAAGATTAAGCCACGAAAGACGAGGCCTTCCTGTATGCATGCAACAATATGTATTCATTTGTAAGATATCGGAACGTAAAGTGGCGGATAACAGGGAGAAGTGGATTGGAGATATCTGTGCGACAAGTTTTAACGTTTTGGTACTTTCGCACCTGGCAAGAGTAACAGGGAAAACAGGGGGCCGGATTATTTAACGTGTAAGGCAAAGCGTATATTTGGTGGTGAGGGAAAAATGAAATGGAGGAACAAATAAGGCTACCCACGGAGTAACGGAGTACTGAGAAATGGAAAACCTTTCTATTAACAATACGCAAGCCGCAAATCAATACGCAGTTTCCAGTGTCCAAAGAGCCTAAAAACATGATCACGCCTTCATAATGAGAGGACCACTCCGGGCTGCTACTTCAATCATTGGAAACGACATAAAATCTACTTTTACGTCCGAAAGTTTGCTACGAAGAAGTGACGCTATCACAGTGAAAGGCATAAAGTGGTTGTATTAAAATCTCCACGGAGCGGGCGACCGTGGAATTCGGTTGAGGGGCTTGCGTTCAGGGATGTGCCTCGGGAGAAGAGATTCTTTTTTTCGGACTCGTTCTCTGGGTTAAGGTATGTGTAACTTGAGCGAGAGATTGAGGCTGGGGTTTTTTGGTGGTGAAGAACGGGTTGGAGGGCGGGGGATGAAATGGAAAGAGTGGCAAGGGGTAGTTCATGAGGGCAGAATGGTGGACGGGGTTGATGGGACGGCGGTTTAGTGATAAAATGGGCGTGGGTTGCGAGAGTTAAGAGTTGGTGTGAGGGGAAAGGAAAGGGCCTGCCAGCCAACATACTCGACACGTGGTCCGTTCGTAATTGCAACGCGCTGCCAGTGAGAAGGCCCTCTGCGGCAGAAATAACAGGGCGAGGGTCGGACTAGTGGAGTTTATGGGGGATTTCGGTATGGGAAAGCAGGTTGGAAAAAGAGAAACGGCGAGGTTTCAGAAATGGGAATATTTTTTCAGGGTGAGTTTTAAAGTGAAAGGGGGAGAAAAAGAAAAGTGGGAATGGGAGCCGAAACGAACTCGGAGAAGAAAGGAAATAAATTTGTGCGCAGAAGTCCCAAAGGAGAGGTCATTCAGTCTCCTTATTTACCTTTATGCGACAATTAAGATATCATGTTCGCGTCTGGAAATATTTTCTTGGAAAAGAGGGGGTACTGAAGAGATGGAGATTCCAGGGCTAGTAATATTAAAATTAAAGGCTATTTTACAGTATTATTTCTTGTATGTTTCCAAATCAATGAGCACTTTAAACTTAACCAGTTTTCACATCAGAAGGTTCATGGTCATTCAGTTGTGTGAGAAATACATTATTGGATTCAAAAAACTTTGATTGCAAGCAGCTAATAATTAAGCTATCCTCGAATATATTAATTTTTATGAGTTCAGGAACTTTCTTGTGGAAAAAACGCACCATAATGGAGATTGTCAATGAAAGTCTTTTTTGCTAGTGTTCTTTTCAGTAAAGATTACATTTTAACCTGAATGAATGACAACGAAATGATGATATATCTCAGGAAATGCAGGAAACTTAGTAGAAATGCGTTTATTAGCGATTAATTAGGTCGTTTTAAGTATCTGATGTCTATTTTCGCAATTATTGAAAATCAAGAAATTCCAAAATAGCTAGCGAATGAAATTATTTGATGATACTTTGAGTTAGCAGTTAAATAATTGAATTTGTAGAGGACAAACGTTTACATTAACCTACTCAGGATCTGACATTCTATATTAGCGCGTTTTCCTTTGCCACATATCGAAATGATTTTTGCAAGTTTGTACATTGTGCAAAGAATGCTTGCAAAGAATGTTTGTGGATGTACAGCAAGTTCTTTAAAATGTGCTCCTTGTAAATAAAGAATCCCATCTTTTACTACTCTTGACTAGCCTTTCTTGGATTCGTACACGAATCCATTTTGTGTACGAATACATGACGGAGGAAAATCCCGAGCTTTCCACAGCTGTTAGACCCATTTCTATTCTCCGTATCGTCTAAGCTTCTAATTATCATTTCTTGAAGAAAACATTTTTCATTGGCTATTTTTATTCGTACATTTAAATATTTCATTCAAACTGAACCGTGTTCTGAATGAACCGAAATTCACCGTATCTCTTTTGTCACACGTGACAAAATATTATTTATTTTTTCGCGGACTCCATCTTCGCATCGTTATTTTCCCTTTTCCTCCAAGCCTTTCTTCACCTCCTTCATTGCGCCTCCACCTAAATCTCCCTTTATATTCCACACTTATTTTTTTGGGCCGTCGTTCCGGCCGAACTATTACTGCACACCCATTCCTTCAAATGTCTGCGGATCCTCAAAGCAATTTATCTTCCGCCTCCTCCTCGTAGCCAAACACAAATCCATTACATCCTCACCATTTTGAAACTCTCACTTCCTTCAGCATTCCGTCACTTCATCATTCGCCCGCTTCCCTTTTACTTTTAACTCTCTCCCCGCAAAAAAGAGACGGCGCTTGAGATTCTAAAGAAAACTCTTTACTCCACTTAGCATGAATGCGAATCCTCTCGGGGATGTTTAAGCTTCTTACTCGAACTCGTTCCGATTCAAAATGCCCCACTTGTTTTCACTCCTTTCTCCCTACCGCTTCTTCTATCTTCGCACTTTCTACTATTGAAAGAGGATCTCCATCCTCACTTCTTCTAGTCGCACCTACCCGTTTTCCCTTTCTGTCCAGATTAGGAAAGAAAATACGAGTTTACCCCTTCCTACGTCTTCCTCACTTCATTTTGTGTGTCTTCTCTTACGTCACTCCTCCATCCGTCCCTCTTCTCCGGTATATTCTTCTTTCCTACTCCATTTCTAATTCCATCAACTCATTTTTCCGCGTCATCATTTATGCCTTTCTCTCATTTTCTCTTCGCCTTTCGCTCCTCCATCCCCTTTCTCTTGCCTTTCCTTCTCTTTTCATTCCGGCACCCTTCCCATTTCCGCTATCTTACCCCTCATCCGTCTCTTCCTTCTCTTATCACCTCTCTCTCACAGGCATACTAACTCTGCTTGTTTCTTTCTCTTTCATTTTGTCTCGTCCCTCCTTTTCTCTCCGTGCCTCTAGTCTTTTCCTCTTCCTCACACTCTTTCGCCATTCATCACAGGCACACCTTTGCCCTCCCTCCTCGCTTTAACTCCACAGGAGGATAAATATAAAAAATATTCCCAGGGGAGAAAAAAGCGATGAAAACCTCGCTAAATAGGGGAGGGCTCATCTCTGCGCATGTAAAAAGACAACGAAAAAATGGTCTGCTCCACAAATAAATTCTTCTCAAGGTCTTTCCCTTTCTAACGTTAAGGAAAGTATTTGTTTTCTCCCTAAATTTATCCCTCTCTTGTATTAGAATCTTGGCTCAAGTTTATTAAGTTCACGAAGAGGAGAGCTTCAAGTACTAGTATGTGTTAGCGTTTCAAAATTCTAGTCTGGGTATCAGCTTTAATCTAATTTTTCCTGCTAAGAGGATACCATACTAGTAAGTATTTATTAGAGCGTTACTTTATATGATATCTTCGTGGAAGGAATGGGCTTGAAATATATCAGTTTTCTGTCAGTTTGTCTTTTAATACAAAGAGAAGTATTGTGTTTACACTTTAGAAATTTCCTAATTTAAAAATTGTAAATCGGAAAATTGCGTACACACATAAATCATGCTTTATGTTATTTCATGATTCTTTAACATCAAGAAAAATTTCATCGAGGGAAATTCGCCTACATTTAATATACTCATATACCTTCAGCTCAATTTTAATAAAAAGATCTATTAAAATGAAATGAAAATGTGGATTTCTTTTTTTCAGTTGGACGTCTTCATTTTAATTATTTGATCTTTAATTACTAAATATTGCGTAGTAGTAATAATTTGGCTAGAGATATTAAATTAAGTTACATATTAACAGACGAGAACGGTGTTGACTAAGGAGATAATTTGGTTTCATCACAGTAACTTCCATTTCGTTATTGGGAAAAGCTGCTTGTTATAATTAACACTAGTGAATGGTATTTTTAAGGCAAAATGCTTGAGTTTCAAGTCCTTATAACTTTAATATATTTCTCATTTATAAAACTTCTGAGATATTATTCGCTAGAGGTTTTGACTTGACAAATAAATAAAAGTGCTAATACATCACATATGAACATATCTTTCCAATTGTAATCATGAAATCAACATTGAATAAATGTATACACTTGTATATTAGTTAAACATATTAATATAAATTAAAAAAAAACATCCACCTTTAATTCTACTTGGGCAGAAATTCTCTGCGTTTACTATTAGGACACTAGAATTAGGGAGAGTTTCAACATCGCGTTTACCTAATTTTCTCATCAGTCATGATGAAACTTAAATAAACTTTAATTTAAAATACAAAAAATATGAACACAACTTATTTATCCCATAAATTTTCATAAATACCAGCTATGATGAAATTTGAAGTGAGAAATATTTGCTAATTTCCTGAAAATTTTATTTTTTAACACTACACATTACATTTCCTTAGCAAGCTCCATTTTTCTTGAAAATCTCTCTGAATCTCCCTAAATGTCGTCTTTTCTCCTCTAATATTGATAAATATCTTATACATCCTTGCCATCGTTGTCGTGAGAAATCTTAACATTTTAACTATACTTTTGATAATCGGGCTGATTAAATTACACTTCTTCCAAGTTTGTTCATGCAATTTTTTTATTCAAATAGGAAATGCTGAAATAAAGGAGGATTTTCTCCTTTTCGAAATATAANCGTTATCTTCTTAAAACTTCAAATTAAAATGTCTTTCTTAAGGTAAAATAAAATTCCCAGACATAGGTGGTGTTTTGTGGAAATACTCCGTGTTTGAAGGGAAAGCGACATTGTACTTACATTGACATTGTACCACATGATTTTTATATAATTAATATTTCCATTAAAACTGGCATTTACTAGAATTCAAGAATCACTTTGGTCGTCTGGGGGACGGGTTTTAGAAACCTCTAAATATCACAACATTTTCGTTTAATTTGTCATAATGCTTGCGAATTTGAATACAAAACAATATTCTACGGTCGAAATAAAATTTTTCATTTAATTTCTCTTCTTTTGATACTTATCTTCATTTAATAGGAATAATGTACCTGGTTTACTTTTGTAAAATAACTGAAGTCAGCAAAAGATAATGACGAATTTCATTACATGGTAAATTTCTCATAGGAGAATTTACAATACGTCAAGAGTCGATAGCTAACTTCTCAATGTACTGTCATAGAAATGTGAAAAAGCTAGAATTCAAGAATCACTTTAGTCGTCTGGGGGACGGGTTTTAGAAACCTCAAAATATCACAACGTTTTCGTTTAATTTGTCATAATGCTTGCAAATTTATAACGTAGATTTCTTCGGTATAAACATACATAATTAATATCAACGTTCATAATTTCATTCCGTGAATTAATAAATTTGAAATAATGTTATAATTGTAAGCTACTTAATACCTTAGCTGTTTGTAAGATCAAATACTTTAAATACCGGATACTGGTAGATTGGCAGCAAGATCATTCTGATCCAGAGAAGGAACAACAAGATGAGTCTGTTTATTAAAGATGTATCATCAAAATCTCCTGGTAGTACTCAATCGACACATTGATTAAGATTTGATTGGGTTTTTCGTTATAATTGCAAGAACCAGTTATTTTATTTTCTTTTTCAAAGAGTCAATCAGATCGCCTCAAAGATATTGAAGTCAATTAGATGGACAGTTAAGCTATTTCTAGATTTTACGCATCAAAGTCTATTGGAACTGTGATATTTTATACGTAATTTGGAACTTCTGACAGTATGATAAAGAACAGTTTTATTTTCATATTTATCTACGAAATAATTATCAATAAGTAAAATATATTTGTGTACCTGACGATGTGGAAGATTAAGTCATTTTTGATAATAAGAAAGCCCTTGGAGAATTGCAAACATATTTAGCTATCATTCCCTATATATTAGGGAGTATTTAAAAAAATAGAAGATATCAATAGTAGATACCGACATAGTCTTCTTCAGTCTCTGTTTAAATTATTTACACCATCATTTATTTTCTATACATTTTATATTTCTTCGGTTACATACAATTCCCTGCGTATATGACTAATTCCGAGGATTGTAATTTTCAAGCTGGGTTCTCTTTCATCCATAATGTAAACCAACTTCCTCGAATTTATACCAGCGTTTCTCCGGGATGAGTATCAGACCAAGGAGCTTTTAATTTGATTTATTTATGGTACTGCTCTCTGGAAAAGGACCCCTTTTGGATTATTCGAGCAAGATATATTTACTTAAAAAACAGGAAACGTAGTTTATCCACAAAAATATTCCATCCTTAGATGCTCCTGGAGACGTACGATTTAAACGGCCAAACAAGTGCTTTTTGCTACCCCGCAGTCCCACCCACCCGTCACGCTTCTAGGAAATATGCGCTCGATAAAATTAATTCATATAGTGGTTGGATTCGGTACCGTCTAGAATGGGAGCCAAGTGAAAGGGAATTTTCTATAGAGACTGGAACCGTTGGTATGAATCATGACATCTTTCAAAGATATATCGGCTTACCTGAAAACTCTTCATTCAGGTCCTCGATAAGTCGTGTTTCATAATATGAATACAGCGATTTGAGTATTTTAATAAAGAGCATGAACGACATCCGCAATATGATTGCTTGTTAGGCTCTTTCGATGTAGATACATACTCTTTAAGCTCAAGGAAGTTATTATTCGTGAGACTAAGGCCTAAAAAAAATGCATAAATACCCTGCAAGCCGTCTTTGGCAGGGGGAAATTTCCCTCCTGATTTGGGTGGGATAGTGCTGAAACATTATGACAATCGAAAGAGTGACTAATAGTGGCAGTGTGTTGGTAATAATTTCACCTTAGTACCTCCTGTTTTTTTCTCTAAAATAAGTAGAGGTGGAAATAACTTTTCTCAAATTCCACAGATAATTTTTTATGGAAGGATGGCAGAGTTATTTCCATTGCTACTGCGATGGAGCTTTGCAAAGGATCGGCTAAATCCACCGATATTATTCTTTAAAATATTTTACTCTTATGAATTAGATTGTCAACTTCTCTTAGCGTAAAATCATGAGGTCTAATTTTCTGATAACAAAGTTGTTTTAACGACACATTGCGAGAATTGTTTTATCGTTCCACTCCCTTCGATGTATTTTCCACGGTTTATCCCAGAACATTTTTTACTTTATCACTGTGATTTCTTCACTTTAATGGAGGGCCCTTGTAAACAAATTACTCATTCATTCGATTCCGTAAATTCTTGCCTTAATTGGTCTTCATGATTGTGGCTTGCGATCCCACTCGTTTCCAGCCTAACTTCCGGGCGAACGAAACGCATTCGTACCATTTATAGAGCGGACCGCAACGCATTTATCTATTGCCAAATGTGGGGAATCGCCAAGGGAGCAGCAGTTGATGAATGGCAGAGCCGATTTCACAGTATTTAATTAGTACCCAGTCCGCTGGCAAGCTTCTCGGAAATACCAGAGGACGAAATGCGCTGTAACCATCAGCTAACCGAAAGGAATTAAATGAATTGCCAAATGTGGCACATTTAACGAATATCTTTAGATTGTTTTTAGCATTACAAACACAACTGTATGAAAATCGTTTGAGCTTAGGTTGACATTCTGATTCCTGTATAACCTTTGATTAAATTAAAACGAGTGAAGCGTATACAGAAATCAAAGAGAATGATTTCTACATCTACAGCGGTGTTTTTCAATTTCCAGTAAGATCATCGTTTAAAAAGGTTTCTTTTATCGTTCTTTTTCTTCTTATATTCATAATATCTCGAGATATGAATAAATAACTACTCGGAGGAAGAACGTTAAACATGTACACGTAAAGGAAGGAGGAAGAGATAATTCAAGGCAATCGTGATTTAAATGCAATACTTCCATTTGAATTATTGTTTTTAAACACTGAGTGTTGCTTGTCTGTCAATATTGATAAAAAGAGGATGACAATGGAAAGGGAAAGGAAGAGAAAGAAAACGATAAATTACTCTTATTTTGAATTGTGTCGTTTTCAATGAAAAGGTTATTCAACTTTGCATCCAGTTGGAGTAAAATTACCGAAAAAAGATGTCTGTATTGTTATATGATTTGGTAATAATACATACACTACACTGAATTACTTTTAGTGAATAAAAAATTAAAGGGCTCAAAGTGGGAAACTCCTTAAACTTCAGTGAAAGCCGTCCGATTCGATTTCCGATGGGTCCTACCTGCGAAATTTCCTAAGTAGTCGAGGCACTTCCAACAATAATACTATAAAAAAATAAAATATTTACAGTTTCGATAAAATAAAGGCAATTACCCATGACATTTTTTCATACTGTGCATTCTAGAGCTTCTAGAACAGTGAACAGAATTCCGCAAGAAGACGAAGATTCAGACCTACCGAGACATCGTTATCTTCTTAAAACTTCAAATTAAAATGTCTTTCTTAAGGTAAAATAAAATTCCCAGACATAGGTGGTGTTTTGTGGAAATACTCCGTGTTTGAAGGGAAAGCGACATTGTACTTACATTGACATTGTACCACATGATTTTTATATAATTAATATTTCAATTAAAACTGGCATTTACTATGTTACCTGATGATGGATATCATTCGCTGAAACCTGGTCGTGTCTATATTAAAATCCTGTGGAAAAGTAGTCTCTTTTCCTTCAAACAGTTTTTCTATAGATTGTTTCCGGTACAATTAAACAGAATAATATTGAAAGCTAACAACTGTATTATTATTATTTTATTACCCGTATTTTATTTTCCTTTTAAACTAAGTAAACTGCATTAACTTCTCGTCGGAGTCTTTACAATTCCCTTGCACAATTAAACGAGAAACGCTATAATTTATCGCTTTATGCGGTATTCCAATGAATAAGAGATGATGTGTAGATGAAAACATCTACGTTTAAAATATTTATGATATGATTTTAAGAAACCATTGAAGATACATTTAAGTGATATAAATTAGATTTAATCAAGCTCAATGTATAGAAAGATGCCACTTCCAAGTAGAGAAAAAAACCTATTGTTTCCACGGAAATATCTATTCGAGGCTTGTCTCACCTATGAATATATAAAAATACAAGATTGTTTCTTTTCTTGGATTACGTGCCGTAGATAAGCAGATATTTCTTTATAGAAACATTTTGAAGAGAATGGCTAATATAACGTATTTTTAATTGAAGGTGATAAACGAGCGAAAAAATTGCAAGGCTAAAGATCCTGAAACTACAACTTGATGAATGAAATATCTTTCCCGAAGGAATAGCAAGTGCGAGAAATAGTGACATGACTGGAAGTCGAACTGGGAGTTCTCCCACTTTCCGGGCAGGTATTCTAACCACTGAACCGTGGCCGGACAACTGAGCGCGCGACAACTGAGCGCGTGACAACTGAGCGCGTGACAACTGAGCGCCTGCGACAACTGAGCGCGTGACAACTGAGCGCCTGCGACAACTGAGCGCGTCTCACAACTAAACTTAACCTAAAAACTATGTTATATTAATTTTGACAATCTGACAGATAGCATAATATGTGGAATACTGTTATAGTGAGTTATCTCTTTGTTTAACCACGGATGACGGCAGTATTTCGTTTAAATGTCGTCGGCAGTATTTATGTCAACTCTTCGATGTATGTGATATAAATTCTTTTTACATCAACTTAAAGACCCTTAAATCACACCTTATACAATTTTAACATTCTACATTGTATATTAACGTTATTTATGTTAAACAACATGTGTATTAACAAAGATCTAGACCAATACAGCAATGCGACAACTGAGCGCGTCTCACTACTTCACTTGATGTAAAACTATATTATATTAATTTCTGACAATCTTATTGTTAAATATTGTTATAGTTATACGCTTCCTTGATTAAGAGATGTAACCATAATATTATTTTTTAATAATCTGTTAAATTTCGTCAGCAGCAATTCCTTTAATTTTTGTCGGCAGTATTTCCTTTTACCCTCGAATATATGTTGCATATTTTCTATTTTTCTTGTATTTAAAGACCTTTAATCACTTATTTCAAGATTCTAGTTTTATATAAACGCTATATAATGTATTAATTTACATTAACACTATGTAATTAATTTATCACTTAAGTTCATTATTTTCAGCAATGTTTGAATCGGGAAAAATAATTAATGAATGAATAATATTGAAGTACAAACATTCAGCCTAGAAAAGAAGTACCAAGTAGCTTCAGGCAACAATTAGTATTCAATTGCTATTGCAGAATTTTGCTTCGATTACAGAAACTTTCTCTGAGATATATAAAATTTGATATTAAGCACCCTATTTATAAGCGCGGATTATCGGGTACTTTCTTCGTTCTACCTGTGACTAAGGACGAAAGTTTTGGATCGGAGGACGAAATTACATGCTTGGAAGCTAGATGAATGGTGCTAAAAGTGATGCAACTTCTTCGTCGGCAGTAAACTGAAGTATTCATAATGAAAATGTCTGACAGTAGGTCCTCAAACTCAGGTGAACGATTTTATTTCATTTCATTCTTATATAACATTTTTTATTGCAATGATTTATTTCTATAAGAGGGAAAATTATTAACATTTTAAAACAGATTTAAAGTAAAAACTTTATTTGGAAATCCAACAGAACATAGCGAACGGTTGGTTCGAGCATTGGGCACGAAGACACGAAGATTTAATTTTTCTCACTCAGGAATTAGTTGCATATATTCATATTACGTTTGAAACTAAAGGCTAATTAAGAGCAATCGGTATAAGCTTCACGGAAATTTCAATTATGAAGTACTTATCTGTTAATCATTAGTACCAGAAAGTGATGATGCAAGCAAGAAATTCCAACACTAAATAAATTGAGAGTATTGTGAAGTATGTATTGAGTATTATAAATTGGGAAAATTCTTAATTACGTTCAGAAAACTATGAGTATAATGATTTACCGTTTGCTTTAAGTAACAGTAACACAATATTATGGCAATATTCGTCTTCCCTTAACTATAAAAAGTATCATACCCTGAAAATATAAAGTTATGAGAAATACTTTGATTAACGTTAACGAATATAGGAAGAGTCAGCAGTCCGGGTCAAGATCCAAAATCGTAATTCAAGTAATTTGAATTCACGAAATAGAGGTAAGGAGCCAACTGAACGATACGCACACGATGAATACCGTAATGAACGGATTTCGTTTACCATCATCATCTTGGTCTTCCAACGCTTCTTTTACCTAATAGCTTCTATTCCATACTTCTCTTTGGAAATCTTTGTCTAGCATTCGTTATCCATGTTTTTCCCTTAAAGCTTCGTACTCTCAGTACTAGAATAGGATAGAATAGTTTATTGATACATAACATTTGCAACATTAACAGTACAAAGGAAGGAACCGCTTGCAGGTTGGTATCTCGTCTGTTATGCGCTAAACATTTTTACATTTTTTTTAATTTACAAAACATTTTCTAAAAAATACTTCACATTAATAAAACATTTTTTTACAAAAAAATCACATTTACCAAACTTTTTTTTTCCTTTTTAGAAAATTTATCATATTACATATTTACATTAGGATCTTCAAAAAATTCTCTTACAGAATAGTAACATTTTTTGTCAAAAACCTTTTAATTTTTTTAAGAATTATTGTCTACATTATCTGTAGACAGATTTTGTCTCATAACATTACTTAGTTTGTTGAATATCCTTCTACCAATCTACTGAGGGCTATTTTCAAATAATTTTAATTTGTGTATGGGATATTGCAGCATATTTCTTCCCCTTGTCTCATACGTGTGGTGTGATTGAGCGGTTTTCAGCTTATCAAGATTAGCACTGACATAGCACAGGAGTTCATACAAGAATGTGCATGGATACGTTAGTATGGCGTTGCTTTTGAAGGCTTGCTTGCAAGACTCTCTATACCCCAAATTTTACACAATGCGTATTACTTTCTTTTATTTTTTAAATATTGCCTCCCAACCTGGGGAATTTCCCAAGAGAATTATGCCATACTTCGAAACAGAGTGGAAATAGGCATGATACACTGTTAACTTTTTTGACAGACTGGTAACTGCAGAGATAACTATCTATCTGCCGAGTCTAAACCTGAGTATAGTTTTTTTTAATGTAGGCGCCCGGCAATCAATGCAATACTGGTTATGATGTAATAGGAAAAACTATCGCGGAAAATATATCACATATAATGATAACTATGAGTTTGTTGTAAGATGTCCGTAAATTAAATCAAATAGTATTTGTTAGACATTATGTATCGCTGTGTATATAATCTAAGTAAATATTTAGTATGTATTATATGGAAAACATTATATTAATTCCAGCAAATTTTTCCGTGCTTCGTCCTTAAAAGTCTATTGTGCCTTTTGTCCATTATTTGTTTATTTTTAGTGTATTGAAGGTAAATGGGCAAGTCTGTGCTAAAAAGCTGTGATTAGAGCCTAATAAAATGATTCGCAGAATAAAACAGGTAATGTTCTAGATGGAATACCAGCATTTCCGAAGGAAAAGTGCATCCTAGAATTCCTTCGAACAATTGGAAGAATTACAATCTCTTTCATCCTTTAGTACCCTCACCATCAATGACCATCTCTTCATCTCCGCTTTCCTGATCCTCTCCGCGACGGTCCAAGTCCTGTCACCTCTTCCCACACCCTACCCCACTACTATAACTCACCTACTAACACTTTCCTTTCTCCCGTGTTTTCTTGTATACATATACTCTGTTACGAAATTGTATTTTCACTCTTTTTAAATGCACATATTAGGTAAAGGTAACAACAACAGGAGAAAAATATGAATTCACGAATAAATATTTAATAGTAAACAGAAGTACTGCCAATGAAGTTTAATGTAGTAAATTTTAATCAGTAGTTAAAGAAATATGTATATAAAATAACAGTATATAAAAAACTGTAATAGTGATAAGGAAAAACTGCCGTGCAGTAGCTTTGTTGCTGATACGGTTGTCAGGAATAGGTTTCGCATAATGGAGTTATGAAAGAGGTATAATAAAAGGGTTTTAAATTTTATTTTAAGGTCTTACAATTCAAAAAAGAAAAAACTCATGTAATACTTATTTAAACAGTGTTATAAATTAGAAAAAAGGATTGCGACATTTTTCAATACTCGTTCGCAAACCCATCATTGGCAAATAAAGGACTAGGTAGGCAAAAGGAGACCAATACTAATTTTTTCAGACTTCTAAATAGCGTTACAATTAACTTAAAATCATAGCATTTCTATGTTATTATATATAATTAGAGTTTCTTAATCAGTGCTCGCTAAAAACGAGACGCACTCAATGTTTCGAATGAAAAGCTTAAAATATAAGTCGAAAATCAATTACATAGTGTTGATGTAACATAATAGATTATTTAGCGTTTATATAAAACTAAAAAGTTGAAATTTTGGGTTAAAGGTCTTTAAATTCAAGAAAATAGATATTATTATATAAATAGAAATTAATTAACATATATATTTGAGGGTCAAAGGAAATGCTGCTGACGAAATTTAACAGATTATTAAAAAATAATATTATGGTTACATCTCTTAATCAAGGAAGCGTATAACTATAACAATATTTAACAATAAGATTGTCAGAAATTAATATAATATAGTTTTACATCAAGTGAAGTAGTGTGACGCGCTCAGTTGTCGCATTGCTGTATTGGTCTAGATCTTTATTAATACACATGTTGTTTAACATAAATAACGTTAATATACAATGTAGAATGTTAAAATTGTATAAGGTGTGATTTAAAGGTCTTTAAGTTGATGTAAAAAGAATTTATATCACATACATCGAAGAGTTGACATAAATACTGCCGACGACATTTAAACGAAATACTGCCGTCATCCGTGGTTAAACAAAGAGATAACTCACTATAACAGTATTCCACATATTATGCTATCTGTCAGATTGTCAAAATTAATATAACATAGTTTTTAGGTTAAGTTTAGTTGTGAGACGCGCTCAGTTGTCGCAGGCGCTCAGTTGTCACGCGCTCAGTTGTCGCGCGCTCAGTTGTCGTGGAACCCCACTGAACTACCATGCCGCGTAAATAAGTTTCCTTTGGGATCAGCCGCAGGACTTTATCCTCCAAAGTATTCAAACCTTTCCTTAATCCTTGAAATATTTTTTATTTAACTTTTGGTTCAGGATAGAGGTAAATGTATCTTTAATTTACATCTATTAGTCTTGTTCATGAGAGTGATAATATGAAAGCTACTGAGGTATAAGTGATACTGAATAATGGCATTTCTTCTTATGAGATGCTGGGAAATGTGTTAATCGTAGAGTCATTGTTTGTCATTCAGGGTCAGTGAGGAGTGCAAGGGCAAACTACCTCACTCCTCTTCAGTAAGTCTCATATGCCTCTCATACCTCTCCGTAGTTGATAGTAGAAGAGATGAGGTCCCAACCGGCCTTCAGGCTGAATACTTTACTGACTTCCTCTTAATCTCAAGTAAACGTACATATTTGGTCCAAAAAATCTTGGGTCGAATTAATTTTAGTGTGTTAGTGTTGGAAGTTGAGACTCTAGGCGAGATCCATGATCCGTAATTTTATTTCTCTTCGTCATTCTCGCAGAGAAAAATCAACAGAATACGTTTTATCCGTTTAGGAACCGCCTAAAACCCGAAACTGGCCGAAGGACAAAACAAAACCGCAGCGGTCGGAGGTTCTTCCACCCGCGGAATCCTACAGTGGCTGAGTTTTGCACCGCGGTGTCATCAAGATTGTTGGCAAGTCTGGGGAACCATTCTCTCAGAGCTAAATCCGACATAAACCTCGCATTCCCTTTCTCTCTTCTTCGCGTGTTCTACGGGATGGCCAGTCTGAGAGGCTTTGTTTTCCATTCGAAGACAGAAAAGCAGGAAAGCGCCCAATAACAATCTCTTTTCCCGTTTTTGTTCCGGCGGTCGAGAAAAAGAAGCATTCCCTTTTCTCCTTTCATTTGTTTTTGCTCTGTGTATCCTCCCGCTTTGTTGTTTTTATTCCTTTTTAACTTTAACCAACCTCATGGCAAGCTGTTTTTCAAGTTCCGCGTTCCGTTCTCGCGACATTTTTTCCCCGTCGGGGGGAAAACAAGGAAAGTAGGCTGTTAAGGAAAATAATTCCAGGGGAGAAAACTCGTGCGCGGAAGAGATTTTCCCCTGTAAAGGGTACCATATGGGTAAGTGGAGGGAAGTAAAAAACATGAGTGCGCGTAGGGAGCGAGGGATTATAAAAGTAAGTGGATTGGAATATTATGGAACAAGTGTGTGTATGGAGGATGGAAAGAGAAGGAGAAAATTATCTAGAGAGAAAAGGAATGGAAAAATGGAGAATGGAAGCAGATAGATAGAAAAGCTGCCGGCATTTGAAAAAGAAACCTAAATACCGCCCGCCCGTATGCTGAACTTTTCCATGTTTGATTTTTATCCTCAGCTAATTTGAGTGGGTTGAAAATATGCCGCTCATAAATTTTCGCTCCGAGTCGGTAATTTTGTGCTAAAAAATTTGTATAGTCTATGTAAATATATGAGAGGCAGTCAGTATCAAAGAATCAGTGTAGTAGTGAGAAAACAGAGCTCGAAAGGAAAGAAAGCGCGGAACCTGTCAAATGAGGATTCGAAAAAAGAGAATAGGACATACAGCAACTTCAGACGAAATGGAGAGAAAAAATTCCGTCGTAAATTTAACGTCTGCTCCTCGCAAAAAAATGAACGGTAATAAAAATGCAAGGAAGCGGAAATGATATCTTGGATGAAAGTATAGGATATTAAAATTCCTATCTTTGGAAGAATATGGTTTCCAAACGATCAAACGAACAAGGGCCAGGCTCCTTTCTTCAAACGATGAAAGGAGCCTGAGATTGTTATGATAGCTTAAGTAACTATTTGCTTGAACATTCTTCCGCTAAACTTAATATCACAAAATGAATCCTCGTAAATACATTGGAATAACGTCAAAAATAGAAGAAGGGGGAAGGAAGGTCATATAATAACGTAAAGAAGGCAATGATTAATAAACTGTGCATATAAATAGGTGCAGAATACGACAGATAGAGAGAGATCGTGGCACTCTTCGATAATTGATCTGCCGGACGATTCATGATTTTAGACACGAATTCTCGACTGCGATCTGCAATCATATTTTGAGTATCGTTACATTAGGTTAAGTTTTTAAAATGGTCTGAAGGGCCGCGTTATTTATGTTTCAAAGTCATTGAAATATTATATACATTTCAAAGTTATTGAAATATGATATATATTTCAAAGTTAATGAAAGGTTATATTTACCAAAAGAATATGTAACTATCAAAACTTTTTATATTTCTTTCTCTTTGAAGTGTAATTTTATTTTAATTTGGATTAAATGCGAATTAAATCAAAATAATAAAGTGAACAAAGACACAATAGGATAGTTTACTAGCTCTTTGCTGAAGTGTTGGAAGAAGATCACAGAATAAAAATGGTCAACTATTGTGCATCCGACAATATAAGACTCATTACATGATCATACGAGGTACTACTATGGTGGTATTAATTCCATTGACAAATAAATAAATTTATTGACAATTTACTTGAATACACACAAAATATACTTCTTGTATATAACGATATCTACTGCTGAATTGATATTGCATCGATTATCTAATCTATAACAAAATCTATTGCTGAATCCTAGAGAGGGTATTTACTGGGCTTCAGAATGTCGAAATAGGTAAGAAGTTCATCTCTGGTGGAAGCGGTGCCGGATCCTATTCCTATAAGAGCATATACGTACTAAATGGCCTCAGCTGTCGAAGTTATTAAGAATGCTACAACCACGGGAACATTTATTACTGTTTTTTATGAGAGTATATAGTGAGAGATTATTATTATAGAGTATTATATTTATTATTACATTTTATTATTAAAATTTACAATTAAAGCTTATTATTATTATTTTATAAGGCGCATTATTGTAGTTTGTATTGTATAACAAAAGAAAAAAATTGAATTATGAACTATGGAAGTTAGGCCACCCCTTGCATATTGGAATAAAAAGGGCGCCGATGATCACATATTGGAAGAGTACCGAGATCGGATGGAAATATGGCGCAAGGGAAGAGAAGGAAATATGCTGGGGAATGTGGTAGTGCAGAGGAGATATGGAAGCGTAGAGAAGGGTGTGGGGGAGGGTAGAAAGGCGGTGCGTGAGATGGTGATTCAGTTGAGTGTAGGGAGGAGGTCGAAAGAAGTCTGGATGTACTAAGTGGAAGAGAGATTTATGCCCGCAGCTCAGGAGAGAGCGAATTTTGAACTGCGCGAAGTAGAAAGGGATATGGGTGTGGAGTGGGAGGGGGGAGATTAGAGAGGGAGAGGAGGATGGAAATAAAAAGAATTGGCGTACTAAAAGGTAGGAGAGTGCGTAGCGAGACGTTTGTCGGGAAGGTAGGGTTTAGGGGAAGGGGCAAAGTGAGCTGAAGCTGCAGAGTTAGCTGGTGATCCTTTCAACGCTTCAAGGGAGAAGTAGAAATTTGCAGCATGTGACTATCTCCGCCTCCCTCCCTCCTTCATGAATATTCACAACTGACGACAAGCTGTGTCTTCCCTGCAGCGCTATTTTCATTGGGTTTCTGTCTCCTCTCTCCTCTTCCGATGTCTCTCTTACTTTTCCTAGATTAACCTCGCCCTTTCCTACCTCCATTCCTTCAAATTTATCCTCTCATGCCGCTATTTCCGGTTCGTACCTTATCTCGCGATTCATCCCCGATTCTCTCCTTTAACATCCTCTCTCTATCCTTTCGCTGATACCTCCTCTTTTCGTCTTGCTGGAGTTTCGCATGGAGAAATTACGCTTTCCTTTCTGCCTCCATTTCTACAGTGCATTCTCAGGATGGGTTTTTTGTTTTCAGATTTTTTTGCCATTATTTTTGGAGTCCTCGAATTATTTCCTCCCTTGTGCCTTTGTGCATTTTTATTTTTTTCTCGACGCCAAGTTTGGGTGCATCTTCCGCCTTTTATTCCAGGCGTTAAATTATTTTCCCTACCGCATTCAACACCTGCCTGATGAATATGGCGAGCGCTTTTGTCCCCTCAGTAGTTTTAATTTTCGAAATAATAGCTCAGTTGAACGACGCGTCGCCGAGCATTTAGCCTTAACCGCCACTAAATTTTCATTAATCCTTTCGCAATCTCGGCCATAGCGGCAGCGTTACTAAACTACCTCCAAATCCAGAGATTTTTTCGTCCAGTAATTTTGTTTTCTTTTACCATAATCTTGTAAAAATTCTGAAATAAAAATGTCCCTTGGTCATTAAACGAATCGAGCTAAATACGGAAATAATGTGTTAGAGTGAATATAATGTAGAAAGTTATTGGAAGGGTTTTTTCATTAAAACACACATTTCTTGCGAGTATTGCTTATTTATCTGATTCTTTCTCTAAAGTATGAAAACAGAAATACGGTTCTATTCATCAGTGATTCCAGCAGCTACCATCTCTTTCTATTTCTATATCGTCAAAAACTAAACGGGATAAGATGAGGCTTAATTAACTGTTTCCGTTCAGATTTTCTTCCATTCTCTAACTTGCTGGTTCGTATTGCTCAATAATCACGTCTCTCTCTCTCTCGAACTGTCATTAGGTCTAGAAAAAAAGAATCAAATTTCTTCTGAAAATAATATCGACGCATTTGGCGAAGAGGACGGATAGCCTCCATGGAGCCGACTTGGAGAGGAGATCTCTTAGCAGGCGATTGTGGAATAACATTATTTAGGTATGCATTGGGTTACAACCGCTAATTCTTCGACCGTTGCGAAGTAATCGAGAATCATTCGTTGAAGATTTTAGCAGCTTTAATTTTCTCATGACCGCTAACCTGAGCTCTCAAACATGGTTTTCTATTAAGCTCCTTTAGGTTCGCTTTTCATTGAAGGTTGCTGGTTAGGGAAGAGCATCTGCTTCGGAATAAAGTAAGGTGTTTAGGTCAAGAGTTTTTCATTCAGTACGGTTTTTGGGCGGCGGTATTTACTGATTCATGTTTTGAGGTCGTAATCCCAGATATTGGCAAATAACGTATTTAGGAATATATTTTGGTTTAGAGTTGAATCTTCTGGTTATTTGATTTATGGTACTTTTACATCTTGGAAGTAGTAGTATGATATGGAACGTTTCAATTCCCTCTGATGGTTCTGCTTTAGAAACTACACAAATTCTGTAGGTAGAATTTGTACTTATAATGCATGTAATCCAAGTACCACTCCTAAACATTTCTCAAACGTCTAATTTTCTTACCTTCGAGGAATGCAGGTGGTATTACCCTAACCTTTACTGCATTTACTATATTCCTCATTACCCGATATTTCCTTGCAAAACAATTTTTAAGACTAATTTGCGAACATTTTTACCTCACTTGATTATCTAATACTGCGTGTTCCAAGAGATTGGTTTGAATAAAAACTGACTGCAAGTCATCATTGAAAATTTAAATCGCTAATATATTGTATTCTATGGATTCGGCTGTTTACGTAGTGGAACTTCATGAAGGTGAAGACTGATGTAACCATGTCCAAACTAAATGAATCGCCAAATACATACATTTTGCCAAATTTTGCTGCGTGGAAGAAGTCAAGGGATGTTAATAGTTAATACATTTCTATGTGATTACTGTCAACTCCTAAGGAGTGAAATTTGTACCAACATCTAGTCTCTTGAATGTTGAAGATAATTCGAACCTCAAATCTTGAACAGTTATTTGATACACATACGCAACTTCGTTATACGTACGATCTGAAGGAACTTTTCCGTCATTATATTTATTTCAAGCAATATCGGTTCAGTAAATTTTTCTTCACTGGGAGTTATACTCGTGGAACTTTCCGTTTACGCAGTTAATATAAAGGCAAAAACTCCGTTTTTGCAATTTCGACGTTTATAATTTTTATTTTTGATTTTTCTGCGTTCGTTTCATGGTGGTGTGGGGAAAATCGGTGCCAGCATTTTTTGCCTGACATGAGCATCACATGGGGAGTTGTAGTTGCTCAACCAGAAATCGATTGCCAATAGTGGCTCGCTCGAGTGACTCCTAGTTGACGCTACTCCATGAGGCGTTGTTTTAAGTGGGGTCCATTTCACGCCAACTAGTAGACGCGCCTCCGTTAACTACATTGATGTTTTGTTTTCGTTAGCGCAGGCCGTGTGAGGATACATTCTTCCAGCCAACGGCTTTCCCTCCCAATTTTAGTGAAGTATTGGAGAGCAACCGTGTCGTAGAAGAAGAAAAAAAAATATTCTTGCTGTTGGAGCACCGTCCCATTTAGTGTCGATATTTCAGTCTTTTTACCCTAAAAAGTACAGAATGTTGACAGGCTATTATGATGACTGGTGGAAACAGTTTTGATCACCTGCAGCCAACAACCTTGAAAATGATGATAACTTGTGGCTTAGATCGTTGAAGGTACTCATACGTTGGACGTTAAAGAAATGCCAAAAACACGCAAAAATGTATTTCTAATCTTAAGTGTTTGCCGAAACATTTTCAGAGCAATATTCTGCCTTTATGCCTCGTCTTCGTTTGCTTCCTCTTTCTTTTGTAGTTTTCTGATGGAGTCGCTGATAAGTAAATCTGTTAAATTATCAGCAGTTTGCTTCCTTTACAAATTTCGCTAAGCTATTTCTTAGTGCTAAAGGCGGTTGAGCTCAAGAATTAAAGTACGACTAACACTTATAAGCCGAAGAAAGCTCACGATGAGTTTACTTCGGAGGAAAAGTTTAATTTGCCTGATTTAGTTAGGGAAGAAAAATACGAGCTTCTGTAGCTGCAAGAATAATGCGAAAGAACTTACCCATGTTCCATATTAATGGGGGAAATGAATTTGAGCCGAAGCAACTCAAACTGCGAAAGTTTGGTGCGTGATGAAACATTTGGTAAACTTTGACTTGCATGCGTGTAAGTTAAGAGATACGGGCATTTTGCTCGTATAATTTTACATATTTATTTTGATCATTAACAGCATTCCTTAAAAGAATCTGAAGCTTCCTTAATATCTTAAGCAATGTTTTATGAGGGCTCGGACATGGTATACATTACGTGCGATTGCACTGTACATTTTTTGTTGAACTGAATAATAATTTCGCTATTTGCCTTCAATCACGCCAAGAATTGGTGTGGTCGTTCGTACCCAAGAACTCGTTCCCAAGTTTCAGTCGCCTCTTTATCAACTGTCATTTTATAAAGAATATGTGGTAGCTGCATGACTAATCGATTGCCGTCTGATTTAGCTATCAGTTAGAGCAAGGTGTCACCAAGATGAGTGTTAACTCTGAATAGCTGTTGACTCGAAATTTACGCAGGAATATAAATATTATTCATACACGCAATATACATAATTAGACGTTAAAGGTGAAATTGATACGATCTAAGGGAATTTTTTACTTAATGGGAGAATGGTTATTTGTTGCGCTGGAGAAAAAGTTGTATAAAATGATCAATTATCTTTAATCCGCCAATTATGTGGCACTGCAAATTATTCCGGTTCCGTCTCCCTCATAATAGTCAATAATTTAGAACTACTTTAGTGTAAATTCTTTAGTCGTTTGTGTTTACAGTAACAGCTTTATCGTTTGATTGTTTTTACCGTTTAATGTATTTAATTTTCAGAAGAACTGAGACTGTCAACGTCCTTTCCACACACTTCGTTGGAATTTGGTGAACTGAAATTCTCAAAAATCTACCTAACCTTGTATTACCGTATTTATAAAAGCGAGGTATGTTATGATCGGAGGAAAAAATACAGTCCGGGAGGTTGATATTCTAAATTATTCTTCATCTGGGAATATGAGTATCATTAAATCCTAAAGATTGTTCATTGCAGTAACAGTTAACTATGGTATCTTAAGTCTTCTACATGTTTTAGTTTGGACATTTATATATTTAATCTGAGATCATATATCATACATCATACCGTTACAAAAATGTTCTAATGGTCTGCATATTAATCGAAGAAAAAATCTTCAGCATCAATTTAGGGATCAACACCGCATGGCGAAACTTAATACTTCTCAACTTCGTTTTACAAAACATTTAACAGTATTGGGGCTTCCGATAGCCAAGTGGGCAACGCGTTCGACTTCGGCGAATGGTGTACCGGGCTCGATCCCCAGTGAGGGCCTGCGTGCGAAATGACCTAAGCTGTCGAAGCACTTTTAACAATACTACTACTACATTTTACAGCAATGGAAAAAGTGTTCAAAGAAATTAACGCGGTAGCCATAGATTATTTTACATTTTATTAAAGAAACTTTCATGTTTTGAGTCGTTTAAAGATATGTTAAACGTATAAACAATACTATTGGTAATAAAGAGAGCAGGAATAGCCATCAGATTTCATTATTTTTCCGTAAATTATTCGTTAATAATATCCTCGTAAATACAAGAATTAACTGAGAATTAGACATTTTTATATTGATTTTAAGTCCATCCTTGCTGAAATGGCAATTCTTTATCCACCTCATGGACACATTAAAGGACGCGAAGCATATAAATGGCCGTTTCGATTGCAAATTACGTGAAAACACTGAATGTCCGAAAGTTTATACTCTAATTCCATGGATGGAACATTCATTTTCCCCTCCACTTAATCAGAAATGAGATTTTGGACATTCGGGAAAGATAAATGGGATTATCCAGGAACATAAATAATGAAAGCTGCGGTGTGGGATTTAAATGAGGAAACAAAATCATCTTCTCATTCAGAGAATTTTAAAAAGTGACTCTGATAAGGAATGAATGTGCGGATCAAAGGATCTTGTTCGTTAATTTATATGTTAATAGAAACTTTACAGAACAGTTGCCATAAGAGACTGTACTCATGTTTACTTAGAGACAGACGCCATGACTAATCTAATTTCATTGGAAAAAGGAACTAATAATCTTTCAGGATATACCAACAGAATCAAGTTTTATTACTTAATTTATATCAATAACAACATTTTTGATAGACGTAGGGTTGGGATTAAAATTCTTCACTCTGTGGTAAGATACATTTGCTTACAATGAATTACTTTTCTTGAAATTACGTATTATTAAAAATATAAATTTCCGCTGCGGGTCTTTAGGATAATTTCTTGATTGTCTTCAAACGTGTTTAAGAATATCAATGTTTTCTCATGACCAAGAAAAGGTATCTATGAAATATTGAAACTATTTCTCGGATCAGCTGCGTACATTTTTGAGAAGTAAGAATTTTTATTTTAGAATTCGTATTTCTATTTTATACGGTGTTTAAAACTTAAATAACTAATAAATCGGTTTGAGGAATAGAATGTACGTATTATGACACTTTAGAGGGAAACAACATGAGGCATGATTATTAGATGGATTGTTTACCCGTTCAAGGCAGATTACTCACAACGAGCGAAATCTGAGGAAAATCAACTAAGTAATCGGAACTTTACTATTTTTAGAGTACGTCAACAACCTTAGTAATCACATTCGAAGGTTCAGTTAGGATATTTGCGAAAGAAATGGTAATTTATAGGGAAATAGAAAATAAAGAGAAAGATTAGCCCTGTTGAATGATTTAGATAGAATTATGAAATTCTGTGATTGGCAATTAGAGTTCAATGTTCAGTTATTAACTTCTTCGAAAGAAAATCGTATAGTCTCCGAGGGAAAACTTATTAACAGTAGAATCGGTGAAATATCTTGGAACAACCCTCACTAATAACTTAACACGTGGCACTCACATCCGATATATATATATATAAATTATAATGATCACAGGTTT
>KZ308174.1:1828651-1896076 GCA_000376725.2 Ladona fulva
CCTTCAGTTAAGCTTTAATAATATTGCTGTACTCTCTGTGTGCTAGTTTTTCGTTAGCTTGTATAGGGCAATATATGTTGCATAATATCTGTAACAATGATAATTTTTACGAAGAATTTTTATTCACAACAATCGTTACAGCCAAAATTCAGAGAAAAAAGCCAAATAGGCTTTTTTCTCTGAATCTCCCAATCTGAATTGAATATCCAACCTTTTAAACTTTTATCGAAAAACTGAGTGAAACCAGAAATTTTCAACGAAACACTTACATAAATCATACATGCAAGTAGTATCTTACCATAAAAAATCAGCTCTCGATAATTCCTCAATGACTTCAAAGTATTTAATGTAGCACTTATTTTATCAATAAATTATTGTTCTTCAAATAGCCTTTGTACGAAAACATTCTAAGAAAAAAGAAAGTGACACTATGTTTTATGTATTCTACATAAACCTGTGAAGCGTTCGGCTCACTCAGTAATTTAGCGACCAGAAGAAAGCCAGCAGTGGCACTGAANATATATATATATGAGTACGAGCACATTAGAAACTCAAATTCGTCAAGACAATAGTTGGTAGGAGTGAAGAAAGAATACGTGAGCTACGTTACATTGCTGTAGTTAAGCCTCACCTTGAGTACGCAAGCAGTATATGGGCCCATGTCGAAAATGTTATATTCAGGAGTTAGAGAAGGTACAACGAAAGGCGATACGTTTCGTAGAAAATTGTAGCGAAAAATCAGTGAGCATCACTCATGTCCTTAAGGAGGCAGAATGGGATACTCTGGGAGGTATAAGATTTACCAAGATACATTAATTTGCTTATTTAATTCAGAGAAAGTACCTTCTTAGAAGATAAAGCCGATATTATGAGTCTTTCCGATACGTGACGATACGCGAGAGTAATTGATTTGAGAAGTAGAGTCATAGTGCATGCCTCCCGCGCCACATGCCGAAAGGCGGCTTGCAGGGTATATAAGTAGATGTAGATGAAATCTACATTATATACATTTAGATGTGTTAACTCAGTATTTATAGAAGTCATAATAGAATCAATGAAGCTGTAAACTTTATCTCTAAGAATTTCAGAGAGTTTCTGAAAACGCATTCACTTACATCCATGTGTATATTTTATATTTTCACACTTGTTATTCCTTTGGGATCACCGCACGACTTCATCGTGCAAAGTATTACACCCTTCCTTAATCCAAAAAAAGTTCTCCCGGGTGGACATGGATGGCTAGAAAACGCTGGAAACATCGTCGAAATTCACATAGCAGCCGCCCAAAACCAGGGCATACCAGCATTGCATATTCCAGAGAAATTTTGGATGTAAGAAATTTGAAACGGTCGGTTATTAATTGTTACAACGTTACGCTTTTCAGATGCTTGAATTAGTTTGGAAATGATGGGGATTTCAATCAAAGAGATATGAAAGGCAATGAGGAAATGAGAATTAGAATGACTTTTCCTCTTATACCTTCTCTGTCTGAATTTGGCAGGGAATTAAAAAATAAATAAAACATTCACCCGGAGATATGTGGTGCTGGTTCTTGAACTGGAGATATTTTTGGATGAAAATTGAAAAATAAGCGGTTTGATGAATGCGAAGCTGGGTCTAATATTAGACTTTTTTTGAAGATTTTGAGTGAGTTTTAAAAGTAACGACACACACAAGTCGGCTTTCAACCGTGAAATGATTGAAATTTTCGAAAAGGAGAGGCAAAAAATGCTCTTATGTCTGTACCCAATCGCTTCCAATATAATATTGAGAAACTTGGAACGACCCGAAACATTTACCGCCTGAGGCTTCTCAGAGAATTAAATGAGCTTCGTGTTCGGTAAGGCTCAGAGAGGAATTCCACTTAATCTCAGGAAACAATAGCTTTACTTTCCATTGCCCCTTCTAAAGGAGAGGTTTTGGCCAGCACGACGTCCCTCAATCCGAACGGGAGACTACTGCATACTCTTATCCCTTCCAAATTCCCTTTAACCACTCCATCGCTAAGCCTCTCTTCCCTTCCTGGACCCTACATACAGCTCCTCTTCCGCATCGATGAGCACCCATTTTTAATCAGTTCTTTATGAATATTGTAAACCGTCTACTTGATTTATTTTAATTCTATCTATCGTGTTTATAACTAACTATTAGTGTATCTAATCGATTTCCAAAACTAGGAACTTTTTTATCTCTAACGGTTTAACTCTTTTTTTTGCTTTGTTTTTTCCTATCTAATACATATTGTATTTGTTCAAACACAATTATGACCTTCTTTGTAATCTTATATTTTATTTACTTGTACTGATATCACGAACGCATCTGACCATTAATCCAATGCTCATAAAATGCACTAGATTTAAATATCTTCTATATTCAACTTTTATCGACAAAGATTAACTGTTCTGGAATTTATTTTATATGATTACAACTTTTGTAATTTCTACTAAATCTATCTATCTTTTTCTTTTGCTTTCTCCTACAACTTTCGCTGGGCTTCGCAACGCCCTTCTCCTCTTGGGTGTTTTCTTTCAGGAAAAACTTTTTCCAAGGATAAGAAGATCAGTTTCTTCTTCATAAAACTATTTCTTCTTTCTTACTTTTATTTCTATTTCCACTGAGTTTGTAAAAAATCTACATTTATTGTAATTTAATATATTTTGTCATGTATATTCGTATATATACATTATTTTGACAAGGAATGATTAGAAGAAATGACTCTAATCCCAATTTTGCCCAGTAAAGACGATTGCATGTATGTATGTTTAATCCGAGTAGCTGTTTTTGCCGGTAAACTTTCTACTTGACATAAAAAGAGTTTTTTTCGTTGCTCCTCTCCACATTTACATATTCCTTTGGGTACCATGCTGGTAAAGAAATAAAAGTGATTACTCATTCTTCTAAGCTATACTATTTATTCTGTATTGAGCTAAATCATAACATAATTATTGCAGCCACACTTAATTCAACGGAAATAATCTTAAATTAAATATCGCGGGTGATAGGTGTTATATAGCAGATGTTCCAATCCTTTTTGATTCCATACTTCATTGGCTTTAAGTACACAAACCTTCTATTTAATATCATAAGAAACAAAAGATTGCCATATACATTCACAAAAAAGTGCGAATAATAGGGTATCGCTGTAACTCACAGACAATACCATCATGGAATTATTTGCTAAGATTTTCAATTGTGGAATTCTTGAATAGCATAGAATTCTTACGTATCTGCTATAAATCCATCTCACCCTTTTTCAGTTTACAACATACAAGCATAAGTATGTAGAACATGGTAGACACCTTGGGTTTCCTAGGTTAGGAACATGTACATCATTTTGTGTTCCATGTTGTGTTCTATGAAAGGATTGCATTCTAGTGTTTTAAAGTATGCTATAATGTCTAAGTACGATAAAAATCTGAACAGCATATAACTTTAGAGCTGTATTTTGTTCTTATGTATATGTAAATAAATCTAGCATGGAAATCCGGTACCCTGACTTTGGTCTACTTTAAACCAAAATTAATGATTATATATTTATAAAAAACACACGCACGCAAATACATTTTTACACAAGCTAATCAAAGACCTAAACTAGTTGAATTTTAAAAATAATTTTGTGGAAAATACGAAGTCCTGCTTTCATTTATTTATATAAGGTGCTTGTTATTGCCTCTGCCTTATTTTCCCTTTTATTTTCTTTTCCCTCCCGATAAATCTTCTCCTTTGGTCACCCATACAGCGACGTATTTCTCCCTCTCAACCATCTGCTGCTACACACTTCTCCCCTAAGTCCCTACTGACCCTTGCCCGTCCTACCCCTTGTGCCATCCTATATATATCCGTCTTCCCTTCCGTCGGTGTATCCCACGACTGAAATGATACCTGCGCTGGGCCTTAACACCCGTACACGGTCCGATGGGAGGGTCCAGATTACACACCCACCTGCGGAGTGGGTCCGAACCGAAATCTGACGTTGAAGAACAACCGCCCCCGCCACCGTTGGAAAACAAACGTACCCGACCTTATTCCTCTTTGGAGATACCCACACTCTTTTGCATCTCTACATTCTGATGAGCACATATTAGGTCCATAGAGCGGATTTTAGAAAAAAGGATCGTCATGAGGAATCCTTCCACCGCCAATCTATCCTTTCCGGGAGCAAAATTATTATCATCCCCTTTTAACGAACCTCTCTTCCTTTCCTTGGGCATCCCACCGAAACTGCTGGGCTGGATTATGGGATATAACGTGGGACAAGAAGGGGTAAGGATGTTGCCTTAAGGCGAGGATTGTTATAGGAGGAGAATGCGGAATGGTCCATTCAGCAACAAAAAGATAATCGAAAGAGGCGAAACCTTCTTTCATTATTCATAAGGGGAGATGACTGAGGTATCTTAACTTTTCGGAAGTCTCTGAAATACTTAATTATTAAAGTAATGCAACGACAGAATTCCGTGATGGGTAATCAAGATTCTGTTAGAATTGGTTCTCTTAATATAAAATCGATATGCTAATGCTGCGAAGAATTCCGATGAGAGAATTATTCAACGGGTTGAATATTTATAAAATTAATTTAGGAGCACGATATGTTGTTAAACTCCATCACAATAATATAGGAAGACCTAAGCAGACATTCACTTTCTACAGGAATAAAGTATTCCTGAGAGAGTATGATTAGTGTATCGACTTAAGGTATGATCGTGATCATGAGATGTCCATATAACTGGGGGACAACGAAAAAAAACGCACAACAAACGACCGACAAATAAAAAACAACCTAAGTGTCTCAAGTCACCCCGAAAGTCCCAAGCGAATTCGTTTTTCACGTCCGTGGAAAACGGATTCGCTTGAGACTTTCAGGTTGCGTTCCTTGCTCCAAAATAACAGACCTGTGTCTGACTTTTCACACAAGTAGGCATTAGTTTAGGCAAAATTAAACACTGATAATTGAAGTCAGCAACAGTGCCATACACGTGCATTACACTGTAGGTCGTGAAAATTTCCAAGTGGGAAAATATTTTCTCCCTTTTTAATGAAAGTAACTTACGTTTTGGACATTTTATTTAATCTTCCTACCCTATATACGTTTCTTATCTAAAAAACCAGACTGTATTTGCGAGGTATTTGCGCTGGTTTCAAATTCTTCTCTACTTAATCCCCGGTAAGGCTAAACGAATATTAATCAGTTACTCATAATAGTATCCTTTCAATTTATATATTTCAATGGTTCTAACCTTTTATTTTTTAAAAGAAAAATGCAATTTTAACTCAATTTTGTATTATATTTTAAATTTTTACAATGAAGGGAATGGTACTCGAAATAAAAACAATCAAAGCATAAATATCTTCTGCACCATGACCAGCATGAAATGGTTGAGATTTGCATGTGCACTTAATTCATACCTACATTGGTCTGACATCTCCAAGAGTTTTATATGTATCAATGGACATTTATTTTTCTTAACTTATGCTTGAGAAAAAATTAAAAACACCCTTATGAAGTTCCGATGTTAATTTACGATATTCTTTGCTAGTCATAAATACATTTCCGAAATATTTTTTCCGCCTTTTGACCTCCTTTTTGACTCTTGGTCTAAAATCACCACTGGTTTCCTGCTAACACATATATATCTTCTGAAGTAATTTTTTGGGTAAAGTAATGGAGTACTGCGCCGTATAATAATGCGTAATTCTATAGATCACTTCCATTCTTTTTTCTCTTTAAAGAAAAATATCCTCCTTGCATTCTCTCAGTACTCGCACCCTGTCTGGTCGGTATTAATAACGTAATCGGAATCAAAATTCTCGATTCCCAATTTACCTGTTCTGGAAATTCTTTGTTGCTTGCTGAGTCTCTATAAATGTAATACAATCATTACTCGTGATCTAACATGGGTGTTTAATGCTATGTTTCCTTTAAAACCGGATTACCCAGGTGTGCGACGCCGTGAAGGTGAAATTGTCGCAAAGAAATTGAAACGACATAGTCGAATCACCACTTGTGACATTATGCGAGCGGCCCTAACTTCTTAAAACGAGCGGCAAGTCCATTCATCAATCGTGCAAAATTTTTCCAAGGCTGTTGTATCTTTTATTATGCCTTTTTCCCACTGAATGAGTAGATCTTTCCTTGTTAGTTTAGCGGAACTGTTAATTTGAAAAGTCCTCAAATTCCAGTTGGGATGGAATTTCGCTAAACTTTAATTTTCGTGTCCAATATAAATCCGGAGCACTTTCGCTTTTTAGGTGTAGGCACGTAGTCTGACACAATAGCCGGTGGTGGTGATGATGATGACTGCCCCTCATATTCTTCTCTACTGGATTCAATCGGTGCGTACTGAAAATCCTCAGTTAATTAATTATCATCTTATGATATCAAAATATCCGTTTAAACAAATCTTATTTTCCAACACATTTCCATAAATCATTCCACTATTCTTTTGAAATTAACTTGGATCGCTCAGATATGAGTAAAACACGTTTCTTAGCAATCACATTGCTTTTCTGAAGTAATTACAGAAATGAATACAGAGCATTTGCCAACTCCTCCTTTTCTTCGCCGTCACTACCGTCGTCCGCATACAGACCGGACTATAAAGCAGAGTTGGTTAACGGTTGGTCAACTTCCATAATGGAAATACCCTATTTTACAAATAAGCGAAATAACCAGTATTCGAGTACATACATAGACAATTTTAAGAAATTGAACTAATATTCCTGTACTTACGATAATTCAAGTAGGTGAATTACTGCGTATGAATAATACTCTAAAAAAGTAGATCACTGTTTACACAATTTCACGATATTCACCAGGATTTGTCCAACGATGCTTCAGAACTGACTATCTAACATATTTCCGAAGTAGATATCAGTAAAGGACCATAAAGATTTGCAGAGCTCATTTAACTATTGAACCCTTTCTTTGGGCGGAATTGATTAAGTAATGCACCGTTTGCATAACTGAACTGAAGACTCGAGCCTCGGGAATACTGAATCAACTGAAGACTCGAGCCTCGGGAGCAAGTTTTACGACACTTCCTGGACTGTCCGAGCTGCACCGGCGACACTCAAATGGAAAGTTATTTTCGCTGTCCGGAGGATTATTTACAAGTAGGAATCAGGAAAGATTGAAGAGTATTGCTCAGGGTAATCAAAATTTATATCAAAATTTGAAACCAGCCCTAATACCACGCATTCATGTCTGGAAGAATTTTATATTGGTCTTGCGTCGAGCCCAAGGCCACCTCTGCTAATATCTTTGCCGTTTACGTTATCAAAGAACGTCTTCCGGTAATAAATCGATTTTAAAATCCCTACCCTCTCGGAATTACTCAAAATTAATTTCCAAAACTCCGCACAATGCATTCAAGCGGGTAAAATTCGAAGTTTGGGACCTTCTGGAGTGGAACTCATCATTGCTAGAATCAATATCTCACTTTTTCGGGGTGTACCAAAAAGCAAGTGTTACGCAAATGCTTTCAGACGCAGGGTGGGAATCTTTGTAAGAAGGGAGATTGGAAACTAGGCTGCGATTGCTAGATTGGGAAATTAAATTTGCGGAAGACGCGATCGGTATCATTCTACCCTACTGCTACTCCGACCGATCCGACAATGAGCGTAAAATAAAAGAAATAAATGCAAGGACAAGTCGTTTTAAAAAGACTCGTTCTTTCCGAAAACGATACGTGACAACAGTATGCTAAAGAGGTAACTTGGTGTTTACATCTCGTTACGGCCACACGCCGAAAGGCGGTATGCAGTAGATGTAGTAATTAAGAAAAGTCAACAAAAATGTGTGAAGTTAATTTAGAAACGAATCTTCACAAGTGATGCTTATTCATAATCTATTCTAAACCTTACTTAAACAAGCAATGGATGTTTTGCACAATACCATCATACAAATAAAAAAATCAACCAATTTCAACGTTTCAACATCATTATCGGGCTGAGGAATTTGGTTACCTAAATATTGTTTTTCGACCAACTTTCCCGACCTTATGATGATGTTGTAACGTTAAAACTGGTGGTTACTTTTATCTGTATGGTGGCATCGTACAAATCTTCCATTTGAAGCTACATTACATTTCAAATAAAGATATCGGTATGGTTCATATCTATCCCAAAAACCTTCCTGTTGAGAATACCGTGTCAGACCTATGCGCTAAAAAGTCAGCACAAAGTACTGATTTCTTTGGATATAGCGTATACTTTTCTCTCTTCTACAAAGTAATGATTTTTTAGCGTATAGCTTTGACAAGAAGAGAGAAAAAGAGATATTTGCCGTAGAGGGAAATAGGTTGGAAAGGAGATATTTGTATTTAAAAGGGTCTACTTCGATTGACCGACACTGTCGGTCAAGTGAGTGTCGGTCAAACGAAGAGCTCCCCATTTAAAAATATGTTGGTGAAAGAATATTCGAAATTTTTGGAAGAGGGCAATCGTTGCGAAGAACGTTATTGAGACATGGTATAGGAATTATTGAAGGCTACACTAAGTGACTGATTCGACAACAATCAAGAATGTGTCAAAGTGATCTCATGAAGAACATTAGCATTTTCCTATTAATTAAATTTTATCAGTATGCTAGAGCACTTAGTCTTTTTTTAATCAATCAATGCATAAAAAGCATTTATTACAAACAATTTTCATTACATAAATAATGAAATAATTACGAAATAAATAATAGCAACTATTAGGTAATAAATAATAAAAATAATTGTAATTAATGGTCAAATAACAATAATTATCTGATGGAAAGAATTGAAATGAATGTTGCACTCATGTAAATGAATAATTTCAAAATTATAAAGCATATCTCTAATGAAACGCCTTTCATAAATGACTTTTTAGCGGAATTTTTTGTTAAAATATATCAAATTTGAGGCCGCGACATTACCATTGACATCCATTAGCTAATTTATTATGACATGTCATAACGAATGAGTTAATGGATTTGAATTAAAGAAGTTTTTGATTGATTGGACGGAAACTTTAAAATGAATTGAAAGGTGTCTAAAAGTAATACTATGGCACAATATTTTATCTGTTTCCAATCCAGATTCATAATTTATAAGCTTTTATAACGAAATGAGAGTCTTTGAATATGACTTATCAATAACGGAAGCCTTTATTAGCTTGAGTATTTATAAAAATACAACCACAAACATTCCCTTTTAAACCAGATTCATTTTCAAAATATTTCAAACTTCTCAAAATTGAATGTAGAACTGAATCGGACGATTTCAATGAAAATACACTGGCTAATCAACCTTTTTACTCTTAGGAAACTGGAAATGTTGTACGGTGTGTTGTAGGATTTTTTCTGACAAGTTTTAGTTAAAAAATTTATGTTCCCATGCGATAGAAAATATGTTTTTCTAACAATCTTAACCCTTGTGTAGGCACCCGACTTTACCTACGTTGTTGGGCACCCGGGGTACCCGGGTACCCACCTCTTTAGATCTCATTTTTGAACAGATTTGTAAAGGAATTCGTTCTCTGAACATTTTATTCAATAAATAGATATGTTATGAAGGTATTAAAGTCATTTTTATATCATTTGACCGGTTAGAACATCTACAATTAACAAAATCAGAAAGGTATGTTTATTCTTCGGTTCTTGACGCCTGAATTCCTTTTTTTTTCATTAAAAACTCAAATTTGAAGTCATGTAAAATTTAAAGTAGAAATTGCACAAAAAAACAATTTACACCAACGTATAGTACGTTCTATCGTGCATGTAATCATAAAAGCTAATCATTTCTGTTTTCATAACATTTGGTATTTTTCATAGATAGAGCGGAAAAAGTGCCCATTTTTACGAGCTGTTTCACGGAGTGCTCTTTTTGAACGTTTGTTCTTCAAATGCTATTAATTCAATCACAAAGATATTTTGATAAAATATTAATACGCTTATTGTTCATTAAAATACGAAGTTTCAGAGTATTTGTGTCAAACGATAAAAAGTTGTTGTCGATTTTGTGAAACAACTTTTTCTCGGAAATGGATAGCCGTAGAAGTACAAAATTGAGTTCGTTAGAAAGATTTCGAAATGAGTTTTCAGGGTAAATAATTATCGTTCACTACAAGTTAGCGGATTTTTGTATACGAATTTATATTTAACGCCGGGATTCGGAACTGTTGAGCGGTGTTGCCGTGTTGAAGTCTTCGGGAGTTCCTAACGTCAAACAATTCCCTTCACCCTATCTCTCCAGGCGTGCTCTTTCTTTGTCTCGTTTTTCAGCTGCGATAACATCGTTTTATCTGAAAAAATCAGTTAAAGTACTAACACCTCAAATTCACCCGAGCACCTTCAGTTAAGCTTTAATAATATTGCTGTACTCTCTGTGTGCTAGTTTTTCGTTAGCTTGTATAGGGCAATATATGTTGCATAATATCTGTAACAATGATAATTTTTACGAAGAATTTTTATTCACAACAATCGTTACAGCCAAAATTCAGAGAAAAAAGCCAAATAGGCTTTTTTCTCTGAATCTCCCAATCTGAATTGAATATCCAACCTTTTAAACTTTTGTCGAAACACTGAGTGAAACCAGAATTTTTCAACGAAACCATTACATAAATCATACATGCAAGTAGTATCTTACCATAAAAAATCAGCTCTCGATAATTCCTCCATTTCTTCGAAGTATTTAATGTAGCACTTATTTTACCAATAAATTATTGTTCTTCAAATAGTCTTTGTACGAAAAAATTCTAAGAAAAAAGAAAGTGACACTATGTTTTATGTATTCTACATAAACCTGTGAAGCGTTCGGCTCACTCAGTAATTTAGCGACCAGAAGAAAGCCAGCAGTGGCACTGAAGCACAGATGTTCAGTTTCTACGAAACATAAGGGTAAGAAAGATGATCAATAAGATAAGATAATAAGGAAAAATACGAAACGTAATTGATATGATTAGGCGTAGCTTCGCAGTCCATGGCGATAGAAAGAAAGCATCTCTGAGGGACGGAGTGTTCAAAAGCTCGAGATGCAATCCGACAACACTGCTGCACAGTTGCGAATCCCGGCGTTAAATATAAATTCGTATAAAAAAATCCGCTAACTTGTAGTGAACGATAATTATTTACCGTGAAAACTCATTTCAAAATCTTTCTAACGAACCCAATTTTGTACTTCTACGGCTATCCATTTCCGAGAAAAAGTTGTGTCACAAAATCGACAACAACTTTTTATCGTTTGACACAAATACTCTGAAACTTCGTATTTTAATGAACAATAAGCGTATTAATGTTTTATCAAAATATCTTTGTGATTGAAGTAATAGCATTTGAAGAACAAACGTTCAAAAAGAGCACTCCGTGAAACAGCTCGTAAAAATTGACACTTTTCCGTTCCATCTATGATAAATACCAAATGTTATGAAAACAGAAATGATTAGCCTATATGGTTACACGCGCGATAGAACGTACTAAACGTTGTTGTCACTTGTTTCTTTGTGCAATTTCTACTTTAACTTTTATACGACTCCAAAGTTGAGCCTCCGTAACAAAAAAGCCGATATTTCGCGTGACTGACGCTGGCCATTATACGGAAGTAAGAAACATACCTTTCTATTTTTATTCATAGTAAAAGTTCTAACCGTTCAATTGTTATAGAAATGGCTTTAATATATTCAGAAAATGTCTATTTATTGAATAAAGTTTTCAAGGAACGAATTCCAACGCATATGTGTCAGAAAATGAGAAGGAAATTTCAGGTGGGTACCCGGGTACCCCGGGTGCCCCCAAGACGTATGTGAACTTTTAATGCTTTTATTTAAGCAGTTAATTTAGTTAACGTATTTATAATGGTAGTATTTACTAGGGATTCAGGTAGATAACGACGATCTGAAGCATCAAAGCGATATCTTTCTAAATAATCAACGTACAAGCAAAAATATACCTTAGTGGGTACCCGGGTACCCGGGTGCCTACACAAGGGTTAAAGAAGAAGGGCACCGTTACAATTTAATAGAAATTTATTTATGCTTACTAATTGGAAAATCTGGTAGGAAATGAGAGCAGATTATTTTTAAATGAGAGAATACGAGTTCCAAATGGATTAAAAAATATATAAATATGAAAACTGAATATTTGCCATATTTGTATGACACTGTTAATAGTGGGAATTTTTATATTTTCGAAATCGGCTTAAGACTTTGTCAGCAGATAATTGTTGAGAAGGATATTCCTGCAGTTTAGCAAACGAAATTATAGATGCCATAGTATAAGTAATTTAGTGAGTTAAAACATTGTTAACATATTATTAAGCTTTGGAACTAGTTATTGCAACAAATAAAACAAGTTTGAAATATTTTTAATAATTTTATTGCATTTAAAAGAGCATTTAAATATTATATCTTCAATGAGAGGATTCAAGTTTATTAAAGGAGAAATGTGACCAACCAAATCCAACCGAATTATTCTTTCCATAACTAAACAAAGAATTATTTCACGGAACCGAATACATAATTATCAGAAATTTAAGGTAAAAGGTTGGAGAACGTTTCTTTATTTTTAAAGAAATGGTGGTACATAGATTCCACTAAAGACGTACGTATGTGAAAAACAAAGCTCCAATGGTACGGAACTGAAATCCTAGTTTTTTTTTAGCGCTCACCCAAAGATTTTTATATGCATGGGTTATGAATTTCATAATTTTCTGGTTCTAATAAATTATAACTATTATTGACAACAGGTTGCATGTAAACATTATTTTGCAATTTATGATTGCTGGGGTATGCTTTCCTTCCATCAGTATTTAATCTGGTTCCAGGAATGACATTATTTAGGATTTTTTAAAGGGTATCTGTAAAGCAATCTTCCACTTCAGCTGAGAAGCTTCAATTAAAAAGAACAACTTTGAAAGGTTTCAGCAGACTAGTTTCTGTTTAAAAAACTAATTATTTTTGCAGTGCCCGCGGCGTGAAAGTTATTTATAAAATAAATTATCTTGAAATATTTAAATGACAGAATAATCTATCTACCATAAATCACTGTAAACCTGTGCTAATTACGCTGATCGGAACGGCAAAAAAATGCGATGAAGCATGAAGAAGTGATTCAACCTCCGGGTAAAATGAAAAATGAAATCTCTTTGCATCGATCTTTGGCCGAATTAGCATTTTTATAAGGAAAACGGCAGATGTGATGTCATGACGTCACTGAGATACTCCTCGCCGCAAGAACGAACTAAAGATGGAGATGAGGAGCCGCTGTAAAAGGCATCGTGTGTCAGTGAGAGAATAAATGGAAAGGCCCTGCGGTATTAAGAAATAAAGGTTCTTCCTAAGAAAGCGGCGAAGTATTTCGTCCGTTTTAAGTACGTCAAGAGGCGGAGAAAAAAATGGACGAGGGATGTAAGCGGATGATGGGAGGGAGGAGCGAAAAGAAAGTAAAGAGGTTTTATTCGGTGGGAATTCCAAAGCAGATCCCATTTACCTGGAAAATGTGATCCCTTTTTTTTGATAATTTCCGAAAAATACATTAGGAAAATGGGGGGAGAAATTGGTTAGGAAGATGGAAAAGAGAGGAATGGTAGAGCTGGAAGTGAAAAATGGGAGCTGAAGTTAAATGGAAGGAGAGAAACGTAGGAAGGCGAATGAAGAATGATTTTGGATGATGGAGAAAACCAAAGATATCAAGGGAGGGGAGGGAGAGTGCGATGAGTAGAGGAGGGCTTAACGATGGGAGGGTTTTGAAGGGAGAGTGAATACATCAAGGAAGTTACTGAATGATAGTCTGTCAGAAGTGAATGTGAAGCCTTTGAATTATATTCTAACGGAATTTCATGCGTCAATACGCGCTAATTACAAACGAAAGTAAGAGAGTCGTTTAGCCAAATGAGGAACTTTTTCAAGGCCAAGTTGCCGCGTATTTTTCTCACATTTCCTGGAATTTCGACGTCAATGAGCACGGATTCTGACAATGTGGAAATAAATGGTTTGTTAATTAATTAAAGGGATGGTAGTTCGAATATTTAATTGGATCCATACTTGTCTTTGATCTTCAAAAAGGCAAATTTAATAAGATTGATAAGGATGACTTCATTTACCAATCCCATTCCCCTTCTGTGATTAACTAGCTCACTGTGATTAACTAGCTCATTTCGAGAAAATCGATTTTGTGTGCTCCTTTCAACGAGATATTGGTTATTTCAGAAATATATTTATCGGTAATCTATAAAGCTCAATGATATGGATAGAAACCCAATCTGCAAGGAATGAAACAACGAAGACTGGCCATTTGAAATGTCCAAATCGTTCTAACCAAAGTTTTATCATCCTCTGCGACTTAATAATTATTTTATCCCTTTCCTTACATCCTTCATTGTATATTTTCTACTAAAGATCACTCTGCTTCAGACCTGCACAGCTTGCAAGAAGGGAAGGGCTGCATGAAATTGGTGAAAATTTATCGCGTGCCGCAACTGAATATTTGGAAAATGAAAGTTATTCCTAAATTTACCAAGAATATCTATTGGAATGGCTCCAACAGAGGAAGTCGTACCCCCATACTAGCAAGAATAAAAGAAAAAAAAATACATTTTAAAATTACTTTCATGCTTCCTAATATTTATATGAACAAAAATCAAGAATAAATAATCAATGCGAAACACAACATTTCATTCCTTCATAAGAATTCTTTTTATTTAGAATTCCACGAGAGCGATATTTTACACCGTCTCATGAAGAACCTGATACTGATTAATGTCTTTCGTTCTAAACTAAAAAAAATATTAATTTTTGTACATAAGAATAATTTTCAAAACCCATTGAGGGCCGTATTGTTAAGTCTAGCAAACTTACTACGGCCCGCGGGCCACATTTTTTGCAGGCCTGTTCTGCATCCTCTCTTGTTTGTTTTAACTTACGCCATATTTGTCCTCTTTTACTAATTATTTTCTTTCTGTGTCTACAAACTCTGCTAAAGCTCGCCAGCTGATTTCATTTCTTGTCTCTCACTTATCCTCTTTCTTTCTTCTTTTTATGTTTATTCATTTCCTCCTCATCCCCTTTTCCCTCACTTATCCTTCTCCAATCTCCGGGGTAAATCCCCGTGGCTATACCTGTTCTTGTCACCCATAAATGGTTGGGTTGGAATTGTTTTGGTCGTGCAACCGTTTTTACCGAAAATGGGTTTTGCAAAGTTAACGCTCCCAATTTACCGAGAATTTGGAATTGAATCTGGTAACATAAGGATTGAACGGGATTAGAATAATCAAAGAAAAGTTTTTAACAGGTTCAATTTTCTTCCCTAAAGATTTTTCAAAATGTAGATTGTGAATCTAAATAGAGTGTTACCATATGATGAACTGCCTTCGGCTTCAGGTACTGAGAGTTTTTAATCAGTGCACACGAAAATGCATTGTTAGTCACGCAATTTTCAGCAACGTATTCAGGAATTCACGTGTAATCAAGACGTTTTTGGATTTTTTGCATTTTTGAAAAAAGAATAATTTTTGTAAGAAGTGGATGTTAGTTTCGAAGGCTGAAACGCCCTTTTTTGTAACACATGGACGATGCCATGGAAAAAGAACAGTTCCAAATTGTCTCTTCAAATATAAATGAATGTGTAGTAATTTATGATAGTCATTTATGCATTTGCAAAATCTTCGTCTGAAATCGCTAAGAAAAGTCAATAAATTCCAAGTCTTAAAGAGAAATATACAATGCATTTCCAAATCCATCATTTCGAAGAACAGTATTTTAAGTGTAAATAGGCCTTTTCTTCCAGTGTCTTTGATAACTTTCCCTTTTAACTTGGTTAATCGAGAATAAACTCGTTGATAGCAATTGTAATAATGAAAATATTGGAAACATGATATGTATCATATTTATGATATTGGGGTACTTTAATCATAAGTATGCGATAATAATGTTGCTCGTTAAAGATAACCATGCTTTGTTTCTGAAATATTCTGCATTTTAATTGGAAATTTCATTAGACGTGAGCTTTGGGGTTGATAATTTGATTTACTAGTTGCACTCATAAGTAAACGCACCTATATTAGTGAAAATATTAAGATATGAAAATAATCGAGCATAAATTGATTTTGTAAGGCTTTTGTTGAATTATATAAAATTATTCTCGGGAAAATATGGAGGTGTTGGGATTGAAGTGAAATATAAATATACGAAGAATGGCAAACAGACTTACATTTGGGTCAAAAGCAATATAGTCTTAGAATTATTTTATAAGGAGAACACACTTGGAGGTCTCCGCTCGGGAAGAGATTGAGCAGTTGTGAAATGGTTGTTTGAGGTAAGAGGATAGAAGCATGGCTTAGAAAAATGCAGTGAGCTAAGAGATTACGAGGAAAAGAAATCGGAAAGGAACGGTGAGAGGATCTGTAGGTAGGATGAAATGCCTGCGGGAAGTCAAGAAGCTACAAAGAGAGAGCCGTCCGACAAGCTGATCAAGTAATGGAAAAGGGTGATTAGTATTGCTTGAGGGACTACGGAAGAGAAAAACGGAAAGACCCAAGAGGAAAGAAATGTTAGACGAACGGCTTAAGAAAATTATATGAAGAGGTATGGAAAAAGGAAGCGGGAAGATGAGTGCCTACATGAGGTTCTTTAAAGAACGCCACGGTTACAGCGGTGCTGTATGTTAAAAAAGAAGCGGAGGTAAGACTTCTTAAAGGTAATACATGAAAGGTGTCACTCGATCGATACGTACATCACTGGATAAAATTCATTCATTCCAACGAAGTAGGTTTAAACTAAATATTAAGTGGACTTTTATGCTCCTAATCTTAGGCCAAAATACAGCTATTGTTCTAATTCCTACATGTCCTCTATATGGAAAATTTATTGAATTGGGATAATGAAGCTAGAAAAGAATTCAGTAACAAAAAGTGGAAGATAAAATATCAATACTGAGTATTCGCTCTGTTAAATAAAAATGCCCAAACTGTAGAAGGGAGTTTACATCTCACGTAATCCGATATTCGGAGAAATAGGATGTTTCTCTCATATTCAGTATCAAAATCACACAATTAAACCCAATCTACGTCCTTTAATAGGATTCATTTGGTGTATCTTTACGAGATTATTACAATATCTGGGAATTATCACTAATTCTTTTCTATTTCTATTATCAAGTACTCATCCTTTTAGTCAGGGCGTAACGTTTTTTCAAACATACTTTTTACAGAAAATCTGGTCATTTATATAATTTAACTGACATTTTGGAATATTATTAGTTAATTAACCATAGGAAAATCACTTGCAAGCAAGTCGTTAATTTATCAACGTCTGTTTCAATTTTTGAAAATCATCAATTCAATTTCACAAAGGTTAGAAGATGGACGTTTCTTTTTGTAAAAGTTAAAGCATCGAAAGGCTTAAAAGAGTAACTGAAATGTATTTAATAAAGAAATAATATTAAATTACAAGCCATATTATAAAGAGGAGTTTCAGTGGTAGTCTAGAATATTTTTATCGGACAAGAAAAAATAAATAACTCTTTAATTAGATTGATATAGGAAGCCCCTCTTCTATTTGGCAAAAATCATTTTAAAATATTTTATGAACAGAATTTAACTTAAAAGTAGGTAACTGGAGAATGAAAGACTTTGGAAAATGTATCCGTAATAGTAGAAGTCATAACGAGAATGTTGGAAAAAAGCTACTGATAGCTGTATCCTCAAGACTTAAAAAGAATTTTTTTCAACAGGTTTATCAACAGAAGTTTGAATATATCGCTATTAAAATTAAATAGGTGCATAGTCGATAAAAGCCTATGGTCCTTAAATATTTGAAAATAGCCCTCGAATAAAATGTATGTGTAATCAGAAAAAGGTTGATGCCAAGTTTACAATGCAGGCAGTACTGGCGAGTATTTGCATCGCATTATGAAAACAAGGGTTAAAAAACAGGGTAAAGATTTTTGGAGCGACAAAAGAAGCTTTATCAGAAATCCGTTGGTGAAAACATCGAAGAAGCAGTCGCACAGGTTTAACATAACCCATTCCTAAATTGATGAGAAATTTGAAAATGCTGCCTGTTCCTTACTCTGGCAAAAATCTCTCTTTGTGTTTCTAAGAAATCTGACCAAATCGGAGGATGACAAAGTGTAGAAATTGGGAGGAAAAGGTGAGGAATGGGCGGCGACATGAAAGTGTTGAAAGGGGAGCGTAAGTGAGGTGGTGAGGGGAGTGATTCTGGGGAATGAAGATGACAGTGAAGGAAGGTGAAAGCGGGAGAGCGGATGAGGGAATGGAATTGGGATGATGTAAGAGGAAGAAACGAGAGGTTTCCCGCCCAGCGACAAGAAAAGGTTCACACAGGGACTGCCCACCCACACTATTACACTCACACATTTCGGTACCCTACCTCGGGGATATCCATTCGGAGACTGTTCGGTTGCATCTCGAGTGTCTCCTCGGATCTACCTGACGCGGACTAAAAGGAATGCTTTTTAGATGATGCCTCTTTGCCTCTACATCTCCAGGCGTTGCTTTGTAGCTTTTACTCTATGTTTTCTTAAAGGAAGGGTTTCCACGTTTCCTCAAGTAATTCCTTTCTTCACCTTTTTTGAGACTGCTGTTTTGAAGTACTACTTTAGATCTCCATACCACCTTGAGAATGACTTTGTTCAAATACGAAACTCCGCAAAATTTTGACGCGTCCGTCCGATGTACCATTGGGAGAGGGAAGTCTTTGCTAAAAATCTTTTCTCTGCATGCTTCAAAGCAGTCAGGTTCTTCAAGCAGCATCATAACTTATGACTTTAATATCTACAATTATTCGCTGGGACGCCTCCCATATCGTTGAAACTGGTTTTGGCTCATGCGAAGGTATTTCTACAGCTGAATCGCCGCAAAATTGTAAGATTAATCAAAATTTATTGCAATAAATGAAAAAGGAGAGATTTTAATGAGAAATGATTCGAGTCTCGGTACATCTTTTTAAGCTTAATTTAAACCATCAACTTCGGAAGCTATGATTTTCACCGCAATAATTTTTGTACAATTTAACTTTCCTTACGATAATATCATTAAGTAATTACGATTGCAATATATTTTTAATAACATGGTAAATATCAATTTCGATATAAATTCGAACCTTTTCCAGTTTATCTGTAGCCATACATTTCAATTCTTCGTTCTTTGCTATTGAAAGTCTTGTCAAAGTCTTGAAAAATACTGCGACATTTTAATGATTTCTTAACGGGAAAAAGTATATTTTTGACGATATGACCTGGACATTCCCAGCAAAAGTGGTAAAGGATACTTGTTTATCACAAAGAGCACGTAGTATATTTATATATACACATTTATACAGAAAAATACAACTAATTGTTGATTTCAGAGCAAAATGGAAATAACACCAGTCTCTATCTAAATTAAATGCCTATCTCATCTATAGCACGCCCGTAATTATATTTACATAATATCAATCGTCTTTATGAGAAAAAACATGCATCTCTGACTGGAGCAAAAATCTAAAATTTTGATTATAAATCTTTTTATGTTTTTTGACTGATGAAAGAGTTCGAAAAATGCTTGAATTACAACTAATTTTCCTTACTTACACCGAAGAATTTATTTGTTATCGAAGGAGGATTTAATTTATTTTATAAGTTTTAGATTAGACAAAAATATGTATGATAAGAGATCGTAAATTCATCTATACTTGGATAGGCATGAGTAGCCTTTCTACAAAATTTTATCTTTTAAAATACTAAATTTAATCACATATCCCACCTTATAACTAAGTTAGCACTAACCGCCTCTAACGCGATTATGTAGTCACTATGACACCACTAAGATACAACAGAAAGGTTTCAATCTAAAGAAGTAAATGTTGCAACATGACCTAAGCTGACGACGCACCTTAAACAATAAACAACATAAAAAACAAATATATTAATTTCTTTCGAATATTGTCTCAAATTTATGTAAAATCAATATTTTATCAACATTTATCTTACATTCATTGCTTCAATATATCCTATTGCCTATAAAGAGTAAGTATTTAGGAAAAGAGAAAGATTGAAAAACTCAAAATTGTAATAACCTTATACAGGGTGATTGTAATGGATCTAAAACGAATTGATATTCGAACAGGTTTCATATATATTCCAGTTTTTTTAATTAATGTCATATTTTTCTGTTATGCTATATTTTTCCCTCAAACTGATATAAAAGTCGTATTTTGATAAATTTCGTAAGTATATTCGTCTAAATTACTTTTGTTTAAATAACTAGAGGTATTCTCCATGTTTATAGGTATATATGGTTAGTCTTCCTACCGTAGAGCTTTTATACCAAAAAGAGTTAACACAATGAAAAACACATTTCTATGGCATTTTCTCAGCTGAGTGTAGTTTATATTCCTACACTGATATTATTTAACAGTGTGTGATAGCTACTTTAACTTTTGTTGTCGTGTTTTTTTTTAATTCTCTCGATGCGTTATATATTTCCTATCCCCCTTCGTAATATCGGAAGATATGGCAAATGATATGTAAATACGCTTGCGTCCCCTCTTTTTCGTGTATATGTTGGAAATATGCGTTTCCTTTTTAAATTTTGGTTAACACCAGAGCAAGCATCCTTATCTGGATAAAAGTTTTTTTATTTTTATGGGCTATTACGTATGAGGTAGTGAATTTGAATTACTTAGCTCAAGCAGTGGAGAAGTTGCAACTGAAATATTTCCACAGAGATATTAAAATACCCAACAATTGCCTTCATTAAGTACCTTACTGGAGGTAGAGACAGACGGTTTTTTTATCAAATGTATCGTTACAAACTCTTGGAGCTTTTTATGTCTGAGATAGAACTATTTTATCTGACAATTACTCTTCAATCTTATTTTAATCAATCCTTAGGAAAAAAGAAATTGTTCCTAAATGCAAGAAAGATACTTTAACATACTTACATTTCAATTGGAATTGTTAGTTGTACATATTATCATCAAATTAAAACGACTTAAAGCCCAGCTAAAATATAAGGGTATCTTAATAATAACGACGTAGAAAGCTAGAAGTTTGTTCCAAGGCTAGTTCTTCCTTCCGTGTAATTTTAATGTGATATTATATCTCTAGCTCCGGTTTCGCCTTTCTCGGAATATATTACCTCCGAAGATCGCACTAATTCTATTATTCCGCCTTTTCCGACTCAGAAAACAAAAGTAATTCTCGCCAGCCCACGCGGACCAACGTTCCTAACATCTCGAGATAAGAAAAAAGTACCGAAAAAAGAAGAAAAATGATTCTCAGAGAAGCGTTAAGGCGGAATAGAGGTGCGAGAGAAAGGTGAGGAAAGGAAAATGTGTGCAGAAGAGGGAAAACGACGTACTTCTGTGGTAGAAAGCGGGGCAGATGAAAGGGATGGCTGAAAAGAAGGGAAAGGAACACGGCTGGAATTGGGAATACGGAAGACAGAGGCGAAAAAAGAAGTCGAATGGTAACGTTTCGCTTGACTTGTCGCATAACCGGACTTGTAGGAATATTCGAAGCGTTGCAGCCCAGCACTCAACCTTTGAAACGACGTCATTCCAGCTCGCCCCAATGCACAGCAATTCACTCAAAGCAATTTTTATTTGCTCTAGCAGCGTTGCGTCTCCAACGTCGAACGATTCGGCTGCACACACAACTGGGCTGTGCGCGCGCTCGCCGGGAATCCGCCGCCAAATGCCAATGACACCTTTCGTTCCTTTAATTACATGAAATAATTAAACATCGTTGCGAGTGCGTTTTCCGCTCTCAAAATGAATGCAACTCGTTGAATAACCTCATACTAATCGATGTCGGAGTCATTTGTTTTTATGAGAGTTCAGCCACAGGGTTTCGTTTTCCTTTAAACCTATTTTCGGATTTAATTGCTTCTGCGACCATTACCTTCGGCGTTATATATTGAAATGGCTGGTGCAGGCTGGAACGCATTCTTTTATTTTCCTCTAATGTCAATTTTTAATAGTAACCTAGTAATTTCATAGTTTTATTGTATTTAATTTCGAAAAGGATACGAGATTTTTCTATTTAATATCCGTTTCAGACAATTCTTTCAATGTCCCTATCAGGATAAAAGTACGAAAAAAACAGAGTTGTAATGTCCTAGTTGTCTTTGAAGACTGAAAATTGAAGTAAACTTTTTGGAACGCTCAGTGTGACTTTGGTGAAAGGAAAAGGGAAAAATTGTATACGCAATTGAACACGCTGTATAGCAAACATAGTATTCCATGTTCTTTTGCTGCGCATTCTCATTTTTTAACAAGGAAAGCCAACTCGGATAAGGAGTTGGAAAAATATAATTTTCCAGATTTATTTGCATTCGGTGTATTCTAAAGCGTTCACTCGAAAGAAGGCTCAGTCGACCGAATGAACAGAGGATTAATCCGTAGTTTACCTCCTCTGGGAGTAATTTCCTGTCCGCCTTTGAAATACTTTTGGATTGGTGATTAAGTACAACGTAAAGAATACTCGTGAGAGGGGAGCATTTTTATGAATGCTATCAATAAATATTCCAATATATTTTACCTTTTAGCATAGCAGTAGCATTATGAAAAAAGAGGGAGGAAATAAACTCTGATATTACTATTTTCACAATAACGGTTGATTTAAACTGAAATCGCGGCGATCCCAGGAAACCGCACAGCATTAGCAAAATGCATCTTCAAAGAACTAATGATGCCAGAGAATCAATAAACGTAAGCTTTTGAAAGTATAGTTAGGAAAATATTTCCATACAGGAATTCAATCTCCTAAAAGTTTAGTAACAGCACTAGATGTATTAAAGAAATATTTTATCCATTGCAAATTTTTAAGCCAATGGAAATTTTTACATAGAATTAGGGAATTTATTTACTTTAATAGAGTTAAAAGGTGTCATCTTGGCTTAAAAATTTTATGCTGCAAAATAGTAATAATAATGGAAAGGTGAGCATATAAAAATATCACGAAAAATTTCAATGATCAAAGTATGACAGGACCAGGGATTTTTCTTAGGTGCTCGCCTTTGCATGCTTAACGACTTGCGCTTTTTTACTCGCGAGTTGGTAAATTACTAGTGATCTTTCGGTGTACTTCATTCAGTAAGGAGAAATTGTCTACTTGAAATCAAGAGATCAAAGTTTGTCAGCCGTAACAACAAGCTTCGCAAATTCTGCAATAGAACCTCTATGAAGTGAACACACTGAAATGATTTAATAAAGGTATCGCTGAACCAAGTGTCACAGAAATTCGCCAAGTGCAATGGAATTCAATGGGATGAACACACAATAACACCGGTTGCACCCACGAACGGACTGGAAGCACACACGAGTGCACATAGCACACTTCCACGCACTTATGAGCATGACTTTTCTCGATGCTGTTTCTTCTTCCTTGAAGGGAACGAGTCTGGAAAAAGAATTACAATGTTTCATGGCTTATTTTTCTCTACTATACCATAACTTTAGTGTTTTTGATTTGTTAGTTTTATGACAAAACCAATATTTTCTTGAAGAAGAGATTAAAAGTATATATTAGATGGAGTATTTACTTCATACCTTAAGCTTAAAGGCGAAATATTCATATGTAGAATATTTTTGTACACTGTAAATGAGGTTTAATGATATAAATATATCATATAGATATAATAGCTTTTATTATTTGATTTCATTGAATTTGCTCCAATAAGATGGTCGATATTGATTTAGAGCACTGCAATAAAAGTTTCTTTTATCTGAATATCGGAATTCCCTATGTTAAACTGTAAAAATACCGCCAAACGCTGAAACATTCTCTAGCACATTTTACCTGCAATATGAAAAGGTTCTTTTTTGGGCATAGAGTGGCCCTTGGCCTCTTGGCCGAAGAACAAGAAATTATTTATTAACGACATATAAACGCGAAAAATCATCCAATCTCAATGTTTATCAGCGATTAACTCGAATAGAGACATATTGAGCAGCATAACTTTTGGAATCGATTGAAAGGGAGAGCTGTTCGTTTGTTACCAGTGATGAAACTGATAAAAATAAGCAAGCGCCGTCTTGAATGCTCGATCCAGAAATATTTAATTGTATTCACACAATTTTCCCCTGGAATCAACGGAAATAATTACTAGGGATGCATAATGTAATCGTTAGAATGTTTTCCTCAAAATTAAAACACGGCAAATATTATTGTTCAGTTGACTATTTCTAATGAATGTTAACTTTTTATATATGATTACGTTGAGGTATAGTGTTCAAGAAATTTGTCTTTTTAGACGTAACAGTGATTATGTAGTTCAACATGTACGTAAAGCAACACCGGATTATCCTCTCCAATAAGGACCTTTTGGAAATGAGGTTCCGACTAACTCAATCTTTCTATTCCTGTTTGTGGCTCTCATAATAGTTTCAGAAAATTGTTTAGGAAAATCAACATTATGACGATGAGTATCGAAATCCAAGACAATGATTAAACTCCGGTTTTGTTGGAAATTTAATTTGTTTATTCTCCGTAATTACTAGTGCTGTGTAACTGTGATAAAAAGAAGAAGTAATGCTGCATGATAAATATCTACAAATATGCCATGTTAGACAATATCCTAAAATTTTCAAAGAAATAAATAAATAAATGTGCGGGGACGAGTCACACCTCGTAGTTTTAGGACACCAATATGCACATTTTTAATTACGGAGGAGTTAAATCTCTCTAAACTTTTTAAAAGGCAAAACAGAAAGCTGAAGACTTAATTGGACGTTTATTTAACCTTTCGTCCTTTTAAAGCTAACGCGTAAAAATTTTGAGTACGAAGGAATGTTTTCCTAACTGTCGAGAGTGAAAATTATAGGGAACGAGCTGTAGTTTTTTGCAGTCGGTCCCTTCAGATATTGAGGCTAGGTATCACCTCAAGTGATTGGAGACCTATATTTAACTTTATTTCGATTATTCTTAATTAACATGTTCTTTTCTCGCAGGGCTAACTCTGAATTGCTATTCGAGCCCTCCTTCTTAATTTTAGAATCAAAGTGATGTAAAACCTCAGTCCATTTCTGTCAAAATAACAATTCAAAGCAACATTTTGTATAATGGAGGAGTTGATATAAAAGAATTCTTGCAGGATTCTGCAAATTTCATTCAAAGTAAAAATATATTAAGGAATAACAAGTGTAAAAAATAGCGACATGACTGGGACTCGAACCCAGGTCTCCCACTATGTTACATTTGTTATTCCTTGGCATTCAGCCGCACGGCTTTATCGTACAAGGTTATTTCACATTTCCTTATTCTTTTAAAATTGTCTAGCTTACTTCATGGCGTGGCAAAGAGAATTTCACATATATACTTTACATTTCGTAAATTCGCAGCTTGAAATTGCTAAAGCTCGAAAACAGAGAAATGTTTACATGACCTTCGGCGACTTTTTGACCACATGCTTTTATGAATCAGCAATTAGCCCTCGAATTCCATTAACGCAAGAGATACGCTCCCATTGAGTCGAATACTATTCAGTAATCGCGCCCTATTTTTTTTATTAGTTTTCTTCAAAATATTACATGCTCCTTTTTTCCAGTTTTGGGAAGATCTATGAGTGCTTAAATTTTAAATTTCTTCTTGATTTTTAACTCTAATTTTAAACAATTATATTCCTTACACCTTACATTCTCTCTTTCCAACGCTCAGAGAATTTTCCGACCATTTTCCACGCATTTCCTAGATTTACGTCAAATTCCTTAATCCGCATCTTATTTCATCACCCGTTTTCAATATTTTCCGCGCAAAAACCCCTTTTCCCCAGCCTTCCCTTCCTGTTTGTTTCACACCAACTCGTAACCCAATATGGTCACCATGAAAATGAGAAACAGCCTCCGAGCAAACATTACCGAATCCTCCATTTCGATAACGTGGCAGAAGGGAATTTATGAAATCAGTTTTCGGAACTCCCTTCGGCTGGAAATGGCCACTGCAAGAGTACGCCTCCGGAAGGATCCAATTTCAGGCGTCGCATCGTTAAGTACATCAACTTCAATTGACCAGCCTGACCGCACTGGCATTACAAAATAAGCGGTAAGCAACGAATTTTCCACCGCGACGCTAAATCCCACATACAGTGGTAAAATTCTGAATACATATATTTCAAGTGCCATCAAAACTGGAGCCGCATGAATGCTTAATGAATGTTTCCGAGGATTAATGTTACATGTCAGGAGCAGGAGCACTTAAACTTAATTGACTTTTAAAGGCATTGTGACTGGTAACTGCATGGATTTAGTCTGCTGTCTTTTACTTCAGTCCTAGAAGTTAAGGTATTTCGAGTATATAAAAAAGGAATAGCACCTTGAATCCTCCTCAAGTTAATATAGTTAACATGCATGTATGCTTACGTTTGTTTGATTAATGATGCATATAAATATCTTTAATGTAATTTAAAAATATTCCGGGCAAAGCGCAAGCTACTTACAACGGAAGTATTCATAACTTTACCAAGGGATAAATTATACCTATGAATACAGATACTTCTACCAATAAATTAATAAATGTATTTAACGATGAGATTATTCATTATCTTAGTCAGGAATTGGAAATTCCAATTGATCGATTTAAACTCGGTTTATTATGCCAAATGCTATGTTATTTATATGTACACAAATATCAATAAAAAGTTAGTCACCATTATGACGTCTCGAAATAAAACTGTGGTCGGGAAACATGAAGAGAAACTACTGAAGCAGTGCAATTTTACGGGTAAAGGCCTTCGGAATTTGAGGCGTGTTTAGCAGCAAGAGGGAGTTAAACCGTAAAAAGCTTTGGAGCTATCGAAATGAAAAAAATGAGACTCGGAAACAGATGGTCCGAAGTCGTTAAGAATGATTTGTTATATACAATTTTCGGTGCGACGAATTTCGAGCTTATGTTGAAAGCTACGCCCTAGTTGAAAAGACACGCAGTGAATAGTCAATGAAATTAAAATCGCTGAGGCAAGAAAACAGAAGCAGCTTTGAAAGGCCTGTCATTTTGAAATTCAATCAGGATAGATTTTTGTTTGATCTATTAATGGATGCTTAATTAGTTATTTTAGAAGTAAAAGTCCTAGTCCTTTCATATGTCTCTGGAATTTATCATTAAATGAATAAAACAAACTTTGAATAAGAATTTAAATTTCAAATCGCTTCTTACGAAATTTGGTGCATCATTTTCCTTTCAAAAAAAGAGCAAGATACACTTTATTTACTACCACATTTATTTAATTGATAAATATTTATATTGATATATACTCGGTTATACTCTCCATCATCAAATTTAATTAAAATATTGACATCAAACTACTGAGTATTATTTGAGTCTCAGTAACGTCAACCAGATGGGCCTGAAACTTTTAGTCATTTTCTAAGCAATCTTGCAACCAATAAGGGAGATAGTACAATGAATCAGTTTAGCACATAGGTAATGGTAGAATCAATTACTTAAAACTGACTTCATGATTTAGTTAGATGTTCGAATGTTATCCAAAGAATCATCTATTTAAAATCTGATCCGTGTTAAAAGTTTCAAATCCATTCTTGAGGGTTATTCCCCTACAGAAGTATGATATCTCTCTTTGCTTCTAGCAAGATGCTTTTTCTTTGATGTCCGTCATGAGGTAGCTACGTGTATGAATATAGCAGATGAAGGCTCATTCAAAAACTCGTCGTTTGGAATGCGAACTTTTTCCAGACTTTACTCATCCTTTTCCTTTCATATGAATTGGAATATTCACACAGCGGTTTTTTTCGCAATGGACAGTCAGTAATACCTATGTATTTTAATCTTTACTGTAAATAAACCAAGAGAAGCTAATTCCAACTTTTATTTAGTTTCAAAATATTTCGCAGATAACTTTGATGATTTCGTGTTTTTCCGTTATTTTCTCACTACCTTTCAGTTCGATATTTCTTAACGACAAAAGAGCTATATTCACATCATTTTAAGAAATAAGCCAACATGTAATGAATTAAAATGTCATAGTTTTGATACAGGTAACTATTAATGATTAAATGTAAAATTGCGAATTATATATACGTTAAATACCCATTTCAAATCAAAGAAATTCACCTAAAACATTTATGATATTTTCTTTCGTTTCTATACGATTCGTTAATAGGTATATTCGTGCTCGCACAAAATTTTCGTAGTTTATCTAAGTATCACTGCTTATGTAAAGATATCTTCCTCAAGGAATAGAAAATTTTAATGCTTTTAGTTAGTAGCAATTTTTGTGGGCCGTACCAAAGTTTTAATATGGCATCGTAGCTAGCATGAAATCTCAGTGAGAATAAGCTTATATGACCATAACTGGGTTTTGCATGCTTGTTCACCTGGATGTTTTTAATCCGTTCATTTTCGGGGTGAGTGGAAATTCTGTTTTGCGCGGAGAAATTGTGGAAGACTGGTGATTATCATTTAAAATTTATCCAAACCTATTGAGCGTTTTTTCACCTCTTGACTCTCAGATCATTAAAGTACGATTCCCTATTTAGTCTGCTTTGAAAAGGCAAAGTTATGGAGAGATGGGTAACATTCACATTAAAGGATGAGCTTAAGTAAAATTAAACAGAATTCTCAATGAGTATTATATATTTTCTTTTTTGCTGGGCGAACGAAGTTGAGGTTCGAGCAATAATAATAATAAGACTTTACTAGGGCGAGATTAAGACCACGAAGTCTCTTCTTACACCTGTAAATATGTATCTGATTTTTATGCGTCGAAGGAGTTTCATGCTTAACTTAATCTTCAACAAACAGGTTGAAAAAAACGACAACCAATGATAAAATTTGACGTACTTTAATTTAGATAATAAGTTACACATTATATTCGTTGACATAATGATCGTAAATAGATGAAAATTTGTGCTATATTTTGTGAAAGTGATACTATTCCCTTTATAAACTAATGATAATATATCATTTCAATTTAAAAAGTATATTTCTCCAAAATTAAAATGCTAGTTCTTCAACAAAAGGTACTAGCTTATATGAAAAGAAAGATACGAAGTCATGTGAGGATAATTGTTAGTGTAGCAGGTGCAAGGTAACAGCGTCCTATTTCAAACTCCATAGACATAGAATATGCTACCACGAATGCCAAGAGTGGATGCCTCACCTCCAGGCCTCCAGTTTAAAGGGTTCAATTTAAGAAGGGTAATTTTTTACCTTGCAGATGGCAAACGAGATACCTGTAAGAAGGGCATCAGGTTGACATTTTTGCCTGTGTCCCCGTTGAAAGATGACCAAATTTGATTTTATACATGCGTAAGCACATATGAATGAAATCTCAAAGAAATAAACAGGTTTATCATTATTTTTAGTTTACGCCAGTGAAAAAATTACATATTAATTTTAATGATAACTTTGTAACTTATTATTATTTTCTGTGATGTATTGTAAAAAACATCTGTATATTTCAATTACATCTACATAAATACCCTAGAAGCCAGCTTTCGGCGTGCGGCAGGGGGTGTAAACACCAAACGTTAGAGTTACCTCTTTAGCTTATTATTATCGCGTATCGCTCGCGGAAAAAAAGAGTCCCTAAAACAACTTGTCCTCACGTCTTTTTCTCTTATTTTACGCTCATTGTCGGATCGGCCGAAGTAGTAGTAGAAGTAGGGGTCGCATAATACCAATTACCTACGTCTTTCGCAAACGCATATACTTTCTCTGAATTTAGCAAGCAATCGTAGCCTATCTTCTAATACCCTTTAACTCAAGGATTCCCAACCTACGTCTGAGAACACATGCTTTTCTATCGTAGCAATTTTTTAACAAATTGTATTGCCTTGCGCTGCACTTTCTCGAGTTTGCGAGCATACGTTTCATCCGCCGGGTCCCATATCTCATATTCGAGACGGGGCCTTATTAAGGTGAAGTAACATTGCTCTCTAACCTTTTCAAATGATCTCTAAATTAAGGCTTCCATCGTTCAACATACAAGAAAATGAGCTTAATGGTTAGTAAAAAGTGAAAAATAGGAGGAGATTAAGAGCGGAATAACATAGAATTACATCTGTCATTGAATGAGGACCGGCCAAGTGGTCAAGAGCATCCGGTCCCCCAGTTTGAGAGGGCTCCATTTTATTAGGGTATCTTCGTTACTTTACAAACTATAAATCTATAAGAAATGCTGTTCTGATAAACATCATCCTTTACTCATTAATTATTACTTATCACATGGGTAGAGGAATCGGGGGAGGGATATTTTCTCCCGGGCGAACTGCAATACTTTCTGATCGATTCTTCATGCTGGTTAATGTTACTCTTACACTAAATAAATCGATGATTTTATCTTCGGTTGAGAAAGACTGACAATGGGGTAGTAAGATAGTTTGAATAAAACGTCCGCTCGTTAATAGAACGAGAGGAAACTCTCGATGAAGAATATGGCCATTAATTGGGGAAAGGTAATTGTATTCGAAAAGAGATCGAGGGGAATTAGATGGATAAGAATAATGGGAACGACGATAATTGAAGTGGTTATTTGGATAGATTGATGGTTTCCGGGCCGAAGGTCGAGAGGGAAAGTAAAGATTCGGCGGGTTGATGCGATAGAGACTTGGCCATAGATCGTATAACGCGCTTATGGCTGCCACAGTGGCAAGTGCTACCTCGGGGACAATGGAGGTGAAAGTGGTCACCGATGTAGGAAGGACATCGAATTATCGAAATCGCAAATGGGAATTTCGAGTGCGTCAGTAAAAGAGGCGCCAGGTTTTCCATTAATCGCAACTCACGAATCTAGTTGTCCAGAATTGAAATTCAATGATAATTAAATGCAAAGTGGCTCGCGTTAATTCAATGAAGAAAATTCTTTTCCCGCCATCCAAATGGCAGGCGATGGATCAATATGCCAATTTAAACACTTTTAAACTCTCTCATTTTCCAAGAATTTTTCAAAAATTTTAGACAGCGAGCTGGATTTTACTATCCGGTTAGAGAATTCGCAGTGGCATTTTGTTCCAATGATACCGACTAATTCTCTTGTTTAAAATGTCCTTTAGCGCCACGCAATCGTCGTTCACAAATGTCACGCGTCTCTAACCTCTTTTTCAAAACGTTTAGACAAGAGAAAAATATTAAAAAATCAGATTTCGAACTATCGGATTAGCTGGTTTCTTTTGTTGAAAGTTAGTTATGAAAAGAAATGAAAATTATCATAACTTTCTAGTGTACGTATAACGTGCAAAATCTCTGAGGCTAGCAAAATATAACCTCATAGTCCACTTAAAGTATTCTAAATTAAAAGTTATGGCATGTATTTGAAAGCTCAAGGATAGATCGTTTGAAGATGTGCATTCGAATTAACCGTCAATTTTTTTGGTTTGTAAATTTAAGAATGAATGACAGTTTTGTTAGTAGTTGGAAGTAAATAAAAAAAGGAAGTGATATTTATAATGAAGGTATAATGGAAACTCGCTATTGATTCTAGATTTTTATTGGTGACAATGGAAATATTGTTACAGAATGATTAGGATGAATGAATGAACTCTTTACTTCGGTGGGTTAGGCTAAGATGGCCTCTCTTCCACCTAACCTTTATTGTCAGTACATAATTTTAATGTTTAGTACAGAAAACAACAACATCACATAACGATTTAGGTTTACAGGAAAAGTTCTTCTCAACTGAAGGTTGAAGACCAAAAACGGTGCAGGAAAACGCCCACAATGAATGGGGAGGGGGAACCGCGAAAAGTCATAGTATATAATCTGAAGAAAAGAAAAATTATTGAAAATAAAATGAATACATTGCATCAAATAAATACAGCAAATAGCATAATACAAATTAATAACGTTAAATTAACAATTTAAGAACAATAACATCAAACACATAAGTGAACAATAAGAATATACATCATATTCTAGTATTTGAATCGATGGTATTTTTAATAGTTTATGAATAAATAGGAAAATAAAAATGGAAAATTAATTAAAGACAATGTAATTATGTATGCATTAAGTTATAAGGGCAATTTAATTTAATTTTTGCCGAGATTGGAATAAGAAAATAGATAAGGGAAATCAGAGATAACCATCAACATGTCTTATTTAAGAAATTGTCTATTATCGGAAATGTATTTAAACTCAAAATGCCTTTTCTGGTTATCGTGGAATGCCATGACAAAATAATATACAAAGTTTCAATTTGTACTGTTTCAGAAAGGTATCTTCATGGAACTGTACAAATCAAATTATATGTTATTTTGAAGATTAAGTTCCACCAAATACCGCACACTACGATTAATTTTAATGCTATGAAAAAGTTTTTAAATAAAACCAAAGCGTCCTTCGTATCTTTCACCAGATTTGGATAATGGTATTTCTCAGGTTGAAATAGGTCGTGCGTAAAAAAACCTTGTTACAAGATGCCAAGGACTTTTTGTTTTATGGTTAAACTTTGTATTAAAATTCATCACATAAGTGGGCATAATGTATACCATTTAGAAAAATAAATTCCAACGTAAAAATTAATCTTAATTTTTTAATATAGCTATGGTATCGTGGGACTTAAGAAAAAATACATGCCTCATTATCATCAAGAAAAAAATTTGCAATGTAGAGTTCTTTCTCTTAATTTTCTTAGGATTTAATGTTACGGAAATGTCTGTAAAGACGAAATCAGGTGAGTGTATCAGAGAGACACCTAAAGCTATCTTGTTACTATTGTTGATCATACACTGCTGTTTAACGTATCTCTGTGTTAGATGTTTAAAAACAATACGTAAGCCGTTTGTCGGCAGGCGGAACTCGTGTTATGATATCGATATCGACCTACTGGTTTCGATTTTAGCAATACATTGATGTTTGCACTATGATTAGGTCATCAACTTCCAACTGGTTTTGACCATCGCCGTTCGCTATTTTAAATGAGATGTCATTCTTTGGAATGCGAATAAAATTTCATATGCGTTCCACTTATGCAGTTGGCATTCCGATAAGCGAGAAAAATCACAGAGAAGGTTCAGAGAAAACTGAAAGTTAGCCTGGCGGATAATTAGCAACAAACAGTGATAATTAAAATGGCGAATTCATTTAATTAATTGGGACGAAATAATGGACTGAGAAATATTAAAGATGGTTTCCAGAAACGGCAAGAAAAGCAAAAATTCTACTACCTAACGTCCATGCACGCATCGGTTGTCAATTTTAATTAACTTGTGCTTCATAAAACATGATTAATTGCTGCTCCGCTGACCTTTAATCACATATGCTGTTGTCTCACGAATAACATACCTGTGTGCGTATCCTCCATGGCCCTCTACATCTCTTTCCCGGATACATAAATGTAGAGCGGAGCTCGCTTGGGCCACACCCACACGCACGCGTTGGCTCAGAATGGGAACTCTGACGCGGAACAGAAGGGGAAATTGCGAGAGAGTGAGAGGTTGAGCGAGGCAAAGAGGAAACGCCAGAGAGTGGAAGAGAAAGAGTTGTTGCCAAAAGGGAATGGGATTCGGGAGCAACAATTAACGCCCGCTGATAAACAAACCCCAGTGACCGTTTTGCCCGGCTCAGTCACTTGGAATTAAACGGTTTGTTTTAATTCTCCGCTCTTCCGCTCTCACTCGCTGTGGTGCAAAAGTAGGTTTTCATTCCAAAGGGAATTACCGAGCTCACTTACGGGAGGCGCAGCGGAAAAGTTTATTTGGAAATCGAAATTTCTTTCGCTTACTTAAAATCATTTGCTGTTAGCGGGAATAATCCTGGATCTAGGGAAGGTAAAGAATATCTCTCACATTTTGTTGAAGCTGGTTTCTCCGATGAATCATGAAAGCTAATAAATTAAAAACGGATGTGCATTTTTCCGCAACATTTTATCTAGGGACACCGTTTTACTGTTACAATAATCATAAGATATACCTGCCGTAGACAATAATATTGCTTCTAGTAGATGTACCTGAAGATGGCTTTGGCCATACTTTGTATTAAAATTGTGTAGAAATTTCAATGCGGTTTCTTGATTTGTTAAATGGTAGTAAATGACACAAATCACGGCCACCCAACAACACTGATTTAACATCAAAGGTTTTGGTTTCCAATTTTCCCCTTTTAACTTCAGCAGTAATGATGAAGTGGTGAAGAATCTTATCAGTATATAGCTATGGATTAGTACTTCTTGAAGATAAATTAACATGCATATTACCTTCAATTATCTTCATTGTGAATCAGTGACCAGAATTAGGAGCAACGAATAGAGAAATAGTATTAAAATGTAACTTTATCAAAGTCAATTATCTTCAAAGTAACGTGGAGTCCTTTATTTACAGCGAATTTCAATATCTTATAGTAGGTACCAAGAGTTAAATAATGTCATTGTCTCTATTGTTTTCTTAAATATTGCTTTCTTGATTTATTTGCCAATTAGTGCCTTATCTTCTTACATTATTTCATAATCTTATTATATTGTCATTCTCGTTAACATATTTCAGAAACAGGGAAATTGACAAAATCAACTACTGTACGATGTAAAACAGCAAATAGCACCAACGTAACTATGTTGAGAACCTGATAAATGTTTCGCGGAATCGAAACTACTCGTCTATTTAAATTACTCTGGAAATTACATGAACCTCTGTCATACGGAATAGCTAATAAATAGTACATTGGGTACTATCATTATCTTCCAGATTATATTTACCATCAATATTTTCTCTACCATCTCTACCATTGCTCATTAAAGCGAAATTAACTTAGATGAAATGAATATCACATTCGAAATATCTCCGTTAGCATTAAATAATTTATACCTTTTATTCCTTTATAATCTTTTTCCGAGAAAAAATCTTATTCAAACAATTGCTTAGTTTTATTCAAATTATCGATAAATTATCTCAGAGAGTGTTATGCTTAGAAAATTGACAAATATTTCAAATTGATATATACATTACCGAAATTAATGTGAATAGGATAAATTTGATGAATTCTATGGCAGATTTGATTAAGAGAAAATTTGGTGTATTACACAGGATTTTTTTCTACCGGTTTTGGCAAAGACGGCCATCTTTAGGTGTGATGATGGAGCTGATGATAGTTTTCCACGGCTGAAACCGGTCAAAATAAAAAATTTCCTGCGGAGCATACTAACTTTTCTTTTTAAAATCATTCGAAGAATAACGGAAGAAGAATTTACCGAAAAGAAATAGTAGGCTATATTTAGTTTTAAGAGAAGAAAAACCTTTATAAAAATTCACCTTGGAGTAAAAGTTTTCGTTCAATTCGTGTATTAATCAGCTAAGAAGTTGAAAGACCTCATAGGAATTATGGTAAATTTCCCAATGAACTTCGGAGTGATATTCTCTCGTGGCCTTGTGTGCTTCTTTTGCCAGACAAGAGTGCGAGCGCTTTTCCTCATAAACGTACTTCAGCCCCTATGATTTCTCTCGTTTTCAATTTCCATTTTCAATCCATTTTCCCATTTGTATTTACTCCATTAACAAGAGAGCGACTTTATATCTGCTAATTTTTTGCTCCAAATATTCTCTGGGGATACTCATTATATTTTGACCTCAATAAATAGAGATGACTGTTTTTATGAAGAAACATCTAGGTGAATATATATTAGTAATGTATTTAGATCGGAAGCTGATTTTAGCCTCTAACCTTCTGCCATTAGTTACCAAAAGCTATGGAGAGGGAATGAGGCTAAAATTAGACTAAAATAGCTCGCCCTTATCTTTTTAACTAAATCTGATTACCATGAGTGGAAAACGTACCCGAAAATGAAGAACAAAGTCCCTATGAAGAACATTTCATAGAATTCACTTACTTCACTGGGTTGAACGCCATTATTTAGTATTACTCATATATAAGTAGCCTTCATAAATTGACAACCATGATAAATAGTGAGACTAAAGTAAACGCATGATACATTTAAAATTTTACATTTATACTGCACGTAAATCGATGAACAGCGTTCACAACAATATAAATTGATTCATCAATTGATTCAGGCGAGATTTTGTGGTAGGCATCCATTGAAAACGGTGAATAAAAACAACACTTCTACCGTACCACAGTAAATATTTATTTGTGACCTAGTTTTCGACGCGTTGTTTTTTTATTCACAGCATTCACAACCTAAACACCATGAGGAATCATCATCTCCAAAAACCAATACATAGAACCGAAAGGTAAAATAAATCTTACCATAATTCTGCACGTAGGGTATCAAACACACTCCTATCTTATATTCAACATTCTCGCACATTACAGTTATTTAAGAACCGTTACTTCAACCTCCTCTTTCCAAATCAGATCTCTACTGACAATAAGAAACATCAATTAAACCTTTCTTAACGTTAAACTGTTCCATTTTCTCAAGCTTTATTTCCTTTCACTCTCCTCTTCTTTTCTCATTTTTAACACCTCTTTTCTCCTTTTCTTTTCAGTAATTTTTAAAATGTAAAATTACCGTTTATGCCATGTTTTTATTTTATTTCCGATGTATGTGTTTGTTATGTGTTAGTACTTTATTTGTACTTGATTTTGATTTTCTTTTAAATCTTATGTCCCTATTATTAATGGAATAAATGTAAGACGGGACTAATTAGTCCCAATTCCGCCCGAAAATAAAGACTCATGTATGTATGTTAATATCTTAAAGTTAAGGAAGACTGCCCTAGGCAACGACAAGACTGGAAATATAATTTCATCTTAATAATAAGGATATATCTGAGTTAAATTAGCTACGCAACACTTTATGCTGATTTATTCTTCTTCCTAAGGAAATAAATATCTTGAAATTGCCTCGTTTGATGATGCAAAAACAGCAAATCATTTTGTACGTACTTCATTGGAGTCAGTAGCTACTCATTTCCGGACATCACCGAGAGATATCGTCCAATTACAACTTATGGAAAAATATTATCCTTTTCTCAGCAAGGCAATGCTTTAGGAACATTGCACCACTGATAATTTAAATTAAATTTAATAGTTAAAGTTATATTTAATAGTTAAAGTTAAAAAAATACAACAACACCAAATCATTTCGGTTTTTAGGAAAAACTTTTCTCAACTTAAGGTTGGAGAAGACAAAAACCCCACTATACGGAAAAATACCTACAAATAAGATAGTGAAATAAAACCGCAAAAACAGAGTGGAAAATGTAAAAAAAGAAGAAAAATTGATAAAAAATAGAATTCATACAAATTAATACAAAATAATATTAAAAAATTCATACTAAAGTAGATGTAAAATATACAATAACGATCTGCATATACTGTATGTTATTAATTAAATCAATGTCACACACAAGGGGCAGTAAGTACATATGTAAATACACACGATATTGGCATTTTTCTATTTTCTGCGTTCAAAAATGCATTTTTGAGCCCTAAAGTATGTGACGTCAAAAGAAATAAAATTCCCTCGTTTGGGCAAGAAAGAGATATAACGTTTCTAAAAATAATCTTATTCATATAAATTTCCATACAATTAATAAAGTAATTATTAAACTCTCTGCGCAGTTTAGGGGAAAAACTCCTATTTATTGAGTCAAGAAGACATTTATTGTTATTGTCATCATTTGAGGAAGTAAATTTCTGCCGCTACGAATTAGTTCAAGCTTGAGTACTATCATGTTCATTCTATTCAACTCTTGTCCAAGCATCGAATCACTCCAACAATATTTCGAAGAGCAACCGTCTGGAATACTGAGGTGAACTCATTTTTTACAGCAATGGATGTGATTTGAACGGGTTTATGAGCTTTTAATGCTTCATGTTTAAAAGTAACCGATTTAGATTTGAAAACCCCCGATTTATCCTCAGTACACTTAACTTCGATCCCACCTTTACTTCGGCTCAATTTACGTGGCCCCAACTCCAGCTGGTTATACTCAAGCATCTTTGCTATTTTGAGTTTCATTTTTTTTGCAGCATTCCTGACGTACTCATTCCGATAGAGAGTTTTTCCGAGTTTCCAGAGAGTGGAATTATTAGTCCTCCACCGTAACCGCGCTCGAGCAGTAGAAAAAGTGGTGTTTTAGTGAATCCTTCCTGTTTCCGCGATCGGATCAATATAAACATGAACTAAATTATATTCACCCTTTCAACCTATCGACACGGTGAAACTTTCCGTTCAGCCTCGGGCGCGCATCTCCTGAGATACCTGAATCATTCAGGCTAACCAGCATCCTCGCTTTTCCATTCCAATACACTTCATTTGGATTCTCTTATAAGTAGGCACGAGGAGCATTCAACCTCCCCCCTCCTCCTCTTGTTGCGGGGCGAGAGCAGAGGAGTTAAAAACGAGAAAAAATACAAATCCTTGACTCTTGAATGCGTAAATGGGAAGTTTGAGGAGGCTTGGGAGATTGTAAACAGGTTGGAGGGGATGAATGAAAGGCGCGAATCAGCTGGCAAAGAAACGAAAAAATGCGCCAGAGGGAGTGAGATGAAAATGAAGCCTTGAGTGAGAAAGGAAACTCTTAGCGAACCGTGGCAACGCAGGATATTGAGTGGAGTAACATTTAAATGGAAGAGATGTATTGATATTTGGGATATGTATATGAGTGTATTTATGATCCCATTACATTGCTCTCTAAATATATTACATATCATATTCATTCAACCGCAGTAAGTGGTTACGTATATATGTAAGTAATAATATTGATTATGGTCGTAATCATCATATTAGTATTTAATGCAAACTTATGTCTGTATATGAGTAAAGTATGAGCTAATAATGGCAATCGCTGGTATATAAGTATAAAGTGAATGAATAAATACCAGCTTAAGTGGTACATATTGTAAGCCATCATTCTTCTACGGGGCTGGGGGCACTTATTGGTCACTATTGGCACACTATGACAAGGTTTCCGCAACCGTTATCATTTCTCAGTATTGCTCTGAGGACGCTCACGCAATTCTCACTAAGCTAGGATCTGCTGCTATTAATAAGTAAAATGTATGAAAACATGTATGTCTGTATGTGGTGTGTGTATGCATGAGTTAGATGGAAAATTTCCTTGAGTCTTACTGTCGCCAAATTAAGAAATTGATACTTAATTTATAACTGTGTTCGTGTAAGTTATATGTTTATTTGTTTATAGAATAATCCAAGCAAACACGTAAGTGTGCCAGCCTGTACATTCGTTTTATATTTTCCTCGTATGTGTACAGTCGCAGAGTTGGAGAGGTGTGATAAGATTTTACAGAATGGGTTGATACAGGATGTTGCAAGGAGACAAATGGTGGAGGGATGGTAGGGAGGATATTTTAGGGCGGGGCAAAGAAGATTTTTGGGCGACGGGTAGGCGATGTGGATGGGGTCTCGAAACAAGATTAAATTCCCCCGTCGCTTCCATTGTCGCTCCCCAATCCAGACAGATCCTATCCCACCCACCTTGGCTCCCTCCTCCCTTTCCTCTCTTTCTATCTCTTTCCCTTTAACTGTCACTCCTCTGGACCAATTCAAGCACGGAACACGACCGACTCTCCTTACCCCTCCACCCGCCTGCCCTTACTGAAACGGTCCCGCTTTACGGAGCCATTCGATTCCTCAATTCGACCTAATTCCTACCCCTTGCGATCCTTCCCATTTCTCCCTCGCCGCGCCCATAAATCCAATCTTCTTTATGGAAAATAAAGATCAAATACATGGAAAAAACACAGTTTAGACACTCGTTTTGATTTTTAGAGGGTTGAAGGGGTATCTCAGTGAAAGTCAACCATAGTGAATGGTTTATAATTAGAAATGTGTATATTTACATTCTCACTCACTTGAATTTTCTTATATATTTATTTGTTTGTATATCTTTAGTCATGTGAAAGGCGCGTTTGTGTAGACACAGGCGCTATTCGTTTATATCGGAAATGTGCAAACATTAAGTTTCTGCTCAGCCATAGAAATGTTGCTTAAGCAGAAGTAATAGCGGTAATTTGTTGGTTATGCTGGCATAACGGCCATTACTTCGCTATGGCGAGCAAGTATAGGAAAATGAGAATGAAAACTTCGTTTGGTCGAATACTTGATAACAAATTTTTAATTATTATCACCGTTTTAAATTTCTGATTATTATTATTTGATGTTTACATCTCTTGTGGAATCTCTACCTCTAAGGTGACAAAATTTTTCATTCGGTTGAGAAATAAAAATCAGAAATACCGTTTGACGCAATTAATATTACAAAACAGCTGAATCTTTGGACTTATAACTCTTGATTTTCTGGTTATTCTGGTCTATTTTGGTTTTCTTCAAGTGATTTGGGCGACATTTCCTTGATGAGCCTTCAGAAGTTACTCCGGCTAGGAATAAAAAAAACCCTGATTTTCACCAAAAACATTCACCTGGTCCGCCCAGTTCCATTAATTTTTTCCACTGGCTTTCGTTCACTGAGAGAGGAACCCCACTGACATGCAGGTCGTTGGAAGAAGACGTGGGTTTTGGTAGAAGAGGGAACGGACCTTCGGAATGTGGATAAGGAAAGGAAAGTGAATGAGCACGAAAAAAGGGAGCGCTTGACGTCAGGGTGATCTGAAGTTTGAGTTAGGAAACGACCTACGCCGAACCTCATTTCACCCTCTCCAAACCCTTTACGTCACAACCCTTCTGCCTCATTCACACCGCAGGAAAAAAGAACGTTCTTTCCAGCTACTTTCGTGTCCTTTCTATCAAGATTCACTCCTTCCTCCCTTGGGCTTTTAACCTTTTACGTCTAAGTTGTACGGTAGTTGATACTATTTTAAGATGCGAGTGGGAAGAAACTGAAGGGAATAAAAGCATTTCGAGTCGAGAATGAATAATCAATGGGATTTTATGGAAAGCAGGAGAATTTCAATTCATTAGCACCTGGAGGGGTTGTTGAACATTGTTGCAAAGTATTACTGTGCACCCTGAGTACATTTAAGCATCGTTGAAGGATATCCTTGATTTATAAAGTTATAAAAATGGAAATCAATCACTATAAGTACCTCCATAGGGAAAACCAAGCGGAAAATTAGGAAAATATGCTAAACTTTTAGTACTCCAAAAGCTTTTCTGTAATTTTAATTAAATTTTCTATAATTTCATCTCAAAAATCAGAAACCTAAAGATTAATTTTAGAGAATTTACTCTACGCGCTGATCGTCTATCACAGACTACGTGATAACCATTTACATTTAAAGGTCGCATCATTGTTATAACGTTCGGGAGATTTTTTTGTTAGAAATGTTGTTGGAATCCAGTAGTGTCGTTTTAATTGTATAGTAACTACACTTATTATGAATATTATCCTATATAAATTGAATGGTGAAAAATTCGGATTTTACTTGATTTATTAATCATCATTTATTCATTTTCACTTGAATTATTAATCAAACTAATTTTCACCCCTTTTCTTAGGGACCTCTATGCTTCTATCCAAGGTCTCCGATTCACCTTAAGGCCCGTTCCATATTACGTAGTTATGAGTAACTAATGGAGTATTTCTTAGAAAAGCAAATGAAAACCTAGCCTCTGGGGAACGTCAATGATTAGAACAGTAAATTAAATTAGAGACACGCAAAGATACGACAGACTACTGCTGTCAGTGTTGGAATATAGTATTAGTATAAATGAAAGAGCTTCGACAACTAACGTCATTTGGGCCCCCATCGGGAATGGAACCCAGGATCGCTCCCACCAAAGACGAACATGCAGCTATCCAGGGGATCGGTTGTGGAAGGCAGAGGAAATTAATTGCATAGGAGGTTCTATATTAGATTGATTATGAATGATTTAATTATCACATACAGCGGTTTGACCACCAATTTCGAGTGATTATGTAACAGATAATGGATATATATGTAATGGTTATTATTGAGGATATGAGTTATTAGTGAATATAGTAACTTCCTATAGGAAGAACGGGGTGGAGATTTGCAACGAGCGAATCTAACCAATCTTCGGTTTGCTTACCCACGATGATGATAATGAATTTCACCCGGATTCTAGTATGCGGCATTATAAAGGATTTCTTTCAAAGAAAATTAATGTAACGTAATAGTTAGATTAAATTAGGATTGAAGATGATTACTAAATTGTGATCGCAGTATAGTTTGAATCCGTATAGTTTGATCGACTATATAGGAGCTTTCTCAACGTAAGAATGTTCATTGATTCCCAGAAGTGCTGCTAATCATTGAATCCAAAGAAGGAGGGAATACGAGCGTGGAGGAAATATCTCGTGCGTATCAGAAACTTAATCGGCGGACAGTTGTAAAGCTCTCGGAGAGTCGTGTGCAAGGGATCCGTAAGGAAGAAACGCAAGCTTTTTATGAGAAAATGTCTAAATTCTGAGAGGGTTGGAAGCAAAGTGGAGATATTCCTCTCACGCACCATGCATTTCTCCACTTTTCCGGGAGCCGTTTTATACAAAAATCTTCGAGGAACTCCGTTTCTAAGCGGTTACTTTTTATACGACTCCCCCAAAAACATTATCCACGTGCCGCATTCCGGAGCGGTCGCTAATTCCACTTAAGAGTTTCTTAGGAGAAGGTCGAGTTACGTGTAGACGATAACGGGGTCTAAGAAAGTTGGGGATAACAAAATTTTACTTGTGTGTTGTAGTCGTCTTTGGTTATGCAGCTTCAAACATCTTTTCATGAATACGGAGGCGTAATTTGTGATGAAATTACATTTACTGCTAATATAATCTAATGAAATTACATGTACTACTTGTAAGGGATAACATGAATGACTTCTCTTTAATCGTAAGATCGCTGTACTCCGTAAGTCCCCTTGGTGAGTAGACAAAAATATTTTTCATTTCACGTAATTAAAGTTACAATATGTCATAATATGTCTCACTGGTATGTATATCCCTTTGTGAAACGAAACTCTTTAGGTAGCAACATTTTCAGAAATTCTTAAACCTCGTAAATAGACAGATAGGAAGATATTATATATGGCTGTTAATAAAATAGAGATTTTAAAAAACTCCTTAAGCCGTTCGGAAGGTTTTGGCTCTGACCCAGAGCACAGATCAAGAAAGTCGTCACTTTGGAAAAACCGCTGCTTCAAGAAGAGCGTACTACGTAGTTCACTTGCTAAGCTATTATCTTCAGAGGTAGGTGTTTTTTCCTGGGTGACGGTACCATTTTCTCGTCACTGCTTGAGCCCTGGCATAAGAAATATTTTTAGTATATACTCGGAAGTCTCGAAAAATATCGGAACTTATCTGGTAGCTTGTTAAGGAAATAATGGCATAATCATAAGAATTCTTCGGAATCTAGTATTCTTTATAATTATATGTTTAATTTCATTGCACCCTGCACTATATCAAAACTATTTAATTTCTTTCGCAAACATCTACAGATGTAGTTTTTATCCTGCTCTACTTCGGTGTAATCAAGAAAGCAATCTTTCTTATTCACTGTATTGGAAACGTTTCCCAATTACCGTGTAATCCTCGTATTTGCTCTTCTAAAATAATCATGAATTCATAATAATCACTTCTTACTCTTTCTTGTTAATGCCATATCCTCTTTTACTTTAACTTACCCTAAAAAGTTGCTCCAAAGATAGCAATGGTAGAAATCGAATCCAGATTTCCCGTAACGATCTCTGTGTTTACAGAACGGGAAATAAGATTCGACAGTTGCGACCTTCGACACCTATATTCTAGAAATTCAAGAAAAGAAAATTGTAAAAAATTCTAATTTTTTTACACAGAAAGCCGTCCAGGCGAATATTAAGGACATTTTCCCGCAAATAACTGTTAAAAATAATTCAAATTCAATGTTAAAAATTATTGTTATTTATCGAATTGTGTATCAATATTGAACATCGAGCGTAATCAACGAAGCGCCATAATGTTGCAGATAAATTTACTCATTAATATGTTTCTGAAGAATCGGTAAAAAAATTGGAATTAGCGATAGCGAGCTAAGATTTTCCTTCAAAGAAATTCTGCTTACCATTTATTGGTATTATGAGACACTGTAACACTAAAGACAGTGCAGTAAGGTGCAATGAAATCATTCGGAAGAAGGTATGATTAATATCTAAGTAATAACACAGTGAGTAATATCTCTCCGTAAGTTATTTTATTCTCAAAATTGTAAGAGAAAAATAAGGCAGAATTTGATGACTAGAGTAGAATAGTTTGGCCATATATTCAACTTTATTAAAACAAATTATCCCTTTATGCATTATTTTTCACCAATGCTGTAATCCGATTAAAATATGTTTTCGCAACTTTTAAATAAAAGTGCAGGGTGAGGAATTCAGGGTGAGTTTGCCATTTTCAAAACTCTCCTTAGTTGTATTAGGCGTACTTTTTAACGTAATACTATCCTGAAAATCTGGCTTATTATATTTCTAAAATAAAATCAAAATTAAACATCAATTAAAGTCCAATATACGTCGAGTTATACTTATTGAGAGGAAAAACCGTATAATTGAATCAAGAACATGAAGAATTGATACGATCAATTAATAATGATAATACGGACAGTTTATTTTAAATAAGAATCACTACATCAAAGAATTGCGACCTTTAATTTTCAATGCAAGTGATATTTGTAAGAGGACACAAACCTAATAATATTAATCACCGATGTTCAATACGAAAACAACAAGCAAACATTCTAAGAACAGAGTATAATTACCGGTGTTTGAATTTACAAGGAAATCCGACATGCGTAAACAGCATTAGGGTAATATGTAAATAACTGGCAGCTGAGAGGAAGCCAGCAACAAGGGCAAGAGAAAGAAAAGTCGACGGGGAAGAGAGAGAGACAAGTCCTGATATGCAAACCAGGCAGATTTATTGGGGAAAAGGCAAAGAAAAACAAGCAGCAAAGACGAATTGGCAAGCAGGATTGGCTTTCGCGAAGAGGCAAATGTCATGGAAACAGCAATACGGAGGGTATTTTTGGGAGGGATGTTGTTTGGTGGGAGGATATAGCAGAGGTGGGAGGTTCGAGAATCGTGAGCGACGCTGTAAAACCAAGCTGAGTGGGTGGGATTCAAATAACGCGAAGGGTAGAAGGGCTGGAGAAGAAAGGAAAGGAGGAGATCTCGGCCTACACTACGAATAATGATGGCCGAGTAAATTCGACGCTCCCGAAATTAGTTTTCGCACCAAAAAACGCGAGTTTTACCACCGCTCTCCGAATTCTTCCCCCCAACTTTCTCCCTCGCATCGTTTTCCCCATTTCCAGCCTCAAAAGCCCCTCTCCTTAACCAGTCATTATTGAGGAAAGGGCTCAGTTTTATAACGCGAAATAAAAGGGGGAAGAGAAAGGAAAAAGTCCGCGGAATACGAGAGAAAGATTAGGAATGGACGGTTTACTAGTGTATTGAAAGAGATCGATCAACAAGGATGGGATCCCTTTAGAAGATGCGTAAGTGATCCGAGAATGAAATGGCTGGCTGTGAAAGGAGGAATGCTTTCATTCGGGGCAAAATAGGTAAATGAGAATTCTGCGTTTTCGAGGAATTTTACGAAACAAGCGGTGAATGTAAATGTGAACTAATTTAAGTGAGAAACGCAAGTAGTCATTAAAAGGGCCTGATTTCAAGAGCTTCCGCGTATAACGAAGAATGAGAGAGATACAAAATCAGGTTATACCTGGAGAAATGTTAAAAAAATTTTTTTCAAATATGCTTTTAATTCAATTATTGAACATTTCCATATCTGGAATTGCTTATTATGATGATACAATTGAAATTTTCTCGATTATTATGATAATTTAATTTAGCTTTCAAAGTTATCCTCATTATCTGTTACTATTCTTTTCCTTAGGTATCTTTATATCTTTGTATTTGTGGTTGGTAGGATTGAATTGAACTCGTGATAAAGTTACTCCAATAGAAGGTCTATACTTTCACTTTTGTGGCGACTAAAGGATATTCTCTTCATTCACGAAAGATCAAAGACAAATGTTGCCATCTGTATCTCTTAAACTAGAAACACATCGTGATTGGACAATTGCGTACTCAGAAGTTACGACACAAACAACAGCGATCCGAGCTATTGTTCCTCCCGATTTATTAAATAGCTCAAAATTGGTGTCATGAGGGGTTGTTTTCCCAGTATGTTGTTATTTTTCGACGGAAATTAACTTAACTCTCATAAAAATGAATTAATCAATTCGAGAATATTAGCAGACTTTAAGCTCATATTAATAAATAAGCTTTAAGTGTCATATTTAATAAATACAAAGGACTTTCATATCAATATGGTGCAAAGCCATAAAGTGAAATGTTGATACTACCCATCAAATTATGTCAATGAATAATGTTGTAGTAATTAGTGTAAATAATCATTAGTTATCACTAATGATGTGCTGTAATTTAAATACCCTCGGGCTTCATTTTTTAAGTGTTTTTTAATATCAAAGATTTTTTCATTCGAATTCTTGGAGCCAATTTGGGCTTTAGGCACGGCATCCCTGTAATAAAATATGAGCGAGGACGAGAGGACACACCAATTGTGCTTATGGAGTTAGGTTGATGGTGGGGTTACGCTTACAACTATTTTATCTGTAATTTGCGTTATTTCAATACCTTATTTTGTTTTTAAAAACTTGGAATCAGTTTTCGAAGAGGTTACGAAACGCAAGTATTCGAGAGCCAGAATTACCGGAGGGACGCAGTTGTCCTAGAGATGTAATTTGTAATGGGTAATTAATAATTTACAGGTGGGTATTGACTTACGACAATTCGGCTTATGACTAGAGCTCTTGTACATCTCCAGATAGATACGAGTCAATGTTCCCGTAGACAGAGCATAGATGTCTTTCAGGTATCACCAGCGGTTGCGTATACATTAATTTAATAAGGATATTTTTTGGAAGTTGCATCATCGGCCTTTTTGTAATAAGCAATATTTCCAACGAATGCCAAAAGTTATGAAAATCCAGTGGACCATCGACAGAGAGGACTAGTGGAATGGAACCGAAAGTGGTCGTGAGTCAGTGGCTTCCTGTATTACTCATTTATATCAGTTCCGGAATGAGGCTATCAGTATGCCAAAAAGGGCAAACCTTGAATTTGAGTATGGTTTAGCCTTGATATCAGTTATGTACACGCGGAAAGTGCCTCCATTAGCCGAGTGACATTGTCTTTAGATGGAAGCATTTACGAGTTCGTTTCCTGGTTGATGTTTACGCAGTACCTAGTAATTGGGAAGCCAGGTAAATAAAGAGGTGACGGATCAATGAGTCAGAAAAGAGAAAAGCAAATGAGGAAACGTAGGTGTCGATGTTCTGACTGCGTTCAATACACTAAAAAGTGATGACACCATAACTGCCATGACGCCGAAATTGATGTCATGAACGTTGTCTGCAAAGATGTCCTTGCGTCCAGCCTTTCCTTCTTCTGTTTTCATGAGTTATTGAGAATATTTTCCATTATTTTTGGATATGGATATTTGCGTATATTACAATGGTAACCATGATTGGGAAATGTGGGAGTCAATATTGCTACTATCGAATTGCGGGTGCTTGTTATCTGAATGTGAATGAGAAAGGCGACATTTGCAAATGTTGCGAATGTTGTTGATCGAACGTGTTCCCGAGTTTAATTGGAAACAGAAATTAGGAAACATAGTGTTTACGAAACCAAAACTAAACTTAAATCTAGTTTCTATGAAATCCAAACAATGCAAAAAATGAGAGAAACCAAATTACTATCAGGTAAAAAATCTCAACCGACCATCTTTATAGATGTAAATATATATAATATATACTTATAATAGATATAATATATACTTTGAAAATGTTCCGTATCGTATATATTTCGTTAAGCCATAATCTACATATTCTTTTATATTCTCTTTTCACTTTTTTGGCGCTGATTTTTAATTACTATGGAATTGGTTAGTATATTGAATAGCGTATTCCCTTTGGGTCACAGTGAATTAATGCTTATTACTATGGCATGTATCTCAATCTTCGTTCTACTTTTCTAATTTGCAGTTATTCATCAACTACCATTTTAGATTTTTAGTCTTTTTGGTATTTGTGACCACAAATTGAAAATGTACATAAAATTATAACAATGGATAAAATCTTTATAACTATTCATTGCACTCGGCCCCATATTTACGGTAAAGGTGGTTAATTTTTTAACAACCGCCTCCTTCTTCCCTTAATATCTCCAACCCCTTGGAGACTTCAAAAATTCCGAATCAATCGCTGATTTCGCAAAAGCTGTTGATTGGAAAATGAAAATAGAGGTTCGACGCAAATCTTATTCTTCTCTCTTTAAAAAATTCTGTCATAGGTTGGTACTAATGAAGATTAGAATGGTTTTTAACGATTTCATGCTTCGACAGTGATCACATTATTTCTGAAAATCGGTTTACTGAGGCAGAGAGCATGCAAAATTCACGAGCCCTGCAGATTTTTTTACTATCGAGAATACTAACAAAACTCACAAAAGGAAAAGTGAAACTAAACAATAAAATTTATAGATACCCAATCTCTCTGGGATCATTCCCAAGAGAGATAGTGATTTTGAATTGAATATTTATTGCTAGGATCGCTGATAACCCAATAGATTATTAGAAGTAACGCCGCGCTGTTGACATCATAGGATTCGTTTCTTTGGATTAAATTTAGGAATGTTTAGTGGCATTTAATTGGTACAGAATTGGTTTAAAAGAAATCAGATTACTAGGTAATATCTACTTCTACGAAGAAATGAAAGAGAAAAAGTCTGCCTTAGCCGGGACCTGGGTTCGATTCCCGTCTACGGCAGACTTTTTCTCTTTCATTTCTTCATCGAAATTCAAGCATGTGTACCATACGTATGTCCATTGCTTACATATCTACTTGCATATCTACTATAGCTTACTATTTACATATATGATAGATCTCATTCTAAAAAAATACATCTTACAGGAATATTTTCTATGACGTGCCATTTCCTCTGAATTCAAAACCTGTTTTCAAGCTAAATGTTTTTGGTAAAGATTTCTTCGCATGATATCATCTACTTATTTTTATAACAGGAAACAAAACGGTAAAGATTTTCATCAGTTATCGAACGAAATACAGATCCATTCAGCCAAGAAATACTTCTGTTCAGGAATTTCACCTTTATTATATCTTATGTGTTTATTTCACTGTTAGTTGGAAGAGTCAAGGCAACTTTTTTACAAAGGAAATAGCTGTGCAATCCAAAATCAAATATTGGGGAAATTAGTAGTTATTCATGATTAATTCCTTAAATTGAATACTACGCGTTTTATGAGAAATATCCTGTCAATTAATTTTTAAATTTGAAATGGATTAATTAATTCTTCACTTCGTAAAAATTGGTATTTTTCATTTTTAGTTTTCACCATATTGGATGAATTTAAATAATATTTTTGATTAATTTATTTGGAAGTCAATTTTCATCAGCAACTTGAAAGTAATTCATTTCTAATTTTGTTATTTAAAATTTGTGATTACTTGGAGATATTTAAGTGTTCTGATAACATATCTTCTTAGGCGTATATCAAATCCGACTTTAAGGCGGCCTGAATAATTATAGTGATTATTATTACAACTTTTTTATTTTTGATTCTTGTGTCCGGGATAGAAAGATGGATCCTTAATTTCAAAGGTTAGACCCACGTGAGCCCCTTTTACATTTAGATTCGTAAGTGTTTTTTACCTATGCAACAGTCAATAAAAGCAAAAAAGAAACATAATGAAATGGAGGATGTAAAGGAGGTTGAAACTCTGGGGTTAACGTCGAAAAAACCCATATTGCGGGAAAACGCTCACAGAGAAGGGTGATGAATTAAAACCGCGAGGACAAAGTAAAATAAAATATGGAAAACAGCAAAAGTGAAATGCTGAAATAAACTCCAAATTTTCAATGCAAAAATGTGTGTGATGTTTAGAAAAATCTAAACACAAATAGAGGAGATCTTAAAATATATATTGGGGGAATAGATGCATATAGATTTAATTATTTTCAATTTTATACATTATAATATTATTTTATGTCATATTAGGTTACATGATCAGTGTTATTTACACCAAATTGATTGATTTGATCAGTCATGACGATATCTTCAGCTAAAAGCATTCGTTGAACTGTCATTATATTCGTTTAAGAGACGGAATTTGTCTGCACTCGATCTTTTTTTCCATGACCATTAAGGGTAACTATAGTTTTTTAACGTTAACTGCATTTTTTGCAAAGAAAATGGTAATGTGAGACAACTGCTTAATATGAATGGGTAAAAGGAATGAGGGTATTTGAGCACTCGCCCGGTGAAACAGGGATCACAAAGTTACCGGTGGAAGTGGAGATAGTAAAAGTTTGTCGGACAGTAATGGATTTGGGATGAAATTCGAACGATTTCGAAAGCAAAGGAGGCTTTCCGAATGGTTCGTTGTATGTAAAAGATGTTTAAAGAAGAAAGTTGGGTAGGTTGAAGTTTCTCGAAAAGGAAGAAGAAAAGTGATGTAACGGAATATGAGTAAGGGATCGTACAATCTCAAGAATCGGGTTCTTTGAACGCCTGGTCGCACATAAATTTTGAAAAAGCATTCAGAAAGGATTCCTTGGCTCCCATTGGTGGGCGATCTTTTCTGAAAATCGTTCATCAAGGATTTGCAGGTATTCCGCAATGCGGGACAGTGAGGGTTTTCCTGTCTCCCATGTCGCTGTCATAGAAATAGTCAAGGGAATATGGAACTGAGCCGGCGAATGCTTGCTGAAAACACGTGGAAAGGTTGTTCTTCTGGGAAATATTCCAGAAATAGTGACGTTAAATGTTATAAACTAATACAACAACTGTATTGTTTAAAGGATTAAAGGAAAGGAAATTGTTTGTTTTGTCTCTTGGTTCTTTTTAGATTTTTTCTCGATCTTTATTTTCAGGTAAAAACTTTGTTTGGATTCACATTTATTTTTGGACGCGTATCTGGCCTGGCGATCACGAGATTGAAGTAGTTATAATAATCATTAATGTCATTCAGATCAATAATCAGTATAGTAAAGCTGTATTTCTTGCATTTTTTAATTATATGCAGTATTTCGCTACCTTATTTATATAAAACATTTTGTTAACATGCATTTTCAATATTTTTAGACTCTGTAAGTTATTATATAAGTTCTAAGATTAACTGACGTAGATATTTCTGTAATATCAATATTTTGCAAAGTATTACTTATCCTACACTTTGTAATATAATTTATGAATTAAATTCTAAAAAACCTTAGGTAGTACTGTCTGAAGCAATAGAGATACTAAGCGCCATAAATAGGAACACAGGCAGGAAATGTATTAAATATACCAATATTACAATGCGAAGAATGAAGATAGTAGCCGGAAGTATATCTACAGAGATTGATATCTTTAGAGTTGCCAGAGGTTTTTCTTTCCTTTCGAAAAACCAAATATCTTTGAGTGATCCGCGGGCAATGCGTTGGAAAACATTTTTGTATTAAGCTATCCTTTCGGATATATAAGGAAGAAATTAATGGATGAAACATTAATAGAATTTTTTTAAATGTAGAATGCTATTTTCTGCAGATATCGACAAGTAATTACTGTTTCAGAAGTAATAAAATGCTTATACTCTTTGAGGTCTACTAAAATTCGTAATGAAATTATTCTGTAAGACATTACTTTTAAATGAAACACCGCTATGCGTGGAAAGAAATTCATCTAATTTGGTACTGAATTTGAAGGGTTCGATTCAGTTGAAACCTTGTGATTTCCTATAGATAAGAATATAGAGAAAATAAGTCCAAATCATTGAACTACGTATTCTAAGGGTCAGGGAAATGGATGAATTAACAGGTACACGAAAAGTAACATACTCTATCTTAAACTGAGCCAGTTGCTTTCTCCTAATCGGTGGTATTGAATATAAAAGTGAAGTAATTAGTAAAATGGAAAACCATCGATACGATTCAGGAGACATGAACGAGAGTCATCCGCTAGGAAGTAACTTTTTATTCGTTCATCATATCGTTCCTAAATCATAGCATTGAAAAAAAATAGATAAATAGTAATAAAGATGATAATGTTATCGTCACCATTTGGCATAGGAAATAATGCGAAATAAGTCTTTTCCAGCAAAATTTCATGCATATTTAATCGCAATCGTATTTTTGCTTATTGTCGGTGATGAATAACGGAAATCCAGTTCCAGAATTATAAGGTAATAATCTGTGGTTGAAAATAACTTTTGTATTCCTGAACTGTTTATTAATTTTCGAACAAAACATTTCTCATGGGAAATGTGTTTATATTTCAATTTGTAAATTTCAATCAAAACGATTTCCTGGTTATTTTTTATAGTGTCACCAAAAGAGAACATTGGTTTATATTAATTAAAATTATTTTTCTAATTAATACAGCTTAGAGATAATGTTCACCATTTAATCGTTTGCATTCGATGAAATCAACGAATCTTTGGCTTCACTCTCATCATGTATGGAACCTATAAGAACAGAAACATTTATTCGTACCACCAAACACCATTCTCACATTCTTTTTATTTCTAGTGCGGTCCTTTAGCAGAACAAAGGAAGATGTGTCATTCACAGAACGTCGGATTCCTTTCTGCGTGGAGGATGCTGATATTCCCGCGGAAATAAAAACGCAACTAAAGGAAGCGAAATAAAAACGAATTCAAATAAAATGGGAGGGAAATAGGCCCTAAAGGATTAAGGGGAGCTCACATATTTTGAAGGCTGGTATTCTTTGAGAAAAATATAAAAATTGTGTAAAAGTCCCAAGACACTGTATTGATAAAAATATTCCAGGCGATTCAAGGCGGACGAGTGCATTAAGAGGCATTCATATTTTCTGGAAACGGCAGAAGGAAATTGCTTTTCAGGGGCGGAATTGTAACTTAACGAAAGCACAACGGGACGCTCTAGTCGTGATATTGCGGTAAAGCATTGACTAACCGAAAAAATACGACAATAGGGCTCGTTTTATTCAAATTGTTTTCTCTTGTGCAGTCCCCTCTGATATTCTTAAGCATTATTTAGCCATTGTTACTTTTTCACGAAGCATGACTTCCCTCTTATAAATCATTTAACTTGAATGGAAAGTCAAGGCACCTTGAGATTCCTGTCTCCTTTTGTTAGCTTCGTATGCTTAGGCATGAAGAGAGTTTTACGTTAGTGACCTCGTAAAGTATGATAGGACCGATTAGAAATAAATGCTAAGGAAAAGTTTCTCCAGAAATGAGAAAGAATGAGACATGGCGAAAGATAAGAAACAAGAAAGGGCAGCAGAATGTGTATTCCGGAAATATGCACTATGGGTTTTAATTTTCAAACCGTTTCTAAGGGTCGCGCAAGGTCGCCTCTGGCGGAATTTATTTACTGCTAATTCTTTCCTTGACTAAACGGAAGTGAAAGTAATCTTTGGATCAGACGTAATTAACAGAATGGATCTGTCTTGGGACAGGTATCAACCAAACATTTCCAAATTCCTATCCCTATTTCCCTATCCTGCTCCTGCTCCTCCGTTTGCTGCTAGCTTTGCATTCTCATCAAATCTGTGAACATATTAAACCTTCTTCTACCATTCCTGCCCCTCCCATTATTTTTCTTCAATAACCCTGATATCATTTCGCAGGATGTCCTAAATTTTTTGTGATAAAATTGCTTCTTGATACTTGGAAACTGTTTATGGGATGCTCTCATCACCAATTCTATTTATTCATCTACTATCTTTCGGCAGAACTACGGCAGGGAGTGAAAACACCGAGCGTTCTAGCTACTCTTTTTACTATTGTTGCGTACCGTTCGCAGAAGGAATGAGTCCTTAAAATTTCTTTTCCTTGCATCCATTTATATTATTTAACGTCGGATCGGCCGAAGTAGCAGGGAGTCCCATCATACCTATTTCGTCCTCCGAAAATTAAATTCTATGAATTTATAAAGCAATCGCAGCCTAGCTTCTAATCTCCTTTCTTTCAAGGACCCCTACCTTGATTTGAGAGCATTTTTGTAACGCTTGCTATTTCATATATATTTTAATAGCATTTACCGTTAAAAAACAATTTAAATTCTTACGTTATTTTTGAGTGAAACCTTAGGAGACGAAAAGATGACTACGTATTCCATTTATGTATTAAACGGCGTTCCAGAGAGTCAGGTCAAATCATATTGATTACATTTAAAATTCACTTACTTCAGATTGCTCCTTGCTTAATTTTGCAGCAGAATATAATTAGTTTCTTATAGTATCGTTAATAATAATTTTTGTGTTTAGTACTGAAATAACTTAGAGTTATATGTAGTGTTATGAATAGTATTTACCCGTACAGTTGGACGAGAAACTAATTCTCGTAACTGGCTTCCCATTCGGATTAAACAATTCAATTTTGGTATCGCAACTTATCTCATGTACTTTTTGCATAACTTGAAATACTATTTTACTAGTTCTTATTGCGACAAATACTAAGTCATATAGAAATAAGGTGAAATTTAGAAAAACGTTTTGTTGATTTAAATCATTGCAATGATATGACTTACTTGTTAGTGGAAATGAATGATAAAATGCGTACCAATGTCTGGCAGAAGCAGAGTGTTCTTGTCCATTTCAAGTTTATATTTTAGAACTATAGATTGATCTTGTTAAATGTATTTTATGCTTAAGGAATTGTTTTGAGAGAAAAGAGTCAACTCTCTAGCGATTTACATCCCTAGATGTTTTCATAGCCTATTTGATTGAGAGAAGCAAGTCGCTTTGAAAGGCAAGCATCTGAAAGAACATGAAAATAAAAGTATTCAGAAGCCTTGACATCTCTTGATACTAAGCAATGAGTACATCATGGGGTTATTTAATCATAACCTAGTATCGTAGGTTTTGTGTTTGATAACTATGCACTATACAGCCATACCTGGGATACTCTCCTGGACCGCATTCTGCATCTACATCTACATTAATACCCTGCAAGCCACCTTCCGGCGTGTGGCAGGGGGCGTAAACACCAAGAGTAGAATTACCTCTTTAATTTATTGTTATCGTATATCGTTCGCGGAAAAAATGAGTCCCTAAAGCGACTTGTCGTAGCATCTATTTCTCTTATTTTTCGCTCACTGTCGGATCGGCTGAAGTAGCAGGGGGGTCGCATAATACCAAATACGCCATCCGAAAAGGTATTTCCTCTGAATTTATCTAACAATCGCAGCCTAGCTTCTAATCTCCTTTCTTTCAAGGATTTCCAACCTGCGTCTGAGAGCATTTGCGTTACGCTTGCTTCTCTATCGTAGCACTTTTTAAGAAAACGTTTCGCCTTACGCTGTACTTTCTCGAGTTCGCGAGAGTTCTTTTCATCCGCTGGGTCCCATATACTCGCCGCATATTCCAGATGGGGCCTAACTAACGTGAAATTTCATCGCTCTCTAACTTTTTCATCGTATCTATCTACGATACGCTTTATAAAACCGAGCTTTTTAGTTGATTTGCCGCTTATTTTTCGAATATGTGCGTTCCAATTTCAATATTTGGTAAGGGTGTTTCCAAAATATTCTACTGAGTCGAATACATTTAAATTCGTTCCACTAATTTTGTACGGGTGGTTCTGACACAATTGTTTCCTTTCGAAGAAATGTACTACAGAGCATTTATCTACATTAAGATCTAGTTGCCATTTTTCGCACCGCATTTGTATATGAGCTAAGTCGTTTGAGTGAAGCACTATCTTCATCACTAGATATTTCTCTATATATTACCGAATCATCCGCAAATATCCTCACATTGCTATCGATCTTATCGCTTAGGTCATTGATATAAATGAGGAATAGTAGATGTCCGATTACGATGCCTTGAGGTATGCCTGAAGTGTGTCTGACTTTATCCGAACTAACGCCATCAAGTACCACTTGCTGTTCTCTCTCGTGTAGAAAATCCTTCATCCATTCAATTATTTCCTTGTTGATACCTGCTAATTTTAGTTTGTAAATTAATTTGTAGTGAGGGACCCTGCCGAAAGCTTTCTTGAAGTCAAGAAAAATAGCGTCCACTTGTTTTTTACTTTCGGCAGACTTTAAGATATCGTGGACGAATAGAGCTAGTTGGGTTTCGCATGATCGGTTCTTTCTAAATCCGTGTTGGTTCTTACTGAGGAAAGGATTGCTATCTAAGAACTTCATAAGTGAGCTAACAACGACGTGCTCCATTACTTTTCCGGAGAGTGAAGTTAGTGAGATAGGCCTATAATTTCCTGGGTTCTCCCTCAATCCACTTTTATAAACGGGCGTAACATTCAATCTATTGGACTCTACCTTCGCGCATGGACTTGGTGAATATAATTTTGAGATAAGGGGCGACGCTTTCTGCCATTTCTTTCAATACTCTAGCCAGAATACCCTCTGGACCTGGCGATTTGTTAGGCTTAATATTAGGTTAGAATTTTGCGATTCCATCTTCGGTAAAGCATGTACTTTCCATTGGCGTGAGCGTATAAATCTCCGGAAGGGTATCTCTTCAACTATCGCTCGTGAATATGTTTTGATAAAAGATATTTAATATGTTCGCTTTTCTCTTCGCATCGAAGAGATCGCATCGAGGCATTCGCCTTTTAGAAAATGTATTTGCCGTGACGTTTGCTCGTAGAAATCGCTGGATGCGCCCAAAACAGAAGTCTAACCCACCTAAATCGCGGGTTAAGCAGCTGTAGGGTCTATTAGACAAAGAAATAAGTGGTATATATACTCTCGTTTGAATTTGAAAAATTAATTAATATTTGGCATTCGCAGTAATCCCTTTGATGTTTTCGTCCCCAAGCAGAGCGATTGCATTGAAGTCGAACCTTCCATCATCGTCATGACTCACAATGATCTTAATCCTTAACTGCCGCCTCTATAGGGTCATGGGACAAATGTAACCATGGCGTCGCGGTTGTGAATACCCTTAGGAAACAGAGAAAGGACTTGGTTGGATGTGGAAGGAAACTTCTAAGGAACTGCGGTCGGAATAGGTAATGCTTCTTGTCCCAGCTATTTGGTTCATCCGATACATACGATCATTTCTCTCCACTCGCAAGAGCTTTTATCGAATCAATAACAGTTTCAGTTGATTCTTGTGATGTTAAATTTCAACCTAAGAGTTTATTTAGGTGATATCGACGATTGTATGCAAAGTAAATTGATAAGATATATTGACTGTAATCAGTACATAAATATACCACATTTTTCGGCTTTCAAAATTAATTGCTTTTTAACGCTGATTTTTCACGGAATTGAGTGCCCATTGGTATTTCCCTCCAGTTGAATGCCCATTAGTTTTGCCCCAGATAACTATAATCTATAATAGTAAAATCTCCCAGTTTTTTTATCAAACCCTAAGAAAGGCATACTTAATGCTTTGGAAAATGCTGATTGACCAAGTTAGGTGGGGGTTTATTTCTTTTATACGGAAAAGCAATAGCGCATGACAGCGGAATAAAACGATCATGGATTACATTGAGAAGATGATCAAATTCAATGATCATGATTGAATGAGGGAAAAGTTTAGAGCTTAAATTGAATATAGTTCCTAGGTTTGAAGAAATATATGGATTCTAAATCCTTCTAGTTTTTTCCATAGTAAGATAGAGCAGCAACGTTTCCTCGGTTGGAAAATCTTTCACTTTACACCAGCCTTAGTATTCTGTGGATTCACATAGAATACCCATATTTTACGTAAGCTTTCTTAAGGAATACAAAGACTCGACTCTTTTTATTCCCGTAGTATAGCGTACTTGGAACACCAAGAAAGAATTTCAACAGACGTATACGTTTTCAATTCCGCGCGCCAACACGTGGTTGTTTGGCGGAAGACATTTCTACTTGGTAATCTCCCCATAAACTTCCCGCGAACTTCTCCTTTTGAAACAGCGCGAGTAAGGGTGGCTGGGTCATGCCATGGTCCCTGGAGCGTGAAGGCGTGGGCTGGGGGATGAAACTTAAGATTGCTAGTTCTCCTGCAAAACGGAGTCGCTGGAATAGAGAGTTTCTCGAGGAGCAGGATGAAAGCCGTTACCAGTGGGACAATTTGGAGGTTGTTGCGTTAACCTTAATGGTCCAAGTGACGTGCAGGTGCCTTGTATTTACAATGGGATAAGAGAGGTAGGGATAGAAAGGGAGAATACCTTTGTTCGTGCTTATCAGATGCAGAACTCAGGTCAGATATTCGGAATTTCCAGGCAGATGCCTATACAAGAGTTGCAGCTCAGGAGAGAATATTGAGTAAGAGATTTATTCCGCTAGTCATAAATTTGTGTTTTTTAACCTCATACTAGAGCATTTTCAAAAATATCTCTTCAGTTGCATACATTTTATTTGCAGTTATTGTGAGAGGCGTTTTTACTTGTACAGCTTTTTCCTTTTATCACTCTAAATGCAATAATTAATTTTAACATAAAGATGTAACTTTATTGTTTTTAATGCGATGATCCTCTGGTTTTGAACGGTTGAGTATTACCATTTTTGTAATCAAAACAAGGAATGGATTTATATTACGCAACGGTATTCAGCGATGCTAGGCCACTTTCTTTCATCGTTATTAATTGATTATGAATGTTTTGCATACATTTCATTTAATATTGATTTACCAAAGACACCAATCAAAACCCAATATAACAAAACAAAGAACAAGTTAAGGCTTTATTTGTCTGTAGCTTAGGTATGTGTTTACTTATTATCAAAATCAGCTATCAAACGTCTGGAATGAAAGTCTTTAAAAAATCGTTGCCAAGTAGTTAAAATAGGATAAAAATTGTAAATCATTTTCGATAATAATATTTCTTAGTATCTTACAATGTTTAATCAAATGTTTTTCAAAAAATATATAAATCCTGGAATCGATATGTTCAGGCGTTACTTCGTACAAAGTATCACAGAAGAGAAAGAAACACTTTGTACTTTCTCCACAGGTTTTATTACTTGCTGTCCGTTTTCCTAACGAGGTAGCATTGTCAGTTACAGGAACACACAGTACATATAACAGAGAAGAGCGGGAGAGAGTAAGGAGGGGGTGGTTGGAAGTTAAAAGTTAAAGAAAAACACTTTTTGGGAGGGAAACGAGAGGGGAGGTATGTGGGAAGGTAAATCTGTTTCTGAGGAAGCCATGGTCAGAAAAAATTGCAATCTCGATCATTTCTAAGGAATTTAGATGACGTCCTTTTCTTTTCCATTATAGGCGTTTGGGTTGGAAATCGCAATTATATCCTGAGTCCAGGAGGTGGAGGGCAAAGGAGAAGGCAGTAGGTGATTGTTTTCTGTGGAGGCAGGCTCGGTGTTTGTACACCGAATTTACCTTTCGCTAAACCACCCCTTACATCCCTCCCAAAAAGGGTTTTCTCTTAACTCCCAACAAACCTCTCCTTACCCTCCCCCGCGACTATCTATTATATATACTGGGTGCCCCTATTCCCTGTACTTGATGATGCTATCCATTAGCAAAACCGGTCGCAAGTTGCAAGCCATAAAATAGTTGGAGAAAGAAGGTGTATTTTTTTCTTCTGTGGTATACAAACTGAATGCACGAAACCTCACGCTTAAAGAGTATCAAATGTAAAGACTTTTGGAAATGGAACAAACCTTATTAATAAATTTTCCCTTCTGCAGATATATTTCTTTAATTTATAAAACATGACAATTTTAAGGTGGCCACATTTTAATGTTTCCGATAAATTTTCGAGAAAGTGGACTAAGAAATTTGTAGAAAGTAGTTATAGTAGATAAAGAAAGTAGATATGCTAATTTTCATTTCGTTCGATATTCAGGCATTTTAATGATGTTCCTATTCGATGTAAGCAGCTTAACTTACAAGAATAGTACATATTTCCAGAAGCGCAGATATCAATAATACTTGGGAGATGGATAGATTTTGAGGCAAGAATTAGGAATTGCTCCATAAATAGGGTTTTATAAGCAATAATTTTCCCAATTTTCTAAAATTATTAAAATAACTTCATTATTGTGAATGTATAGCAGCCAATAAAGATCCAAAGCCTAAATCACTGGCATGAATGAGTATCGTAGCTGATATTTTCGGTTATAGAGCTTGTCAACCAAGCATCAGAAAAAATAAGTATCTGACACAGCTATCATTGGTTTGAGCCTAGAATATCCCAATCCACGGGAATGTATTGTGCCGATTAAAAATTACTTTTTATGGTCTTCAAAGAAAGAGAGACCTAATCTAAGGCATCGTTATAGAGGACGTGACCGAGTAGCATTATCGGTGAGAACACAACCCAAAAGCGTCCTAGGTTCAACGCCAGGCCGCTGTGAATAACTTTTACATGAAAAAGGTGCTTTTAAAAAAATGTCTATGCCCACCCCGAAAGGATACAGGCCTGTCTTCAGAGCTACAGTCAGAGGATGCGAATTAGTATTAAAAACGGCATTGATGATTCCGAAAAGGGTCTTGGGTTCGACGCCAATCCGCTATAAATAAATTCCCCTATGACATATGAGATTATTGTTATACTTTAAGGCCATTTTCCGGTAAAACTATCGTATTGCTCATAAAACGCTATTTGGGAGTGATTAGTGATTCTTGCCTCAAAATCTCTCCAACTGCCAAGTTTCAACGCAATCTGCGCTGCCAGCAATGCATATTCTCCTTGTTAGTATAATAATGGAATGGTAAACCGTAGTGTTAAATATCGTCCTCTTATTTTTCAGCTAAGTATCCTGCATCGGTATAAAGAGATTTTGGACATTATTTAGTTACATTAACAAATGTTCCAATAAAAGCAATGGTAAGTCTTGAGCAGGATAAGCTATTTATACATCGTATCCATTTCCCTCTTCTGCCAATCAGCGAGTGCTGTGGGGAGTCGTATATCCAAGTTGAAGCTAGCAGGTGCGTATCGCTAATCCTTTGCTGCCGTAAGATAATCCCCAGCATAACGGCTTACCTGCCATCGGCGGAAAGTTAGTAACGCGAAAACCCTTAGGAGGGAAGAATTTGATCCCAGAGTGATTGGACACAGGGGAGATCGAGAAAATTGAAGACGCAGAGAATGAAAGCGAATAGGATCCGACGATAAAGTGAAAGCAAAACATCTTTTCGTATCGTCGTAGGTAACGTTGCGAAAACTTTCCTTATTTATTATCCATCTTAAGAAAGAGAACAAGACGCAGTTTAAAGAATTTATTTTAAATCATATTAGGATTTTTCTAACAACCTTGAGTCATATTATATTGTCTCAATAAGCGCTAAAATACCTTATAATGCGAAAATCCGGCGCCGAGATCCTCGTGTACCTATAAAATCAATTGTGGAAGGCTTTACATTGCGGAAATCTACGGAAGGGATCCAAAGTAGAAATGAAAGTCAAACTTTACTTAATTCCACATATATTTGCAAAACGACTGGTTTCGGACAAGCCCGGCCATCATGCGGATGGTGGTGTCAAAAACAGGTTTTCTTTCAGGTATATGCGGAATTAAGTAAAGTGTGATTTTCATTTCTACTTTGGATCCACCCCATGTACTACATAGGGTAGTTTTTTTCTACGTGTTGGACTGGATATCAATTCAAATCTCGGACTGTCGTTTTTATTGCTGTTACTCACATAGCATTTTATGAATTATTTCAATAAGGGTTCCTTTTTCCCCATATTTATTTCTAATGCATATTAGTCGTTCTTCATTTCAAAATAAATTTTATTTCAATTTAAATGAAATAATTTTTCGAACCGAAAGAAATTGAATGTTTATATTCAAACTTTTTTCGCCTATTCTCATCCTTAGGATTACTTTACACATTTTCTGATCTTGATGCTGACTAACTTTCTATAAAACGCTTTTTACTCCATACAATATGCAAGTATTTCAGTTATTCCGTAATATTAATCCTAACATTACATGGTCATACCTGTATATTTAAAAAAACACGCACTTTAAATTCTACTCAGTGTTACACTGTTTCAGCATCCAGAACTCAATTTAGTTACAAATTTTCAGGAAAACGTGTAACTGAAGGATTTAATTATAATGACATTGAGTCGAATTGCGGATATTTATACAAATATCCGCAATCACCTGATTTCTTGCTGATTTCTTATCAAGGTACAAGAAATTCTGTGCTATATATATTCCTCCTAATTAAAACAAAGAGTAATTGCAGAGTACAGAATTCTCCTTAAAGAACTGCAATAAAGAATTTTATTTGCTGTAGACAGATTGCCTTCGGTTCTTAAGTAAAAGAAATGGAAAGGAATATGTAATGTCCACGGCGCTCATATTGGGCTGAATCATTAATTATAAGTTTTAAGACCTTAAATATAGTATTATAAGACCGTAAGTACTCACAAGTGCTCTACAGAGGAAGATGTTTCAAGCCCTTTTGATACTTAACTCTCTGAAAATAGGCTTTTGAATTTTACAAATTTCACAGATTCAGGTGAAATATTGTGGAAATCTACAATAGGAAGTCACTTAGAAAAACAGTACTTTTTCCATAGAATTCTATTGCTATTTTTTCTTCAGTGAAATTTTTTAATTTAGGGAATCCATAACGACTTAACATATTTGAATTATGAACGTACAATGTATGAGTTTCATTTCTGATGTCATATTGCTCAGCATCTTATATAGGCATTTTTCAGTTTATGTCACCGAAAATGAAATTACTGAAGTAGTGAAATTTTACTTGCTCTTACTACAATGTGAGTATCCGGTTCCAATTTTCATATAAAAAATTTGACCGATGTCCGCACTTAACTAAATTTTCCTGCTTTGTTTGGGGGGCAATTTGCTTAAGCTTTCCCTATTATCTCGCCTTCTCGGCGATCCCTGTCAATCTATATTCTCTTAACCCACTCATGTGGTTCCTTGGCTACGAGAACTATTTGGAGCTCTCTGCTTGCCCATTCTCGAACATTGATTTATAAAATGATCACTTACTGTTGGATCGATTGACTGATCTGTGTGATTTTGTGTCAGCTATAGACATGCGTTGGTTACCTGTTACTGTTACAATTCGTCTAGGATCGGAGATAAGAAAATAACAATCAGGAAACCATTCGAACAGAACTCTTAGATATGATTATGAATTTGGTTCTATGAATGACATCCTGCAAATTTTTTTATAATTCTTATTATTATTTACCGGTGGCGGAGTGGTTAGCGAACTAGCACGCTAGCGCTCCAACCCCAAGGTCCCAGGTTTGAATCCTGGCTAGTAGGATTTTTCCGGTTAGGGAATGGTCGTGGGTGTTTCGTCCGTTGTTAATGTTGAAGCCCACCACTGTAATGGTCCAATAATGGATGTTTGTGGGGGAATTGAGAAATAAATTTAAAAAAATAATAATAAATTAGGACAATCATGAAGAAATTTGGTTTCGGGAACATTTTTGTTGGATGATTTTTGTAGAAGTATGATTTTAAATAAGAATTTTACATTTAATGTTTCCACTGAAAGCCTATTTGGTTGAAAATTATTGCTCTCGTGGTACGTAAATCTGAATCCGACGAATATTCCAATTTATAGGAGTGGTTTCACTTCTTTTATATTAGAGAGAGTTTGGAAATAATCGGTGGTAAATCTTTTAAAGTTCAGCATTGAAATGCATATTTATGATTCATTACTTACTTTCAGAGAAAAACGAAACTTTTATCTGAAAGCTGCTCTTGTTTCTATCACATTTCATTATTTTTAGAGACAAAGCATACAAATACTGGACCTCCATAATGCATGATGATAGCAGGGGTCATTAATTCAATACCCACTTTCGCTCTTTTTGCCCATTAAAATTATATAGCAATTCCATCTCATTCAAAATTAGAATTCACGAAGTGCTCCATTAGCATAATTTCTAGATCTCCTATTTAAAGCTTTCTGCTGGTTTTTACTCCGAGTCTCCCCTTGTCGGAATTCTATTCAATCACCCAGGCCTCCGTTTCATATTTTGCAATCTTTCGCAACTCCGCAACCCACTTGGAGTCGGGAGAACGGTTCTTTCTTAGGCACACGGACAAAATTCTTAACCTCGTTCACCATTTTTATCATCCGCTCATCTTTCGCTTTCCTAGTCCGTCCGCACAATTCCCTGCGACCTTTTGCCTCTCCTCCTCCAGCCCCTCTGCAATTTTCCTCCCGCCATTTGCATAAAAACGAGTGTCGGCGAGCGCTTACTTCCTCATTTGCATGTCAGGGGAGGACGGAGATGGATAGAGGGAGGGTTTAAGATGGAACAAGTGGCACGGGTCTAAGAAGGGGTGAGCGAAAAGAATCGCAGGGTGGAAGATCGCTACAAGATGAGAAAGGAGATAGGAGAGGTAAAGTACTCCATATGATAAAGGGATATTGTTTTCATTTTTTAGGAAAGTGGAGTCTTCTCAAGGAAAATACATGGCAGGATAAAAGAGTGGCGAGAGAGTGGCGGTGAAAGAGTATGACAAGTTGTTCCAGCGAGAACTAATGTACCTACTTTCCGTGGAGTATGAATTTAATATTGCTACTTTCAATGTCTAGAGGAAGGAATAAGATGAAATTTCTCCGTTGCAGCTTCGCTGATAAGGACATGAGTTGAAAGCATCTCACCGTGAGAATAATCGGAAAACGAAGTTCAGTTTTCAATTAAAGTTCAATTGTTGAAAGGGAGGAATCCGAGTATCGTCTTCCAGTCATCCTGAAAGTTTTACGGTTTCTCTCACTATTTTTCTATTGCTTGGAAATAAAATTGACGATGTGGAAATATTTGACTTACATTTAGAAAGTTACTTAGTAAAATTAAGCTTGCATTACAAAAAAATGTGGACAGTAAAAAATGTGTGCTATGATGTTCTCGTAAGATACAATGTAATAATTATTCGCAAAAGCTTTATATATCATTCTTCTGTAACAAAATTGTTTTTTTTTCAAATTTGCAACCGCAGTTTAATTTTTGCCCAGATCTTTTTCGGTCCTCTTCAATATACTCCGAAAGTGGAACCAAAGACTTGTTCCGGTAATTGCAATTCCCAAACTTATAATCATATATTCATAAATTAGAACTAAAATTAATTTTTTATTACGAGATCAACACCAACACACAAAAATAATAAAGCTAAAAATACTAGCACGTAAGAAGAATGAAATTAACAGTTGACAAGGTTTTACTATCGCTTAAGTACACAAGTAGATTTCGTCTTTCAAGATAGGAAAAGTTACGGAGATGAGACATCTTACCAGGTAAGACGATAAATAAGAATTTCGGAAATATGAATGAGACTGATTTTGTGTGATTCGAATATTTGCGTGGTTATTTTTCTTAAAATTAATATCAATTTTTTATAAAATTTCTGCTATTATTTTAAACTTATCTTTTGGAATGGATGTTCGCCTTATAGTGAGGCATGATGGAAATATAATCAAAGGCTATCAATAATTGTAATTTTAAGTTTGAGTGCAATTTATGTATTTAATTTTATAAAATAATATCTACAAATGAAATTTACTTTACCTTACTGATATACATTTTGAAAATTAGTACATGAATGCACCCATTTTCAAAATTGAATAAGATATTTTGAAATTAAAATAAAGTTTTTATTCTGTAGATCATGTATGTATTCAACTAGATCTAGCGGATAAGCTTTTTATGCAGATATAGGTTATTATAATGTGCAACGTTTGATGATATCACATTTCAACGTATTTCGACATTAACGAGAGCTATGCAATAAATAATTATTTAAATGAAGGCGTTAGATTTAATTTGCAATCAAAAATTGATATTATGAAGTATGCACAACTATTGCCATACTTTCACAAGTATGTGTGTAACTACCCAATAAAGACTTAATGTTGATTCAATGCTAGGGATATCCTAGTATCGTACGCCTAACGTTCTTTTTGAGAGCACGAGAAACAATAGTCACGCATGTAGCTACCCAGCGACTAAGAAAGGTTGATTGTGAGAAAGAAAAAGACAGAAGGGAGGTGGGGTGGGAAGAAGACAGAAAATGTCATTCTCTATGTTTCCTATATCTCATAACCAAAATGTCAACATTCATCTTCTCCCTTTCCCCTTCTCTCTCATCAATTCCCATTGCTCTGTCTCCTGCGCTCCTTATCCAACTATTTCTCTCCCATCCATCGCCAATATTCCCTTCCCTTAGCTGTTATCAAACCTGTACGTGACCGAAGTTCAAATGGAGAGGAGGATTTACCCAACCTCTCTTTTCTTCCGTTTCTCCTCCCGGGAGACACTCCATCTCTTCCTTTTCTTTGAGATTTCTTTCCTTTTCACCTCACTCTAATAACAAGTCACTCCGGAGACAATTCTACATCACGATAGCGATCATCTCTGTTTTTAACCCGCAAAGTCTTCAATCGATACAAGGGCTTCGGAAACAATACATTTCATGGCCCCTGGTCTTATCTAGAACGTTTCGGGAGTCGTTATTACCCTCCTACTCTTATATAAACATGGGGTTCTTTCCCTTCTAAATTCTGCAGCCTTACCTTCCTCACGTTTTGCCATGACGTCACCATTCTTCTGGCTGCATTCAAAAGGAAAAACCTAACTCTTTTCCGAGATAAAAATGACTGAGCTATAAAGAAAAAAGCAAATCCTGTCGTAATGGGGTGAAGTCTCAATCCCGCCCCTATAAAACCCTTTGTCCCACCCGCGCCGTTAAATCTTCCTCTTTGCTGTTCCTCGCCATTTCTCCCCAATTATCTGGCTGCTGCAGTCCTATTCAGACCTTGTCATTTGCCCACCTACTCTTTTTTTACCCTACTTTGAGGTAGGGAGGTAGGAATGTGAACCCAATTTGACGCCGTCGGACGTTTATTTTTTCAAATCCACTACTATCATTACTCTTGCTTCGGATATCGTTTTCTATTTCACCATAATCGGGTATTTTATGGACCAGAATAAAAGAGTTTCCATAGTAAATCGTTGAATGAAGTTGAATTATAAAATTCAATTGCCACAGCTATAATATCTTTAACAATAAAAATGTAGACAAGACTAATGACTTATTTTTTATAATGCCTTTAATATGTATGTTTTCATGATTGTAATTGTTACAAAGTCCTGTATCTCATTTTTATAAAAATGCGATTTTATTGGTCTGTTGTGAAAATAGCGTTACCAATTTCCCGAGCATGATAATCACTCAATGAAAATAAATTGTCGATTCTAATATAAACGTGATTCAATACTCAAAGATTTGGTAATAATTATTTTTGATATAACATCATTGCCATCTAAAATTAGATTGGAGATGTTCCGATTGAGGAAATATATTTATCACCGCTTATTGTCTCATCGTATATTTTCCTAAACGCCAATACTCAAGGAAAACGGGAGAGGGTGACTTTGCGCAAGATGGTGCGCACCCAGGAAAAATCCCAAGGAAGAATGGACTTGAAAAAAGTCTGACGGGACCGGGAATCGAACCCGGGTCTCCCAATTGCCGGTCTGGTGCTCTGTCCGTTGAGCTATCACGGCAGAACATTTCTCCAAGCCATTCAAGCTCCCGTTTTCCTTGTTTCCAACATGAAGGGGGTTTTCCTTTCCATCACTTTGTGTGGCCGGTGCTTCAATGAAGCCGTGACTGCGAACGATGCCGCCATGCGGACGAA
>KZ308174.1:1900073-1920860 GCA_000376725.2 Ladona fulva
CTGAACTGGATACCAAGAGACGTGAAGAGACCAAGAAGAAGACCAAGGGACCGATGGAACAGAGACATCATTCAGTATTTAGGGGTAACATGGCAACGAGAGGCTCAGAATAGAGAGAATTGGAAAGCGCTTGGAGAGGCCTACATCCGACGTCGGATCGAAAATGGCTGATGATGATGATGATGACACACTATTATACAATATATACACTAATATATAATATTCGACAAATTAAGTTTTTCTAAGGTTCTTCGCAAAATTGATTAAATATTCATAAAAAGTTTATTTATCACTTATCATTAAAAGTGTTTACCTGTTATTTTGATGTTAAAATAATTATAAATTATTTAGGATACGTTAATATTAAGGAAGGTTTAGTTTAGAAAAGGTGTATCGATGGAAATTATTTTGTATTAGCTAACTTATCTTCAACGAATGCTAATCGGTTTTTTCCTGTCATGGCAATATGGCTCGTATAAAAGACTTGTCTCACTCTCATATAAAATCAGCAGTCAACTTTGTTTATTTATTGTTTTTAACTCAGGCATAGCAAACTTTAATGATTATAAGTAAGTTATTTTTCACTTTTGAAATATTTTACACCCAATATGTTAACTTAGATAAGAAAGATTTTCTTACTAAAAGGAAGGACTTTTCAATAACGTATTTGACTGTAATTTTCTACGTTAAAAATATTTCCTGCAGAAAATAGAAGTTTCTCGAGAAAGAGCGAAGGAAATTTTAAGCATCTAGTTGTTTGCTAATAGGTCTACATATAATGAAACAGAAATTTGAAACACGAAAATGTAAACAAAGGATTCGTCATCGTCCTTTGTCTCACTGACGTTCAAAATACAATTCTTCTGTCGTAAGCCCCTCCCATTGAAACTAATACCGTGTTATTAATGGATTCATCCCAGGTAATGCAGGCTCAGCTCCACTATTTATATGGAAGCTTCAAAGGCATGCTCTGCGACACATTCAGTAGCGAGTAATCCGTAAAACAGGGATAAGACCCGAAATTTCATTCAACGAGCGTCGCCAAAGCGTGATATCATCTCGAATCTACACGGAAAAGGTTTCACGTGCACACGTGGTTTTGCAAGAGACTCGCGGCAGTACAAATACGGGGAGAGGTGTTAGCGCAGAATGTGAGGGAAGGGGACTCCGTGCTGAGGTGTGACGGGAAAGACAGAACGCCATCTTCGCTAAAGAGAAGAGATATCGGCAGAAGAGAAAGCAGCGGAGAAAACGGTTCGGCTCCGAGGAGGTGTTGACAAGTGACACACACTCAACACCCGCACAACCGAACCTCGTCCTTCCGCAGTATGAAACGGCAAATACGAGACTCACACGTGTACACAGCCCTCCGGTTTGTTGGACCACAGGAAAAAGGATCTCGCGTGAGAAGAGCGCTGCTATGCGGCAGGGGAAGGAATGAATGAAAATGGAGGATAGTGGTAGAGACGGTTTTTTGAGGATCGGTGGTGGTAGAAAAGGGTTCCAAATGGGCGAGATCTGGGTTTAGCGTAGGTTCCGGAAGAGAAGCAAGGGCTGTTGGGAAGATTTAGATCTACCAATCTTCCTGAAATTGGAGTAGAGAGATTCCAGAAGGGTAGGGTGCGAAGCTTGAGAATGTTCTATGAAGGGAAAAGGGCCTTGAAAGGAGCTGATGGAAGATTTAGTTCTTCCAATATCTCAGAAAGAAGGAATAGGAGTGGCCGCGCGAGGATCGATGGTGTATGATAAAGACAGTCGAAGGAAAATCTCAATCTTACGAAAAGATGGAGCAGCCGGGAAAATAGAAGAATAACTTGAGAAATAGAGTGTCTCGAGTGTTAATCAAATGAAAATCGAACAGAGGGTAAACTGTGTACATTCATCAACCCTAATAAAAGGATTCAAACAAAGTTTCAGCTCGGAATCGCAAAGAAAGTATAACTTAAAACTATTCGGGAAGAGTAGATATCTGAAATATTGTTCGGAAGAACGTATTTTCTATTTAAATGCGGAATATATTAATTCAGTCAGTTAATTGATTTATTTTGTCAGTTCAAGGTAATACTTACAGGATTAAAAAGTGGGTGATGAACGAAAATGAAGCTTTCTTACCTAGCTTGTAGTTATTTTTTTTAAGTTCAAGTTAATTTATCTATCCGCAGGTATAACCTAATGACATTTAATTGGTATATCCCGGATAGCCAAGTGGGCAACGCGTCCGACTCCAGTAAGAGCGGTCCTGAATTCGATTCCCGGTGGGGGTCTTTGTGCAAATTGACCTCAAATCATTTTTATAATACTACTACTACTACTATATTTAAATTACTCTATTGAAGAAATTTAAACGAGGATTCATATAATCATTTTTCGATTAGAATCGTCATTAGCGCCATTACTATTCCGATATTAGTTTATACCTTATATTTATCATGAATCCATTCGAAGATTAAATTAATTATAGGATATTATCTTATATCTATGATTTCAAAGTTAAGTGAAACATTGACAGTTGTCAAGGAAACAATTTAAGAGAAGTTTACCTTAATATTACTACTACTACGTATTCCTAGCTAGTTTCTTGTCGTGGCTGCGGCTACTGATAGTTACAGTTATCAAAGAGCGACACATTATCAGGATTTAGCGAAAAGAAAAATTTAGCGAAAGAAAATATCTCTACACAGGAATAAAAGCTTGAGACAGTATTTGCGAGAATTCGCTGAATTAATACTCCCAAAGGAGTGAGTATCGGATGAGATGGCGCACTTGGAATCCCAGCCATTAGTCCCGGGCGCAATTAAGCGACGTTGTCTGCGCGAACAAAGACACAAGTCGACCCCACTCGAAATTTACATCAACCAACTAACACGTAAACTAACTTAATGAACGGAGAAAATAATAGCAAAATCCCCTCAAAAATTTAATCGATAGAATTTCCCGTTATATCATTTAATGAATGGATGCACAGCAAGAACGGCTCTTGTTTAGTCGCAAACCCGCTCTCCTTCAGAAATAGCTCATTTTAGGCAATGAAGGCCGTTGTATTATTCAGAGTTAACATTTTCCACTTAGTATTGTCTCGATCCCCTTTTCAATTATCGCCCAAATTCTCGCTTCTCCGCATCTTCTTCCTCAGTTACGTCGCCAGAAGCACCCACACCCTCCCTCTCTTCGCCCCCTCTTTATTTCCCATCAAACAACCATCCGCTGCGGCTTCCACCTAACTTATCTTTTCCTCTTCATAGCTCCCCTCCCCTCAAATGACTTCCATGTACGTCGCTTAAACTTGTTCCAGTAGCAACATTGCCGTCAAGTTAATTGCTCCGCTGAGACTAAATGTCGGATTGAATGTAGACGGGGAGATATTGGTGGATGGAATGGGAAGAAAGACGCCATTGCTGTGGACTCGAAGGGGCGGGGTACGTTGAGAGGGTTGCGGTTTGTTTATAACTCCCACATAAGACGGTGAGTTGGATAGGGCCGCGGTTATCTTCTTTTGAACCCCAATGGTTATTTTTTCAAGGTCTCAGAATTCATTTTGAGTATCTGGTATTTGGATTATGCATTTTGGGTATCTTTTATTAATTATCTCTTTGGAACGTAGCCAAGAGAGAAAATCAAAGCTTCCTAACTCAGAACGTGCGTCTCAGTTCAATTTCTTAAATGCTCTTCAAATTTCGAGTGAAATTTCGGGTTGTATTTTCAGCCACCAGTTGATATACGGCCAACTATAACTTTAGCAAGGCATACTTACATAGTATGCGTCACAGGAAAGAAATAAACTGTTGAGGTCCTAGTGGGAAGACTAGAGATCTCTGTTGAGGTCCCCCTGAGCTAACGTTGACTCATCGGATGCCGGGTTAGCATTTTCATAGTTTGTTACATACGATTTATGCTTTAATAATGGAAAACGCTTATTTTAAAGAACAAAAAATTAGATGGAACGCAATAGAGTGGTAAACAATGCAATTTTGTTATTAGATCAGTGTTTCCCAACTATTTTGCTCTTAATTCTCACTTTTCATCTCCCCAAGATAAACACATCCCACCTAGATGCAAATAAATTGTTTTTCTAATCGACGTATTTAATATTTTACTAATGTTTAGGCTTCCGAGGAATGGGGTTAAAAATCAGATTATCTTCAAGAAGGAATTTGTTAAAACGAATAAAATGTAACAATATCAGCTTGATTTAGTCTCACCTAGGTTCGGAAGTCCCATTTGTGGTACACGTCCCAACGGTTGGAAAACACTGATATAGATGTTGAACTTTCTCAGCGAAGACGTCTAGCTCGATTTTATTGAGCATAAATTATGAAAATGATCACAAATTAACGCTTTATCACACTAAATTAAAACTAAAGGGATGTTAAAATTACCTCGATCAAAGAATTACTCCCAAGATTGATTTTAGGAGAGAATCAAGTGTTTCTCCCTTATGTAACATTAATAACTAGTTCCGCTTCAATTTATGCTAGTCATTTCCTCCCACCCCCCTTGACACCAAATCTCCCCTACGGATAAATTAGGACCTGCTTCTTAAAGTAGTTGATGAAATCCATCTTTACTTCAAAATTGAAAATAGTTTATTTATGAGAGGGAATTGTTATAATTCGAAATTTAATTCATTTACCATTCCTTTTAAATTTAAAGGTCTAAATCTGAAAGGAAAGGTCAAGTAAAAGATGAGAGAATCTAAATGTATCGAATGAGTAGTACAGTAGGTGGCACACATTCTCTCTACGTACGACACTCAAGTGATTTACGCTTTTAATTGCAGAACTGTGTGTTTCTAAAGACCCTGTCTTATTCTCAATGTTCTAAAGACCCAGAAAATCCGTCTCCTCACTTTCTCACAAGTATGACAAAAGCTCTGGTACATAACGTCGTTGCAACTTTTATCAGTAGTCAAATCTACTCGTAGTTTCATTAAAAAAGGCTTAAAATGTATATGTCAGTAAACCAGCTGTGTCTTTTCGGAGGAAGCATGTATCATTCATTTCGCTTCATCCATCTAACCTAAAAATATAATTATAAGGAAAGTGGTGACGTTTCTTCGTAAATTTTTCTCTCTTTTTATGTATTAACCGTTATATTTATGAAGATGAAATTGATTAATTGTTTTTAAGAACGAGAATAAGGTATTATATCTACGTATGCTGTGAAATTATAGCATATAATTTTTATCACAATTTTGTAATGCATGCAGAAAAACTGCATAGTGAGAAAAATAATTTTGTTAGAACCGCAAACGTAAATTGAAAATCCGATTCCATAGTACAAAAACTGACCGAAAAAGTATTTTTTTTCCGTAGTTGCAGAAAACAGAAATGTTTGTCCGTTTTCCAGCACTGATTGAAAGTCAAATTTTACGTAAGCCTCGCACGTGTCACAAATTTAGCAAAGAGTATAATGCATGTTTAGCGATCAGTGCCTCTAGATAGGACAATTATAGCCAGGATTTCCGAGATGCTGGAACTATAAATCGACATCTAGCTTAAAGTGGTCGATTTTAGCACCAAGTCCTTGCAGCTTATCTTTGCACTCTGGACGTCCAATGCATTTTCTCGGCCGTCTATTTTTGCCGTGTCCACCCTTGCAACCAACTGATGGGTAGGCATTGCTTCCGCTCTCGGAGCACGTATATTTAAGAAGGCAACGACCCTCCAATCTTGATACCGGTCGATAAATAGGGCATCCTAAACTAGTTCAAATGTTCTAACGCTTTTGTCCCATTAATCAAATGGCGGTAAAATCCAACACTATGAATCCATTAAGTTTTGAATCGATAGATTTAGAGCTTGAGCATCACGCCAAAGAGATCTGACAAGCAGTCAAAATGAGATGGGATGGGTTTTCTTAATGAGCACAGCTCAGATGGCTCCACCGAGACATTTTTATAATTTTCTCTCTCGCAGAGGATTTATGGTCACCTATCAAAATACTTCTATGAAAACCAATTTATCAGAAAAAAATTATGGAATTTGGAACTTTCTAATTTATTTTATCATCGCAAGATGACTTTTTTTCTGGCTAAGATTCTCGATGTTAATTTATTGGGATTAAAAACTCATTACATATTTCGTGTTTGAAAACAAGTTCAGCGAATCGATAAAAATTATAAAATTATTAGCAAAATTAGTCTTTAATGACAACATTAATCTTAATAATTCTGCAGGTTATTTTACCTTTTGGCCGTTAAATTACAAACAAATACAACTAATAATATTTCTTTTCGGGAAAAGCATTAATTAACACAGTGGAAACATTTCAAAGCAATACACAATTAAATATGTCTACACAACAATAATATAGAAAAATAAATCAGAAAGAAAATAAATAAAATTCGAATTATATACGGAGAAAAACCAAAAATATGTTTCAAGGAACAGCCGAAACATTATGGAAAATTACATTGCACACTTAAAGATTCAAAAATACCATTACACCATTGAATAGCAGCTTAAAATAACAGTAATATATCTTAATTAAGTAATACAAGAAAGCGGGTAAGGGTGATTTTGCGCAAGGTGGTGCGCACCCAGGAAAAATCCCAAGGAAGAATGGACTTGAAGAGAAGAGAAAGTCTCTCGAATGGCCTGGAGAAATGTTCTGTCGGGATAGCTCAACGGACTGTTCACCCTACCGGCAATTGGGAGGCCCGGGTTCGATTCCCGGTCCCTGTCAGACTTTTTTCAAGTCCGGTCTTCCTTGGGTAATTAAGTAATAAATAAAGATGATAAATGCATCCATATGCCCTCGTTGAATAATCAATATCATAGATAATCAAAGGTAATCTTCGTTAATGCATCATATACTCTATTTATTTATGAGAAGTGTAGTACAAAATATCATTATCAAAATTTATGCTAACAAGATTTTGTATTTTGTATGAAGTGTAATGAAAAGAAGTTTATGATGGAAACTGTTACAAAAATTTCACAGCGACAAATTTTGTCATACTATGACAAATATAACAAACTATTCACGCATTCATTAGCAACATTTCCTAAATTAACGAAAAAATTATTTGCAGAAGTCATACAGAAACAAAAAGAGTCTTAACTATGTTATTCTATTCTTCCTTACCGTTGAGATACATTTCAGGTTTATACAGTAATTTGGCAGGTTGTTAAAAATTATACACAGCTCACCGTCACATTTGCTCACATCATAATGCTTGCAATGACAGGGTTTCAAGAAGTTTATACTTCACACACCTACGGCATAAGTAATTGATTTTCTCATCTAGAATTGAATGTGAAAGTAGCTATTGAGAATGGCGATAAGACAATTCTATTGAAATAAATTTTCAAATTGTCAAATTTTCAATTGAATTTGATCTTATATATTCTCAACACTTTACCGTACTTTTTTTAAAAGCACGTGTCCGAATTAATTCTGTCTTCATAATTCTGTTCTTTTCCTAGCCAGGTGTCTCCAGAGTATTTCCGCGACGGTTTGTACACTTTTTCTTTCCTTCTAATTTATTTTGCCTGATATTTATTCTTTCCACTATCTTCCGTGAGAAACAAATCTGAAGAGGCTGAGAAGAACATCCTAAGACTTCTCACGCCCCCACCCTCCTATTTTATATTTCATTTGCGTTCGCCCCCTTTCTTTCGCCTCTGCTTCCTTCCTTTCTACTTCTTGTAAGCCTCTACCTTTTTGCCCCTATCTTTGGCATTCCAATCGCTTCAGCTCCCTTTCTTCTTCCTTCCGGTTTAGCTCTCACCACCACGACTTCTTCCTCTTTTTCTTCCTTGCCTTCGTCTCCTATTCATCTCAGACCAACCGCTATCTAACTTTTGACAGAATCACATAAAAATTCCGGAAACGTCAGCACTCATAAAGCACGCGTGTGCACACTTTGATATTATATTCTCGAACATGATAAGCCTGCAAAAATTACCAACCCATTCTAAATGTATCTTTATAGCAAGAGAATGTTCCATTTTAAGCACACTTTTCAAAAACACGGGAGGAAAAAATATCTCTGACTATGGTGAGTTGCGAAGAGATAAGAATGTCTATTCGTGTACAGCATTAAGCAAACGCTGCTTCAGAAACAACTTTCTTCTAAAGTGTTAAATTGAGGTTTTAACAGAGAAATAAAAACGTTTGATATCTAACCATGGTTTATTGCTTTAAAAATCCTAAGTGTAAATCTTAATGCCATTAAAAGCGCCTCTATAGCTTAGGTCATTTCGCTTGTTTGGCTGCCCACCGGGAACTAGAGCCGGAACCTCTTTCATCAAAGACGAACGCACAACCTACTTGCCTATTCGGGAGCCCAGAAAGGTTTTTACTATGCTAGGAATTATGTGAGTGATGAAAGCATTAAAAAAATGGATTCCTTAGTTTTTAAGGACCAATAATGGTTTCTTCTGTTACTGACAGCGATGAATCGAAGGTGATTTGAGCAATACAACGCTATTCACTATTTAGTTTGCACTCCAAGATACTCCGCGGCGGAAGATTTATAGACACTCAATTCGATGCCTGCAAATAATGTTTTGGCGTTTTTATATCTTTCTATCTTCGCATATTCCTTACCTTTGTCAAAAAATGCACTGATATATTTGAAATCTTGCTTAGAAGCATGGATTCGATCATTAACTGATTTGTATCGTTTAACGTGAAACTATAATAAGGTGCTAATTAGCTAAAGTAGATTTAATATAATTGGATAACAAAAACACAAAATTCCAAAGGACAATTTAATTAAAAATTAAAATGTACAAAACCACAAGATAAGTTAAATAAAAAAACGAGCCGAGTTTCGAGGCCTTACCTAATCTACAAGTAAAAAACCTGAAGATAAGACATGGCCTCGTAATCCGGGTCGTTTATATTTTATCTTATCTTGTGGTTTAGTGCATTTTAATTTCTATAAATAAATTGCCTTTGGGCTGTTAGGTTTTATTTACGATGAATACCCACTAGGGAAATGCAGAGACAATCTATTTTATAATTAGCTAATATATTACGTTAATTATTTTTGCATTTATTATGAACAAAGTACGATATCTCTCTCGCAAAGCGTTTTTCTACACTTAAATTGCAACCTCAAGTCACTACTAGCTTCTCTATGCTAATACGGTAAACATTCTGATGTAATGAACGCATAAACCTTTACAAAATTTGTTTTCGACAGGCACAGACAAAATATTTTCTCAAATTAGCATGGAATTGTTTCATGATGTTAAAATAATCAGAAGCTTTTGAAAATCTCCAAAATTGATTTTCAACTCATTTTTAGAAACTTCCTCAATTTTCTCAACACTTAAGATTCTTAACTACTGTTTTTTGGTATTCATATTCTAGCGAGTAGCGTTACATGAATTATAAATGTAGCTTCAATATCACTAATACATTTGATGAGGAAATAATCAGATAGTAAAAATCTATCATGTAAATGTGTATTAAAATATTAGAATTAATTACATTATTCAGAAAATGAATGACATTTTTTCACACATATTTCGGAAGAATAACCTTTTTAACGGTATTAACGATATTCTTCGAATTGAACATTTTTCAGCGTCATTTCGCATTTACTAGTGAACCTCAAAAATAAACAGGTAATTATTACGGCACTACTTAGCCTTATTTCCATACGAAATTTTCCGAGACGAAGATTGCATGTCTGCAATCTTAGAGAGAAGTCACTGATAAAATAATGCTTCAATGAATTTCTCGGCGAAGACGGTAAGCTCTGGGGCATACCCAATTATGATAATGGGATAAGATTAGCCGCGCATACCTCCAACAATAGGGTCTCCTAGAATATCGAGCTATTTAAGTATAAACTGGGTAAAGCTTGGCATCGTTGCGTAGCCCGCAGCCAATTAAGGACGCAGTAGATTTATCTTCCTAGATATTCCGACCAGAATAAGTATATTTTGAGAAGATTAAGGAATTAAAGGATGCGTCGGAGAAGGAGGCATTCCTAAAAAAGCTTGAAAAGGTCTCGGGAACCTATTAAAAATTCCCCCCTCACCTTCGCCACGCGATTTCCCTCGCCACTCGTTAGTCCACTACCTTTCCCACGCGTTGCCTACCTCCACGTTCTCTTTGTCTTGTCCCCTGGCCTATCTTCCACGGTTGACGTTTACAGTCTCCCTCAGGGTATGAATGGAGTGGGAAGGGAGATGGGTCGCTTGGTTGGTTCGAGAGAGAGGTCGTCACTCGGTATCCTTTGTCTTAATCTCCTTCCCCTCCTGCCCTTCTCTCCTAAAGGCAATCGAGATGGAAGCCCCGATAAGCAGGTTGCGGCCTTACCCCCTCCAACACGCCTTCTTTCTCCTTCCCCGCCCACTCGGCCATCCACTTTTTGCAAGCCCCTAACCCTTTCCCATCGTCCCCTTTTGTTCCGATTTCACTTCGGAAAGAGGTGACCCTAAAGTCCCAAGGGGTATATCCGAAGGAGGGGCCTTAGAAGGCAAATAGGAATGGAAGAGAAGGAAATATTAAGTGTGCCCTCGCGGACAGAAATGCGGAAAGCGAAAAAACATTTCTAACCCTGTACCTCTGCGTGGAATTGCATAACGAGCTGTTTCCTTATTTTAAGTAGATTCTGAAGGGATTAATTATTCCGAGGATGAGAAAGTGTTTTTTTGTCCAGAGCAGATTCCTTCGTAAGATGGACCGAGCACACATCGCTTTTAATTGCTGTCAATGTTAGTTTTGCTGTCAATTTAATTCATACTGTTGAACTGATATTATTTCTCTGGGATTAGTCTCTTATTCTGAAGTCGTTATGGCAATACGCTGCCGAAGTTTAGATTCCTGTAACAAGGAATGTAATAATTTATCATTTAAGGAAGCTTTTCTAGACGGTAAACATTTTCATTCATAAAATTGTATCGACATTTAGATCTCCAAAAGTCTAAAAACTAGTTTTCAACTTTTGAAAATTCTCTGTTATTGCATTTTGTCACTTTATTAATCAAATCCAATTGTAATTTTGATGTGTATCTCTCCATAAATAATGTTATGATTTGATTATATTTAGATGCTTAAATTTTTTTGTTGTATTCAAATAATGTTACTGGTTCCCAGTTGTTAGCTAATTGTTGAAATTCAAATTTTCATCAAAGAACTTATAATCATCTTTTTGTATTGTTTCCTATACACGTATGAATCTCTAGATTCATATTGATATTTTTAAATGATGAGTGTTTCAAATTAGGAAGGCATAAAATGAGGCGCTCTGTTAAACTCTGAATGGTAGATGAATAGCTGGGATATAATTTTCGATATTCAAGGAGATCAGGAATGGTGCTCAGCAAAGCTATGGAAATCGAAAATCAAAGAGAATTCGATTCATCGAGAACCAATCGCAGATTTTCAATGATTATAGCATGATTTGAACAATGGCAGAACAGCTTAATAAAATTAATTAACCTTTACTCTTGATTTCAAATAATATTGTGCGTGTTCGATTCACTCCAGTTAAGGTGCCAAAACATAATACAGTCTGTGAATTATCAGAGTATTGTGATAAAATATATATTTTTATAGTATGTGAGGATGCCGAAAATCTTTTCCATGAACGGAGGATCTTGAGAAGTTGATATTTCATGAAATAATAAGAAGATTAATTTGTTTTTAAACCAATCAAAAATTATCAATGAATGAGTGTTTCTATAACTGGTTTACCGGGAATTTCCTGTAGCGACTCTTTGATGTAAAGCTAAAAAAGCCTAATTATGTGGACCATATTGTCCTGAATGCCTAACATTTAACGCCAAAATGTTCAGTGGAATTCAAGATGTAAAACTAGATAAAGGGTAAACGTGTACCTGAGAGGAGTCAGCACTCATAATTAAAGAAGCAAATTGTTTGTATTAACGTGAGCATTTCATCTTTATTTAATGTAGAGCAAGTCTACTCAGGTGTTTACCTAACCGTCGCCAATCTTCATTAAATGAGGATGTACTAAAAGAAGAAAGCGTATTTTATTTGATTAACAGCACCATGGATAAGCTAATGTAGGTGAAGGTATGCGTGGGGAAATAATTTGCAGGTTATCATAAATTATGCATTACTCTGAAAGGAATGGAAAGGGAACCGCGAAATAAATTATTGTTAATAAATACATTAGTTTAGGAAAATCCCAAACTGCATTATCGTTGCCAGCATGCATTATGTAGCAAGTCTGTAGCGTTTGTAAAACGCTTCATCACCTTTTAGTAGAAATTCAAATTTCAAGGTTAACAGTATGGTAATTTGATCACTAAGGTAAACTCGAGTGAGCAACTAAACCCGTTCCATCGCTTCTGGTTTGCAGAAAATTGTTTAAACTGAATTTGTCTGAACTGTAAATGGTAATTGTCGAACTTGTGAATCAGTTAAATTACCACGAAAAATACTTTTCTTCTCGACATAAATATATTACGACAAAATTGAAATGTCAAATTAGAAAATTAATTAGTAAATTAAAATGAAATGTATTGTTTATATGAATGAAAAGTATACCGTTAGTTATTATACCGTTACTATTAGTTATTGAAAGTAATAGTTGTACAAAAAAATAAATTATAATATTGCATGAGAGGAGTGACAGGAATATTTAAAGAGATTATTTTTGGGTTTGGATGAAAGGAAACGAATTTGATAATTTTCATATTAAAAAATTGTTAGAAAAAGCTCACATTATATATTTTCTCCGAAAGAAGAGTTACAGAACAATGTCAGTTTTTGAAAATGTTTTTAATAAACTAGGTAAGTGAAGGTAACCCGAGGTAAAGTAAACTTTGCAGCTTAATTTATAATTAAAAAAAACTTCATTTCCGTAATTTACAGTTGTTCCATCTCTGTTGTGCAACTCTAAACCCCTATATAAAACTTATGAAACTTTTTTTTTACTGTTATTCTAGGTAAATATGGTAAATTAAAATCTGCAGAATTCTCTTAATATATTTTGTGTACCAATACAATTCTTCAAATATAAACAAGGAAAGGTGTGGGACCTTATTCAGTTAATATATTCAGTTCAGTTATCATTCCATATATTAGGAAGAACTTTGTAAAATAAATAGTGTGGAAGCGAATATGCGTAATCATCTTTCAAAGACAGATGCTATTCATAGTTTACAAAGCGCACTAAAATAATAGACCTTTGGATCTCAAGCAAATAAACAGAATACGCAAAAATAGAGTGAAGGGAATTCTGTGTAAATGTATTCTAAATATGTGCTCTTGAGCTGGATAATTATCGTAGGCGATGGAAATTGAGATCTGAGTGATTCGCGTTTCTATTGGTAATGTGCCTCTGACTTTGTCTCCGTACTTGTAGTCAGTGGAACAGAAGTGACTTTTTTATACATAGGAACCTGGGATTAGGCTACACTTTAGGTAGCAAAAAGCAAATATCGTACGTTTTTAATTTATTTATGGTTTGATTGATATTGATCATAATAATTCATTGCGAATGAAGTTGAAATATATAAGAGCGTATCATTTATAACTGAGCAGAGATAAATAAATATGCCATTCATGAAGAATGTGGATTATAATATTACTCTTAGATTCTCTTTAAAATTCCGAAAATAATTTTTGCTGATTACGGTTTGTGATTTAACTACCTCTGAAGTAATACTTACATTTTCATACCACCCACAACAAATAATTTCCACACAAGTGAATATTCTACTGCTAATGACAGGCATTGAGCTGGTATCCTCAGCGATTCAACTATACGAAGTAATTCATTACAAAATTCCCTTCGCGAGTCTTTCCCTTAGATACGTAGACGTCCTGTTGTATGAAATAATTTCAGAATTTAAGAGAAAAATTCCGACATTCCTATACTACATGTGAAAAGGGTTTTTAATAGAACTTGGTATTTCTTACTACAGAACTATTTTACAAATGCCTATGGAAATTTGATTAATAATATTTTCACCAAGGCTCTCCGTTTTCAGAAAACCGAAATCATGTGCAAGAGTAGTAGTAGTAGTATTGCTAAAAGTGCTTCGACAGCTGAGGCCATTTCGCACGTAGGCTCCCTCCAGGAATCGAACCCGGGACCGCTTTCATAGGAGTCGAACGCGTTGCCCACTTGGCCATCCGGGAGCCCTCACGTGCAAGAGTGTCAGTACTTACTCTACATTGTGTAATTACAATCACCCCGAGAAACCAAGAAATCGAATACAGGTGGCTGTAGCAAATTTGGTAGTCCGTTTTTATCTGCATATCCATAAAGTTTAATATCTCTTAGATACCAAATTTCCACGAAGCACACCTTTATAAGCTAAGGAGTTTGAAGCCAATAAAATGGTGGGATAGAGAGGCGAAAGGGGCATAAAGCCGGAAGAATTTACTCTCTCTCATCATCTACTCCACCATTGGGAGAAAAAGGATCACTTCACTTGGAATCGTTGGTGGGGAAAGAGTATGTGAGAGTGCAGCAGAGAAGCAGGAGGAGGAAGGAGAGATTGGGCGCCGTGAGGTCGGTCTTTGGATTGGGGTTGAAGGGCGGCCATCCCGAAGGGCACTTTGGGGTGTATATCAGAGACCACTTAAGTAACGACCCAATAAGCCCCCAGTGACCTAAGAGGTCGAATATTTGCTCACACGGACATGTAAAGAGGAATGGATAGGAGGAGTGGTTAGGGGCGAATTCCATCTTCCCGCACGAGATGGAGGGCGAGTGGCACGGAAGGAAGGAACGAAATGAAATCGACATAACAGAAGCGGAAAGGAATTTGCTATGAAGGAGGCGGGATTGAGGCGCGAATGACGTGCGAAGGGAGAAGCAGAAAGAGTTAAATTGACGAAGAGTGAGAAAGAGGGAAATGAAGTGGGACACACGCTCCCTTCACTCTCTTCGGAGGACTTTCGGCCGTTGTCTGGGTAACCACTCACCGGCGTTCCATTTTTCCTATTTCAGTCCGAATGCATTTCCATTTGAAACCTCTCTCTTTTTCATTTTTCCATACTTTTCTTCTGTTCGCACTCTCTCCCAAGCCACACAGCGTACAGTCTCTGTTTTTCCTCATAATCCCTCTCATCAGCGCCGCCCATGACTCCGCTAATTAAGAGGATGCTGATTACTCTTTTTATCAAATACTGGGAATGCTTCTTGTTGCTTCTACGCATGCCGTTTCTATTTCATTAGGCGGCACTTTACCCTTCGCTGAATTGCGTTAGTGCAGATTATTTATTTTTAGTCGCCTTAATTAAAATGCTCACATTGTACAGTTTACATAAAAATCAATATAAGAGGAGTTATTTCCTGTAAAATATCGTTGCATAGATTTTAACAAAATATTCCGTTAAACATTTTTATTCATCTAATAATGATGTTAAACCTATAAAAGACATTGATATTTGATAAGAGAAAAAATTAGACAACATTTATGTGTGTGAGTTATCTGGTTGTAACTCTAGTGTGGTGTTATGAATGTAAAAAACTGCATTCTAAAGGGAATCGATATATGTGAGTATATTTTGAATACAGAAATTATGAAAATCAAATTATTATTCTGCCAGCTCTGTACTTTTTCTACGTTTCTTAATACAGAAATATTATAACTTCCCTATTTAAGCAGTCAATAGATATTGCTCAGTGATAAATTCGCATCGAAGTATAAAGAAGGGGATGCTCATAGAGTAGTCCCCATTTTCATATTTGTTTGCAAAATGTTTCCCGAATGAGTGTACAAAGGCTTATCAAAAATTATTTTGTAGGTTAGGGAAAGAAATATCAAAAGGGATATTATAAGAGGAAGTAATTCCCAAGCCATTTTAGGATGTAAAAAAATTATAAGAATTTAATTTAGTATTTCAGTTAATATGCTTAACTATGGCCTATGAGAACAAATAAAGTAACTTCCATCGAACCGCCTCAATTATGATACTTTAATCAGGTTATAAGAAGAAAAATCTAAGATTAAGGAAATGCATGATTGAAAACTTCAACTTAGAATCGATGACATTAAAATGACTTGCGAGTAAAAGAATGGGGGGATACCTAATATAAATCTATCAAGTGGACTCTCTTTAAAGTTGATGGCTCGATGGTATATGACATATTTTCAGAACACTCGTACACATTCTATTGGTTAAAGAATGGTGTAAAAAGAGTAATCAAATGTGCAAATTATAATAGCTTAAAATATTTATGACGTAAACAAAGTTATGTATTTAATATATCTCACAATCAGATGCGATTGTAGTCGTTGAAATAGTTAGTCCAGTACATCAAATGTTCTGTAATTTCCATGTACATCCTTAGAATCCATATAATTACCCTTTCATTTGCATAAATGTCATGGCTTATAATTAACAATTCCGTTGAAATGAGGTATTATCTTTTGGGTGGATTTCTAAGTGTTCAATGCAACCCATAGGCCCTCGTAACAATAAATATTTACTATTTACATGTAACGGTTTAGGAAGTGTTAAGGGTTAAGCAATTCGTGCGCTAATACAAATGAGCAAGCCCTTGATTTTTTTCTTTGATTGATAATGCAACTTTTGTTCCGTTTCGGTATCATTTAGAATATTGAAACCTACTTCTGTTTCAAAGATGCTAAGAGAGAACCATTGGTATGATATCGAATATCTTGAGAATTTTGATCACAGAGATTGTACAGAGCTAATCAACTTAACCCACTTTAATATTTTATAATATTCGGCTAAGGTAGGAAATGTTTCAATTTAATTAGACGGAGCGAAATAGAATGACAACATCCTACTCCATTTAGACGATAAAATTTTAGTTACGACGCACATTTTGGCAGTTAAGTGGTTACAATACCTGCCCGGAGTGTGGGAGACCTGGGTTCGAGTCCCAGTCATGTCATGTCGCTATTTTTTACACTTGTTATTCCTTTAAGAACAGCCGCAGGACTTCATCCTGCTAAGTATTCAAACCTTTCCTTAATACTTATAGTTATGATAAATCTCAGTCCTTAATTTAAAATATTTTGTGTACAATTTACACTCGTTGACAAAAACTCTCGCGCCAGAAAGAAGTTGTCTAATTGATGAAACATTCGGCATACAGTTGTATCTCAGGCTGATAGTCAATTGATTAGCGTGGTGATAAGATTACGATCTTGCATCCAGAGGGTATTCTACGATAATAAACATGGATTCTACCATGATTTCGATCTCTTTAGTCAATTAAAATTCAAGGTAACTCGAAGAGTTGCAATTATTTAAGTATGCTTGTATTTTAACTTCTTTAACCACTCGTCGAAAAGGAAGACAATCAGATAATTTGTTTTACAAATTTCAAATAAATAAGCGTTCACTTGTAATTTTTTAACGGAGAAAGTGATTCTTTTATTTATAAATATTCGGCCAAAAAGCAGTAATGCTACAAATGAAGTGTATTTCATACATTAAAAAAATATCAAAGTTAGTTTGTCGGCACAATTTAGAGCAATTTCTTTCGAAATTAGCAATGTAGTAATGGGTGACCTTAGTTGAGAATAGCAACTTCGGTCAGAGCCCCGTGAATTCAGGCAACAGAAACAACATACCTGAGTTGCGGCTTGCATAACGTCAAGGATATAGGTACACACGTATCGCTTCAGACTTGATATTTAACGAGTAGCTTATTCCAATGGCATTCAAACATTGATTCCTAACGATTCAAAACGACCTTAATAATCTCAAGATACACGTATTTGTCGTTACTTACGATACAGGGAATAGTAATTAATAACCATGTTAGTCAACCTTAATTATTTTGGAATTGCAGAACAGAACGTTGATCTTTTTATTCGGTTAAGTAACTATGTATGTGTATGTGTGTGTATATAAATATATATATATATATATATATATATATATATACGCACACACACACGGAAAGTCGTTCTTAGAGATGGATCTATTGATTAGAAAAGCTACATTTTTAAATAAAGTTTTGATTAAATTAATACATTCTTATGGTATATAATTAAATCAATATGTTATACTGTATAAAATTAAATCAACCTCCATTACATCTGGTGTTTAAAAATTAATATTTTAATGTTAGACCAAAAGTATCTAAAATGCATTACTAGTGTGTTACAGAAAAATTAGAAATTTGCAGACATCTGTCTTATCTAACAAATGTCTGCAAAGGGAAATCTACCAAAAATATGGGAATGATTCGCGTTAGCGCCTTGTTTTTAGTAATGATCGAATGATCTTGTTATCTTCACGCTTTAAAAGACGTAACACTTATGTACGGCCAGTGTATGCAAAAATATAATAAATGGATTAGATAGAGTGACTCAAGTAGCAGGACTACGACCGTAACAGAAGCAATATATTTGGACGGCATGAGTTGGGATCTTAGAAACCCAGTCAAAATTAATCAGATGGTAAGAGGTTCCAGATTTTTTTCCAGAAATATTTATCACCACGTTATTGTTAAATGTACCCCGAGTAGCACCACATTTTAAGTTAATGAAACTGGCAATACTTAGCAAAATGGTACATTTCTCTGACTTCAATACATTTTAACATTGAAAAAACAAGGAAAAATGTTGTCCTTCAACAATTTTGAAAGCCGAGTTCATAGAATAAAACATTGCGATTTCTGCACATAATAATTTAAAAAAATCTATTTGGAGAATATTTAAAATTCATTTTTAGATCTGGTACATTTCTCTCACTTCAATAAATTGCAACATTGAAACCACAAGGAAAAATGATGTCGTTCATTCCTTTTGAAAGCCGAGTTCATAAAGAAAACATTGCGATTTCTGCACCTAGTAATTCTTAATAATTTTTAGAAATGTATTTGGAGAATATTTAGAATGCATTACGTCTCTGAAATTTTAGATTGTGAAATTTTTTTACACACATTTGAGTTGAATACTACGTTTGTGTACTAAAGAACTTGAGTAAAAGAAATACATTTGGCAGTGTTTACATAAGATATCTAGCAAAATAAGAAGCAGCATACTATACGCATAATATGTATGACCGCAAGAAGCATATTCATTTTAAATACTTGAAGACACAGAACTTTAATTAATAGATCTTCTGTTCAAGAAGGTGAGTTTCCATTGTAACAATCTGTTTTCAGATATGAACAAGTTTTATTGATGAATCGGCAGAAATGACGAAAAATTCAAAGGGAAGTATTGCAAGAGGTTGAGTTATCAAATAATATCAAGGGTTAAGGGATTACGCAGTCAAACTTCGGCATCAAAGACTAGCAACATAGGAAGACACATAAGAAGTAAAAGAAGGGGGATGTACGGGCGGTAATCCCTTCGTTAGCATGGAAGGAAATCCCTTCCTTTTCCTGAAGAGAGCTTCGACACCGATGGAATAAGGTCACGTGATACTCGTTGAAAATGGGTGGCATTATAAACTCTCCTTCCTCATACTTGGTTCTTTCATTTTGTCTCCCAAAATGTGGACTTCATAATCGACAAAGAGATTTATGGAAAAACTAAGTTTACTAAATTTAGTTTCACTTCAAAGGTTTCCCTCACAGGAGGCTTTGTCAAACAAGGGAAGAATCGTGGTTCGCTCCTAAGCATTAAGAGGAGTAGGAACATTTTAAAGTACTGAATAGTTGACAAAAATATTTACCACGTATTTTAAGATTCTGTTTCCAAAGAAACAGGAATTTATGACTGCATACATAAAAAGACCAAGCTGACCTGCACGTGACCAAGATCACAATAAGGTAAGGTTCGCTACAGAATTATTTAAAATTCGATTGAGATTTGTTCTGTAATATTTGTATGCTTTTAAGCAAGTGAGCGATTACAAAATTGGATATTTATAAAGACGTCTTTAGAGAAAAGTTCTTAAATTGTACAAAACTCCTAAATATTAATATTTACATCAATACGTAACGTCTTGAATCACCGACCACGGCAAAGGAGTGATTAGTGTGCTGGCATATCAACCTTGAGGTCCCGGAATTCGAGTTCCGGCTTATCGGATTTTTATGGTTAGGGATTGCTTGGGTCTTCGTCATTAACAGTAATTAAAAACATGGCATTCATCGTGGTTCTCCTATTTTCATTAAACAATAATAATAACTTTTATTAATGTTTTTCCCAAAGCATCCATTAAAGGTTTACTTATAGCAAATTGATCGATAGCAAAAAGGAGATTCATGCTTGTATTTTAACTTCTTTAACCGCTCGTCGAAAAGGAAGACAATCAGATAATTTGTTTTACAAATTTCAAATAAATAAGCGTTCACTTGTAATTTTTTAACGGAGAAAGTGATTCTTTTATTTATAAATATTCGGCCAAAAAGCAGTAATGCTACAAATGAAGTGTATTTCATACATTAAAAAAATATCAAAGTTAGTTTGTCGGCACAATTTAGAGCAATTTCTTTCGAAATTAGCAATGTAGTAATGGGTGACCTTAGTTGAGAATAGCAACTTCGGTCAGAGCCCCGTGAATTCAGGCAACAGAAACAACATACCTGAGTTGCGGCTTGCATAACGTCAAGGATATAGGTACACACGTATCGCTTCAGACTTGATATTTAACGAGTAGCTTATTCCAATGGCATTCAAACATTGATTCCTAACGATTCAAAACGACCTTAATAATCTCAAGATACACGTATTTGTCGTTACTTACGATACAGGGAATAGTAATTAATAACCATGTTAGTCAACCTTAATTATTTTGGAATTGCAGAACAGAACGTTGATCTTTTTATTCGGTTAAGTAACTATGTATGTGTATGTGTGTGTATATAAATATATATATATATATATATATATATATATATACGTATAGGATACTAAAGGCGAGGCAGAAGGAAGTGCCTCACGGAGCCGCCGATTTTTT
>KZ308174.1:1927192-1944087 GCA_000376725.2 Ladona fulva
AATACCTAACGGGATTTTATGCACGGGAGTACGCCAGCCTTAAATCCAATGAGGCTTGGGAGGAGAAAAATGATGTAGTTGATAAACAATGCGAGAGAAACACAAGGGGAGGAAGATTAAAGAGAAGGGGAGCGAAAAGAGTGAAGAGGCGGAGAGGTTGATAAAATGCGGGGGCGTGCAGGAAAATAAGGCTCATTCATTGTGGATATGGGTAGTAGACCGGGGATTAAGCAGAGAAAGCGCAAAGATATATGTACGAGACAGGGCGTGTGAAGAAAAGATTGAGCAGAAAAAGGAGTGAAAAAGTAAAGACGACGAAAGCTGGGGACATGAAAGGAGTGGATGGAAAGGAACGTTCGTCTTGCTCTCCCTGGGTAGTTAAGAAGGCTGAAGTTGTCCGCGTTCGTTTTCTCTAAGACTTTCCCTCAAATGCTGATGCGTAGGATCTCCTCCAAACCTGTCATAACTTTTACACCCCTTACTGTTTAGTGCAAAGGGTGAATGAAATGGGCAGTGACATTTCCAAGGAAGGGAACTGAGCATTATTTAAATCACCATCATTATATCACTCTTTGGTAGTAATTTAAGCCACTGTTTGATTTTATTCAATGGGATATTAAAATAAAAAAAGTAATATTACACAACAGATTTACCTAAAATTTTTAATCAAAACTAAAAAATAAAGAGTAGATATTTACAGAGAAATTAAAATTAGTATTTTTTTCAAAATAATCTAAAAATTTCTTAATAAAATGCGTGACTGATGGGTGCAGGAAATAATAAGGATATCTTATACAGAGTAAAAATTGCTATATTATTATTGTATACTTTATATGAATACTAACATATTATTATCGACAAACATGTCGATTGAGCAATTATATCCTGGCGTTTGGAAAAATTATCAGTTCTAACCAAATTTTGTTTGTTTCACCTGCAGCAGAATGGACATGATAATGTCATCCGATATGTTTTCTTATCGTAATAGGAAATAAATAAGTCTTTCAATTACAATACCTTTGTCATGTCTTTACGTCCGTATTCCTCCCATATTTTACGCTCCGATTCCAGTAAGGCATATGTCTAGTTTTGATTAACAAACAGATAAATAATAATAAAATTTCTGCATTCTATCCAGAAATAAAAATGAAAATTAATTATGACAATTCTCAGCCTTTCCCAACAACCAGTTTATCGCGTGAAGTTACTAAATAACCATAGCATCCAATCGCCGCGGACCAAATCGTCCTGGGACCAAATCCATCCGGCCTCAAATCACCGACTGCGTTCTCACGCACCTTTATAATTCAGTAATCTATTTAAGATATACTTAAATTTTATTTTCTCTGGAATTTCTTAGACTTTAGTCCGTATTTCCTTTATTCATCCGGTCCCCTGGTCCCCCTGGAAGATTCTCTTATATTTTTATCTAATTCTCATGAAAATTTATCGCATATTTACTGACCTCCATTAGAGATGGATTAGTTTTCCATAATATATTCTTCTACATTATAAGAAATCATAAAAATCTACATTCTTATTTGATTATGTGATAATAGGATGACTTTCAATAATTTTTGTTTCTTTGATTAAACTCTTAAATATGCTCTACACCCTAATTTACAATATTTTTGCTGTAAAAAGGTTCTTTGACTCATCAGTAAAAAACTATTTCAAGTTATACATGTTTCTGCGTTTCTTAATTCACAGGATTTACATAAATAATCCATACATATATAATCCACATCTGACATTTCTGACTGTGCAGAAACCGTGAATTTATGAAGTTCCACTTCCGAAAAAATTTTTCGAGTCGATTATGTGAAACTCAACTCACAATATTTGTTCATGTCATCTTTAAGTGAGGGTAAAAAGCAAGTGGACACTATTTTCCTTGATTTAAAGAAAACTTCTGCCAGGGACCATCACCACAAATTTATTTATAAATTAAAAGAAGTAGTTATTAATAAGAAAGTAATTGAAAGTAACTGGGTCAAGAATTTCCTCTAGGCGAGGGAACAACAATTAGTACTAAATGGTGTCAGTTCGGAGGAGGTCAAAGTTTGATCAAGCATACCTCAAGGCTGCGTAATTGGACCTCTTCTCTCCCTGAAATGTATAAATGACCTGAGTGACGGGACAGTTAGCGATGTGAGGGTATTTGCAGAGGAATCTGTCAGATATATAGAAAATCTTTAAAGGAATATCGTATTTCAAGATCAAGCAATTTTGCTCCCTTTCAATGGTATGGCGAAAAATGGGAACAGGAGTTTAATATAAGTGAATTCTCCTCATTAAATTACTTCGAAAGGAAAATATGCGATAAAAAAATAAGCATCACAAAATTGCTCTCAGATGCAGGTCGGGAATCTTTCAAATAATGGTGATCAGTATTCTGCGATGGCTTGATAAATTCAGGGAGATTGCATTTGTGAAAGACATAATCGTTATTATGCGAACCCCTGCTTCTTAGATTGAGNTTCTCTACGGTTATAGTGGATTTATTCCACGTTTTTGGCATGGATAAATTCCAGAAATTGTTACGTTAAGGATTTCAATTTAACCATATCACTAAACAGTATTATTCGATTCCATTTTCGGCGAATGCTACCAGAAAATTTGACTGATTGTAGATATTCCGTCCTAACTAACTGGTACACTGTTGAAAGTGGAAACAATGAGTTATTGGGATCGCCTTTCGCCATCAAGTTTTTGTGTCGCCCAACTAGTGCACCATGTTGACGGTGGCGGCCAAACTATCTCTATTTGCAAACAACTGCCGAGCGAGGCCACCCGAAAGGCGAAAATGAAGAGGAAAGGGCAAAAAACGGAATTGGGAAAGGTCATGTAACAGATGCTTGGAACAGAAGATACGGAGAATATGTTTCGCAAGAACGTATCGATAAGCTTAGCGGAATTCAAAAGCCCGTCGAGACACCCCCGATGGCGGAGGAAAAGAAGAGCAGAGGGTCTGAAATATACATAGGATGCGTAGCCCGAGGGTTGGCTGAGTGAATGGAGCCAAGAGATGAAGAAAAGGAGAAAAAAGCGAGATATAGTGCAAGATGAGAAATGACAACGTCTGCCGCAAGTGAGGCAGCACCAGACGGTGATCCAGCAAAGGACATCCAGTATGGTATCAAACCCATTTCCCACACGTACCAAACGTCTCCAACCGATTGTTACTCCGCACCTCTCCTCCCTGTTTGTCTCCATCTGATACGAAGAATGAAGCGCAAGCTGGAAGGGACGTTCTCCAACCTAAATTCTTTTGCTGAAACTCACTGTGCTTGCGGGGTAATGGATGCGCCACACAGATCATCGGAGACTGTCCGTCAGTTGTCTTTTCTTCCCGTGTTACTTTTAGAATTCCTCCAGTTCTTCGGCATCTCTTAATCGTGCCTTTTCGATGGACGTTTCGGTGACGTTTCGCCGAACTTCAAATGTTGGGGGTTTTGTGGAGGGAGTGATGTAGAAATCAAAGGGAGAAGGGAGGACGTGGGTTAAAATATCACGTTTTCCATAAAGTGTGAGTCGGTTATAATCTTCAAACGGGAAAGTGCAAGTTGAGGACGGAGGCGATGTGGCACTTTGATTATTGAGAGGTATGTTATTTAATAAGCGAATATGATATCCGATCGCCCATAAACTTTGGTGTGCATGTAACTGGTGGATTGTTTTTCTTTTTTCGATGGAAAAATCTTTCCGATGTAGAAGTTTGACGCTTTTATCGGCTTTGCGCACGGCTATATGCGTTACTGGCGTCACAGGATCGGCGCGATGAGAGGCGAATGGAGGTTTGCGTGAGAGCTCTCTCAGTTGGTTAATTTAGCTCCCGGTGGGTTATCAGCTACGAAGAGAGGAAAAAAGGATGTTGCTCGATCGATATCAATCCTAGGAGGTATCCAAACAAACGTTGACAATCTTTGTGGCAGAGGTTTGAAAGGGAATATTTAGGTCATGGATGTTGCGATGTTGCCGATTGGTTTTGTGTTTCTTTAATGATTTGAAACTTTGTTATGCATATAATTATGAAAACCAATTAAATTTGATCTCATTTAGTGTTAAGTAGATTATGTTCTTGATATTAACCTAAATCCAATATATTTTTAAAAATTGTAGATATTAGTCATTCAATTTCGATAATTATGCATCTTATGACTTGGAACTTAGTGTAGAATAAAATTTTATTTTAAATACCAATGTTGATGATGCATAAAGGAAGAAAGAAAAAAAAATTAAAATGTAATTAATGATGAACATCCTTCACCCTTGAAAATTTTTCCGTTATATTCGACTTTATAAAGTTTGATAGTCTGATAGGTAAATATTGCAGGGATAGAAATTTATTTTATAATTTAAAGATTATTATCTGCATGAAGGTGCATTGCGGCCGTGAATGGAAAATAAATAATGCAACTAATACATTTCCCAGTAAAGGAATACTAAAGTGGCCTTTCTTGAAATTTTACGTGGTAGTTGTAACTAATTGAAATTTTAAACTTTACCGTTACTCATTAAATTAAATAGAGAAATCTCTAGTTTGCTTTCTATTTGATAATTCTACTTTTCAAGAAAGTTGTCAGATGTGATATTTTTTAAACGTCAATGTACAATTACGGAAAATATCGTTATAATCATGTATGTCGTACAAAAAGCAACCCTGTTCTAAAAAGCCTTTTAGGAAATACTGAAGACGAAATAAACCTCATTGTGAATGAGAGAAAATCTTAAGGGAACAAAATTTGCATGGGTATTAGTGCGGCTGGCAATCCCATTTTACATTTTGACTTCTGTTTATCCTTAAACTCGGTATACGTGTAGTATATAAGAGATTAACTGTTTGCAAGAAACCACGGTTTTAAAAAAGCCATGGAATCTTTTTCGGATGGAAGAACAGAGAGACTTGAAGTTTCTTCAAGATTCTGAGCTTATTCTTATACAGTATTTGGTTCGCTGGATAGAAAATGAATCATATCTGAAAAAAGTAGGAAAGCTCTCGATTTCATAGTGTCCTGTCATCCCAACATAAAATTCTGAAGAATTCCTCACAAAAATATCCTGAATGTCAAGGGACATCAGAAGAAGATGCCGATATCAAACCCTCACGAGAGTCTCGATTGTATTTCTTCAGCATTGTGCGTCCACCTTCAGCCTGGGGACGGATTGGGCGGAGGCGATCGCTTCGGAGGAGATGGCAATAGGCTGAGGGCTGTGAGTTAGGTGTCCGATTGTCGAGGGAAGGAAGGATAACTTTGCTGGTTCCATAGAATGAGGGAAGCTCGTGTAAAAAATGATGCGGAGGAGACAGCAGAGATGGAATAGCGGTGCGAGTTAGCTGAAAAATTCCCAGGGGAAGAAGAGAGGGCAGCGAAGGGAATGAGAGAAATAGTTACTTAGATGAGAAGAAGGGGAATGGCGCGAAAAAAAGGAAAGTCTCTATCGGAGTCCGCCACTCGAGGTGCGCGATGTGAGAGCCGTTGGCTGAGACTGTGATGTGAAGGAGGGAAGAGAAGCTTCACTCCGATAAAAAAAGGAAGAAAAAGTTCTAGGAATGTAGAGACAGGTGGGAGGAAGGGGAGGCAGACATCTCGACAAATGACTTCATCCCACTTCTCAGGGGATTAGCAACCACATACAGGTCGGACGTGGAAAGATACTGCAAAAGGAGAAAGATTGACAGGTTCACATATACGAGGGAAGGGCAGGTAATGTTCTAGTATTGAAAATTCCAAAGTAATAGCCAGGACGGAAGAAAGCAAAAGTAGACGAATAGGTTATGTTGTGGCAAGGAACAGAATGGATTAACTGGAGTGGTAACGATGGCATTTTACCATCACGTGAACGTTACATATAATTTTAGGGATTTTCTTTTGGGCATTACGCTCTATGAATGTTTTATTCATGAATATTTCTCTTCAGTTCGTCTCTAGGACAAAATGTGCGGAACGACAAAATTGATTTGTGTACTCCTAAGGAGAAACGGACAGGAAAAAGTCTGATGGAACCGGAAGTCGAACCCGTATCTCCCAATTGCTGGTTGGTAGCTCTATCCTATATAGTATTGAGCTATCCCACCAGAACATTTGTTGTTTCTTTGGTGGGATAACTTAATGGATAGAGCAACCAACCGGCAATTGGGCGACAGGGTTCGAGTCCCGGTCCGTCAGACTCTTTTCATATCCGTTTGTCCTTCGGAATTTTCTTAGGTGCACTTTATTTGAGTACTTAACGATACAACTTGAGTAAAATTATTAAGGAAAGAAGACTAATGAAATTTTAAAATAATTTTTCTAACTCGATATAGAAAACCATAAAGTAGTTGCTTACTTTGTCTTATAATTAAGGTTAAGAATGAAGGAAATTATAAGAATACTAATGTTATTTACATTAATGATATTCAGTAGTAATATTAATATTTCATTCTTTCTCTCTAGATAGTATTTTGCAAAGCAACGACTATCTTGTTAAAACACACCCATATATAGATTTAAAGATATGTCAATTGATCGTACATACTCAAATAATGTACGATTTCAGTTAAAAGTCAACCACCTGATTAGTGGTCAGAAAATCCAGAATTTTTCACATTCCTCCAATAAATTTGACCTTAGATTTTTGTGTCTTAACATCACCTTAAATTTACATCTTAAGTTTATCCAATCATTATTAGATTGAATGGTGTCGGTAAGTAGTAATATATTAGCGCTGTAAAAAAGAAAGGCTAAATATTTAACTGTATTGATGCGTCAATAAGTTTTCTTTAACAGGACCTGATTTTTTATCTATACAATCTTACATAAATCGACATCAATCTTCTCATTTCTGTTCCATTATGATTTGTGCATGAATTAAGCTTTACTAATTAACATTTCGACGTAGACTTGACGTGAATTTTCTTCCTGCAAAAGATAAGCATACATATCCACATAAATGTAGGCTGTTTATTTTCAGCATAAAGTTCTGGGTTGAAAAACTATAGTATTATTTAGGCTTATTAGAGATTTTGCTAACGAAGATGATTGGTTATCTTGATTTTCTCGGAAACGATTATACAATAATATCAATGATGGAAAAAATCTCTCAAATATTACTATAGTCTTTTGCTGGAATTTAACAATAGTATTGTTTTGATGCAATGGCTACAACAGTCATAAAAACCTTGAAAGAAAACAAAATTCACAAGCATGTACTGTTATCGTGATAAATCCTCCATATTATCATTTTCAGTGAAACCATTTTAAAAATTTATGTCGGATATTAGTTCGGGTACTGATTCTTAAACATAATTTTATTAATAAAAATTGATCAAGTAGTTCATAGCTGATTCTAAATTATCCGGTCATTTCACACTTTTAATGNGAATACTAACATATTATTATCGACAAACATGTCGATTGAGCAATTATATCCTGGCGTTTGGAAAAATTATCAGTTCTAACCAAATTTTGTTTGTTTCACCTGCAGCAGAATGGACATGATAATGTCATCCGATATGTTTTCTTATCGTAATAGGAAATAAATAAGTCTTTCAATTACAATACCTTTGTCATGTCTTTACGTCCGTATTCCTCCCATATTTTACGCTCCGATTCCAGTAAGGCATATGTCTAGTTTTGATTAACAAACAGATAAATAATAATAAAATTTCTGCATTCTATCCAGAAATAAAAATGAAAATTAATTATGACAATTCTCAGCCTTTCCCAACAACCAGTTTATCGCGTGAAGTTACTAAATAACCATAGCATCCAATCGCCGCGGACCAAATCGTCCTGGGACCAAATCCATCCGGCCTCAAATCACCGACTGCGTTCTCACGCACCTTTATAATTCAGTAATCTATTTAAGATATACTTAAATTTTATTTTCATAATATTTTATCTTGGATAAACAGGTGTGAAAAATAGCGACGTTTGGTGCTCGAATTCCAGGTCTCCCATATTCCGGGTAGGTATTCCAACCACGTAATTACAACGCAGCGTCTTTTTCCCACTCTTAAAAGATATCTAGAGGCGCGTGGTAGTATAGTGGATAATATACCAACCCGGAATATGGGAGACCTTGGTTCGAGTCTCAGACGTCGCTATTATTCACACCTGTTTATCCTTGGGATTCAGGCGCACGCCCTTCCGTTCCGTTATTTCCCGTTCCAGCGTCCTCATTATTTACTCTTGTTTCTCTCTCCTACATTTTCTTTATAAACTCAATATCCTTTTCCCAGTATCGGGAATGAGCAATTTTTTCCAATCCTTCACTTTCTTCGGTCCCGATGTACTCGTTTTACAACAATTTGATGGCTATATTTGAGTTTCGAGCATTAAAGACTTCTTGTTGGTTTCTTTTACAAGACGTTTTGGAAACGGGAAAGAGAAATTACAGATTTTACATTTAGCTGATAAGATTCTATATTCATGTTCGCGTCTTTCTTGAAGGAAATATTATTAGAAAGGAATTGAAGGGGATATTAGTATACGTCTCTGTAGAATTTCCAGGTTTATGATCTCCAAAATCAAATCTTCTGGATAGGAATTGAGATTCAGTTTAGTTTCCTTGTCAGGTATCGAATATTTCATCTTACTAACCAAATGTTCATAGCAACATGACTCGTTTAATTCTCCTGTGATACACTCGAAAGCTTCTTAATTTACGAAAACCCTTTAAACATCCTTTCTCACTTTTAGGGATTCCCGAGAGATGACAATGGCAATTCATTATACCCTCAATTAAAATAATGTAAAGAAATATTGTGTGAATGTGCCTTTTCATCCTCTACATATAGAAGACACGAAAAAACTTTATATTTTTTAATATAATTTGACCGTAGTTTGCCTATTTTTTAAGGAGTATACAACCGGAATACCTTTTTTTACAACCGGGAACCCTTTTTCGGGATTTTTATTTAGTTTGTATACAATGGTTTTTCTTCATTTTATTTGAAGCTTTAAATCAAATATAGTTTCGAAGTAAGGTAGGAATTAAAGGAGTGTTTACATTGAATGTGAATTCATGCCTTGTGAATACGATACCTCCCTAAAAAGATATAAAAAACACACCACTGAATATTTATTTCAAAGGATTATAACATACCAAACCCGTTAATAAAGTAATGGTTTTCACTTATTATGGTAGATAACGTAGAAATGTTAGTGTTTTTAACTTTAATTTTAATTAGGAAGATACATTTGTTGCACGGGTATGATACTTTTTAAGCTGAATTAAAAGGCTGCACCTTTCCTTTTACTGAAACATTCATCGTTAAAAGTTGGGACAAACACAGCGCGAGGAAAACACTAAACTTCCCGCTTTCTGAAAAACAAATAATTTGCGAAAGGGAAAATACCTAACGGGATTTTATGCACGGGAGTACGCCAGCCTTAAATCCAATGAGGCTTGGGAGGAGAAAAATGATGTAGTTGATAAACAATGCGAGAGAAACACAAGGGGAGGAAGATTAAAGAGAAGGGGAGCGAAAAGAGTGAAGAGGCGGAGAGGTTGATAAAATGCGGGGGCGTGCAGGAAAATAAGGCTCATTCATTGTGGATATGGGTAGTAGACCGGGGATTAAGCAGAGAAAGCGCAAAGATATATGTACGAGACAGGGCGTGTGAAGAAAAGATTGAGCAGAAAAAGGAGTGAAAAAGTAAAGACGACGAAAGCTGGGGACATGAAAGGAGTGGATGGAAAGGAACGTTCGTCTTGCTCTCCCTGGGTAGTTAAGAAGGCTGAAGTTGTCCGCGTTCGTTTTCTCTAAGACTTTCCCTCAAATGCTGATGCGTAGGATCTCCTCCAAACCTGTCATAACTTTTACACCCCTTACTGTTTAGTGCAAAGGGTGAATGAAATGGGCAGTGACATTTCCAAGGAAGGGAACTGAGCATTATTTAAATCACCATCATTATATCACTCTTTGGTAGTAATTTAAGCCACTGTTTGATTTTATTCAATGGGATATTAAAATAAAAAAAGTAATATTACACAACAGATTTACCTAAAATTTTTAATCAAAACTAAAAAATAAAGAGTAGATATTTACAGAGAAATTAAAATTAGTATTTTTTTCAAAATAATCTAAAAATTTCTTAATAAAATGCGTGACTGATGGGTGCAGGAAATAATAAGGATATCTTATACAGAGTAAAAATTGCTATATTATTATTGTATACTTTATATGAATACTAACATATTATTATCGACAAACATGTCGATTGAGCAATTATATCCTGGCGTTTGGAAAAATTATCAGTTCTAACCAAATTTTGTTTGTTTCACCTGCAGCAGAATGGACATGATAATGTCATCCGATATGTTTTCTTATCGTAATAGGAAATAAATAAGTCTTTCAATTACAATACCTTTGTCATGTCTTTACGTCCGTATTCCTCCCATATTTTACGCTCCGATTCCAGTAAGGCATATGTCTAGTTTTGATTAACAAACAGATAAATAATAATAAAATTTCTGCATTCTATCCAGAAATAAAAATGAAAATTAATTATGACAATTCTCAGCCTTTCCCAACAACCAGTTTATCGCGTGAAGTTACTAAATAACCATAGCATCCAATCGCCGCGGACCAAATCGTCCTGGGACCAAATCCATCCGGCCTCAAATCACCGACTGCGTTCTCACGCACCTTTATAATTCAGTAATCTATTTAAGATATACTTAAATTTTATTTTCATAATATTTTATCTTGGATAAACAGGTGTGAAAAATAGCGACGTTTGGTGCTCGAATTCCAGGTCTCCCATATTCCGGGTAGGTATTCCAACCACGTAATTACAACGCAGCGTCTTTTTCCCACTCTTAAAAGATATCTAGAGGCGCGTGGTAGTATAGTGGATAATATACCAACCCGGAATATGGGAGACCTTGGTTCGAGTCTCAGACGTCGCTATTATTCACACCTGTTTATCCTTGGGATTCAGGCGCACGCCCTTCCGTTCCGTTATTTCCCGTTCCAGCGTCCTCATTATTTACTCTTGTTTCTCTCTCCTACATTTTCTTTATAAACTCAATATCCTTTTCCCAGTATCGGGAATGAGCAATTTTTTCCAATCCTTCACTTTCTTCGGTCCCGATGTACTCGTTTTACAACAATTTGATGGCTATATTTGAGTTTCGAGCATTAAAGACTTCTTGTTGGTTTCTTTTACAAGACGTTTTGGAAACGGGAAAGAGAAATTACAGATTTTACATTTAGCTGATAAGATTCTATATTCATGTTCGCGTCTTTCTTGAAGGAAATATTATTAGAAAGGAATTGAAGGGGATATTAGTATACGTCTCTGTAGAATTTCCAGGTTTATGATCTCCAAAATCAAATCTTCTGGATAGGAATTGAGATTCAGTTTAGTTTCCTTGTCAGGTATCGAATATTTCATCTTACTAACCAAATGTTCATAGCAACATGACTCGTTTAATTCTCCTGTGATACACTCGAAAGCTTCTTAATTTACGAAAACCCTTTAAACATCCTTTCTCACTTTTAGGGATTCCCGAGAGATGACAATGGCAATTCATTATACCCTCAATTAAAATAATGTAAAGAAATATTGTGTGAATGTGCCTTTTCATCCTCTACATCTATTTAAAACAAAACACAATACAGTGTTTTTAAAAGCAAATTTTAAAAAGACATTCCAACAGCTCTCTCAAAGGTTTAACTCTAATTTATATTTTTGCGATCTCAAGTATTTTCGAATTACTTATATCATTTGATACATCTTAATTAGTGAATAATTTACTAAAATCCAACACAATTTATCGATTTTTTCATTTTTATTTTTGATTATCCGTTAAAGCCCCCGCAAACATCAAATCATACGTTACTGTGATGTACCCAAGAATGGATGAACTTAGACTTCCATTTTCTTAATATCAATATTCTGGTTACTCGGGAGTCGAGCCCGGGACCTTGACTTTGTGAGATTAACATTCTAACAATTCCGCATCTGAGGCTAGCAAAAAGGTTTCTATTAACAACCGCGCGGCAATTTAGCACGTCTCATTCAGTTCTGTTTTTTATCAAATACGAGTGAGTAATATTATGGGGATGAAGAACTATCAACTACATATTTTAGGATTTGAAAGTATTTACTTTAACGTGGATATCATATGGTTGAAAACAGGCGATAGACTTCTCACCGGTTTCTTGTAGATAATGACCTAGTGTGACGCAAGTATCTGTCATCTTTCCCAATAACTCGATTAGAAAATAGCGTTATCTTTTGCACGATAAAGGCATTGATGTCGGATAGAACGCATACGTTTACCATACAAATAAACATTTATCCCCATGTCTGGAAGATATAGCATGTTGTTCACTACTTACTCATACTTACCGTAAAAATTCTTTTAAGGAAAACATCAAGATACTGCGAATATAAAATTGAGAGAGGAAACAGCCAACATTTATATTACCTGAAAATTATAAGAGAATAAAAAATGAAGTTTTACAGCCTACATTCGATTAAGGTATAAAAACGTCGTTGATGTGAATGATAAAATATTAGTTACACCAAGAACAATCGGCGGAAAGGAGAAATGTCGACGGGGACAAAGCAAAGCGACATGTGGACTGTTTGTCTTTCTTCATTATGGCTATGTGATCGAGTCACGCATGTTGTCTTACGCCCCTTCATAAAATACTTTTTTCGACTTTGTCCTCTCCCTTCATAACCCAACGCTCCAGTGACATAATAACGATGACCCTTGATACTATACGCTCCTTTCTTTCTTCGTCATCGATAAACAGAGGGCGCAGGAGGGAGTCCGTCTCGAAAATATATCTCCCGCTGAAGCCCCCACACGAGCGGATTGTCGTAAAGCATGCTCCAGAAGGCATAACGACAAAAGATTTCTCTTCCATCGGCTCTGCCCTTATACCGTAAGGCCACCCATTGTCCCTGAACAGTTAATTTTCCCCATCCGTCCGCTGTCCCTTCCTTTTCTTCAATCGGAAGCTCTCATTCTCCACTCATGCAAGTTTCGGATCCTCTTCCATCCGTTCCCTCGCCTCCCGCTTAAGTCGGCTTCCCATGGTGCAACTCGGGCTCTTGGAAAATTCACTTAATATGTCTCCCATCTATCACTTTCTCCCTTTCATTCGGTCCGTCTTCAGCCCGCTAATTAGAATTCTGCTTCGAGGCTGCACACCAGGGTTTTCCCTTTCTTTTGCCGACAATCAAATTTGGAGTTGCGTCAATACGTCTCCGTATTAATAAGGAATATTAAATTTTCTTTCTTCTCGATATTTATTAAGCGTGAACTCCTTCATTAATTCATCGCAATTAATATCAATAAAAGGAATTTATGTTTGATGGAGCTTTATTTTTAATTTTATACATAAGCCATGGTTGAAAACAATTGGAATGAAAAGCGCAGCAAGACAACAGCAAAATATCTAATCTCGGTTCCGAATCAAGTTCAGAATTATAAGTAAGCCTGAGACCACCACCACTGTAGATATGTTTCTACATCATATTCATCATATAGAAATTGTATATGTATAAAGTGTATGCTCTCATGATTTCGATAACTCAACCTTTGTGTCTTTATTTTTCATAGTGTCAAAAACGTAATACTATTCTATCTATTTGTCCATTAAGAAACAATTTACCCACTATATTGATAGTGAAAATAGTATCAATTGTACTGAAAAAGTGTTTGTACAAATTTATAGGTTTTACTTGAATGAGCTCTCAAATAACGATCTCCCATACGATATTTAACGTAATTAAATCATTGTGTCGTACTTGCAATTTAAATGCTATACCATATGTGAGAGTCTATCATTATATTATTTGTATCTATGAATATGGAGCATTAAAGCATTAATTACAATGACATAGCATCACTCTAACGAAATAGGAAACACCATAATATACTCGCACTTTCACTTACATTATTCACTTTTCGTGAATGATGTTAAGAAGGTTATATAACAATTTCTGAACAGATTACCTCAACTACTACTAAAAGGAACTTTTTCCGTAGATATCAAGTATGTGATAAAAATTATTATTTTGGCAATCATAATTTTAACTATGCTACAAAATATATTATTTCCATCCTGTAGGCATCTCCAAGATTATTGAAAAGGAAGAAAAATGTATGGGTGGTTCATGACTTGCTAATGCAATTTGCGAAAGTATCATTCTTGGTTAAGATATTGCCTGAAAATATGTATTGAGTTATACTATATGTATGCAATTTGTAAAGTATTTCTCATATTTCTAATTACAAACTTTTTACGGTACCTACTCTATTTTTCCGCATTTCTCATATACTGCTCATGGGATTAGCTATTCAATATAATTATTATATATTACTATCATTATATATTATTATAATATTTTCATTGCAATATACATTAAGTGGGAAGGTTTGGTAATCCCAAGCAAGTTAATACTTTCCTACGTGGGACTTATATTCCTCGCTAGAGATTTCTTTTCTTTACTTTCTCCGCGTATTGTATCGTATTACCAATACAATTATCATGATTTTTATGTATAATCAAGTCCATATCAAATCGTGTGTTACAGAAGTCCGTTTGTTAAATTTCTTTTCGCACGTCATAAACCCTCTGAAGCATATTATTCGAACTACGTAATGCAGTTCTACCTTCTTTTAATACGATGATGCTGAGATAAGTAGAAATGCTGTACATGGCTGAGTTACCTGAGATGAAACTTCTAAATCAACTGCCTTAAGCGTTTTATTTAGGGCGTGAAATTTCTTACGCTCCCTCGCACTTCGAGATAAATGCCGTCGCATTAAAAGTAATCACTGGGCACAAATCTCTCTTATTTCACCTGCTTTCGTCTCGATTCTTGTCACATTCCTGCTTTCATCCATCTCTCGCAGAATCCCTTACCCTGGCCTCGGTCCCTTAAACTTCCGGAGCCGTGTCCTTCTTTCTCTTTTCCTTAACCTGTCCCTCCCCATCCATTACCTCAATCCATTTTCTTCTCTTCCTTGGGAAGCCTTTTGAAATGGTCGCCACCGCTGACGCTCGCTTCGCTGCTCTCTTTCTATCTTACTTCCAAGAATATCGCACCTTTGACGCCATACCGCTCTCTTCTCTTTTTTAGGGACTGACCTCCCAAATCCTTCCTCCTCCAATCTCCTGTGCCTTTACCTTTAGCTCATCTCACAGAATTGTATCGAGTCTTTCAAGGAGAGGATATATGCGGTTTAAAGTTTTCCATGCAGTTTGTTAGAGCCGTATCAAAATTTAGGTGTGTTATATGGAATTTGAAAGGTATTCTGTTATGTATGTAGGTTTATTATGATATTTTGAGGACATATTACTAATTCCTCTTTTAATGTAAGTTATTTGTAATCACTTGCAAAGATGCCAATGTGAAAAAAAAAAAAATATATATATATANGTCGGATATTAGTTCGGGTACTGATTCTTAAACATAATTTTATTAATAAAAATTGATCAAGTAGTTCATAGCTGATTCTAAATTATCCGGTCATTTCACACTTTTAATGTGCGACTCATTTAAAAGTGAAGGGGCTGGCCCAAGAGTACGCTCCACTGGAAAAGAACGATACTTAAAGAAACTCTGCTACTGTTAGTTAACGACTACAAAGCAAATCAGCGTAAATCGGACCTGTAATCCCCTTCACCACAAAATAACGTTTTCTATTGCTTTTACTTCCTAAGCCCAGGCTCTCGAAGCTTCTACGGATGATATAAACTGCGGCTTTTCCACGGCCAGATCCTCCCTTGCGTTTCCTATTCTAATTATAACATTCCGATGCCCATTCTCCTTTCCTCTCCCATTACTCTCCTTTGCTTCTATCGCCCTCTACGCACCCCACCCCCGATGACTTCCATCAGTCACTGTCTTTATAATTGCCAGTCTCTTGTCTGTCGAAATGGGGAGAAATTCGTCGAAAAAAAGGGAAGAAGAAAACAATGAGAGAAGAGAACCTGAAACATCGTTGGGTTTCCTTTATTTTTTATGTCTCTGTCTATCGATTTCGGTTCTTTTTTGCTCTCATTTTCCCTTTTTAGTGATCTTTTCTCTTCGTCTCCCGCCTTTCGCCCTTGGACATATCTTCCTTTCTCTGCAACCCAAACGTGAGAGGACATGGCGTTTTTGTCGAAAGAATGTGTTTGTTGATGAAATGGGAGAAAGAAATCACTTCAGGAAGCTCGCAGTGTACGTGTGCATACAGCTCTTACTTTGTTCTGTCGAATAGAAGAAGGCATGAAATGATGGATGAACCAGATGAAGATTTAAGGCGTGAGGGATGATCTAATGGCATCAAGAAGGTATCAAGGTAGATTTTCTATTTCTGTAATTTGTTTCCGGTATTGCAGATCACTGACAGAAACATCTCATGTACGCCAGATGTAGTCTGTGGGATGATTAATATGTTCGAAGAATTAAACCCACATTTTCTAGCTAGCTCTCCCAGTTTGACGAGTTGCATATATTGATTATCGTTCCTTGTTTTAATATCGACCACATTTTGTATGCTTCACAATATTAAATTATATCTCTTAGTTGACAGGGACTAATTCATTGTTATTCATAGAGATAATTCGAATAAGCATTGGAAAGTTTAGATTGTATTACGGTTCTATCCAGTGCTGAACTACAGAAATCTTCGAATTATATTCGCAAAATAATGAAATATTTTTACGATGTGTTATTCTGTAAATCTTCTAGTGTGAAATTCCTCGAAGTCAGGCTTGGCTATATTAATTTTACAGAACTATGTCATATCAGAAAATATATCATGAACGGAGCTGAAATATCTTAAAAGAGCCCAAACTTTAGGTATATGGTGTATTGGATTATCATTAATTCTTAAAAATGAGCGGTGATAGGGATAACATTTCTTCTAAATATCACGAAATATTAAAT